>JAJJMB010009441.1:656612-800523 GCA_023531105.1 Papaver atlanticum | reverse complement strand
ATTCCGATGGAATCTTACATATGAATGGTTGGATTCATTGTTCTTACAAAGTTTCCGACTTATAGTAGTCAACTTCCGGCCAGGTTTCGAGCTAGGAGCCACTTTCTTTCGCGAAGTCGCCAGAAAAGGATTCGTTTAAGGTTTCGTAGAATATTCCGACGGAATCTTACCTATGAATGGTTGAATTCATCGTTCTTACAAAGTTTCCGACTTATAGTAGTCAACTCCGGACCAGGTTTCGAGCTCGGAGCCACTTTCTTTCTCGAAGTTACCTGAAAAGGGATTGTTTAAGGTTTTAGAGAATATTCTAATGGAATCGACACTAAGATTCTTGGTTCATAGTTTGTATGCTATTATACCACGTTTGAAGTTCGAATCGATACTAAGCTTCATACTTATCGATTTCGATGATGTATCCTGTTAAGTTTGAAGTCTGAACCCTCCCAGAGCTTCTTGGTTCATAGTTTGTATGCCGTTATACCACATTTGAAGTTCGAATTGACACTGAGCTTCATATTTATCGATTTCAATGATGGATCCTGCTAAGTTTGAAGTTTGAACCCCCTGGAGCTTATTGGTTCATAGTTTGTATGTCGTTATACCACATTTGAAGTTCGAATCGACATTGAGTTTCATATTTATCGATTTCGATGATGTATCATGCTAAGTTTGAAGTCTGAACCCTCCCGGATCTTCTTGGTTCATAGTTTGTATGCCGTTATACCACATTTGAAGTTGGAATCAACACTGAGCTTCATATTTATCGATTTCGATGATGTATCATGCTAAGTTTGAAGTCAGAACCCTCCCGAAGCTTCTTGGTTCATAGTTTGTGTGCCATTATACCACATTTGAAGTTCGAATCGACACTGATCTTCATATTTATCGATTTCGATGATGTATCCTGCTAAGTTTGAAGTCAGATCCTTCCCGGAGCTTCGTGGTTCATAGTTTGTGTGCTGTTATACCACATTTGAAGTTCGAATCGACAATGAGCTTCATATTTATCGGTTTCGATGACGTATCATGCTAAGTTTGAAGTCAGAACCCTCCCGGAGCTTCGTGGTTCATAGTTTGTTTGTCGTTATACTGAATTTGAAGTTTGAATCGACACTGAGCTTCATATTTATCGTTTTCGATGACGTATCATGTTAAGTTTGAAGTCAGAACTCTCCCTGAGCTTCATGCTAAGTTTGAAGTCAGAACTCTCCCGGAGCTTCATATTTATCGATTTCGATGATGTATCATATACTAAAGCTACTTCATGACCTGTATGACTAGTTGAAATTACTTCATGACCTATGTGACTTGTCGAAATTCAAACCGGAAGCACAAAGAAAACACACTTGCCTTGATCCGTATGAAAGTCTTAAATCAAATATTTACCGTCCAAAATATCTCTAATCCGTATGACCACCCTTTATCACCGTTTAAAATTCTTTGTATAAAATATCAAAATAAATTTCTCTCTACTTCCCTTTTCTTCGTTTCTAATCTCTCAAATCTTCCGCCTCCGAAGAAAACCCTAGCTCAAAAAAATTCCTCCCCCTTCTTCTTCCACTAACAGATCGGCCATGGCTTCAACTGAAATCAGTACCCGCTTCATTTTGTTTTAATAACCCTAAATCTTGAATCTAAAATTTCAAAACATGAAGGAGCTGCAAACCATTTTCTTTTCCCTTTCTTGACCGTTCTCTGAAACCCTAATCTGATAGATAGGGTTTGATTTTCATCTTTAAGATTTATTTATTCTGGTTATTTTTCTTATCATTAGTTCTGTTTATTTTCTTCACCTGAAACTGATGGCGGCTTCATTACCGATCTGAGAAACCGGTGAGGAGATGCAGAAATTCAGAGATGAAATTGGTGGAAATGAAACAAGCCGCTACTGCTAATGGAAGAATCAAGAGATGGGGTTGTTTGAATTTTTATTACCTAAGATTTTGTGTCTCTGATTTTGATTTGGTCATTTTTGAAGAAATCAGAGAAGAAATCAGAGTTTGTTGTTGGTTTGAGAAGGTTGCTGGAGGATTCAGAGAATGGGGTGTAGCTGTTCGATTCAGAAGGAAAGAAGGAACTTAAATGGATGCTTTGATGTTTCTGGTGGTGTGGTTTGATGGCTGCACAGGCTGCTGCGGAGGTTGTTAGACTCACAAGTGCAGCGGCTTCACGAGAATCTGGGAAATTGAACAAAGATGCTGCTGCAACTAAGATTCAAACAGCATTCCGGTGTTATCTGGTATTGGCTGTGCTTCTGATTTTATAAAGCTTAGAGTCAATGGTTTTGTGTTTTTGAAGAGTTTTGCCTTGTCTGCTAGTACTTGAAATTTGTTTTTTTTTTACTTCTCTTTTATTATTACAAGTCAGTTGATGCTGTTGTTTGGTTACAATGAAACTGCAGGTGCGTTGCAGTGAGCTTGATGGAGATTGCAAGGGGTTTGATGTTGCTACTGAAAGCTTGTGATGATTGCAGGCTAGGCTTGTAAGCCGAGCTTGAGCTGGTGATTGAGTTGACATGAAATTGGAACTGTATGAATGAATGGATTGCAGTGGAGATTCAGAGATGAAGTTGTAGAGCAATTGCAGATGCCAGTGGTCACAATGGCTGGACAATGTGTTTGAGGTAAAGCTGAATATGCTCTCATGACACTTCACAGATACACACAATACCCCCTCTCATGAGTATGAATTCTTTTTGCAGGACTTGATTGATTTCTGTAAAGACACTGGACTGCAGTCAAGTACGGATTCCACAAGAAATTCAACCATTAAGCTGATTGGTTCATTTCATAACTTTGTTGGCCCAGGTGATCGCTTTTTTTTTCTTTTTTCTGTTGTTGCCTGATATGATGTACAGTTTGTGATTATTAATTTTTGCGGCGTGATGAGAACTAGAACTGATGATGTGGAGCAAAATTGTAGAGAATCCTAGACATAAGAATTGGTTAAAATCCTAAAATAAATGACCTTGGGAGTTTTTAATGCAAAGGAACTCATCCTAAACATGTGAAAGTTAACCTTGGTTTTGAACCCTCTGATTAGTGATTAACTAGTTCTCTCTGGATTTTTTGTTGATTTGAATTTGATTTGAACAGATTCTTATATTAGACGAGGTTGATCGGCTTTTAGAGTTGGGATTCCAAAAGCACATAAATTGCATTTTACCTCGGTTACCAAAGCTTTGTAGAACTGGTCTTTTCTCATCTACTCAAACCGAGGCAGTCGGGGAGCTTGCTAAAGCAGGATTGAGGAATCCTCTGAGGGTTGAAGTTAAAACAGAAGCGAAAGATGAGCTAGCGTCTGCATCTTCTAAAACACCTTTGGGCCTTGAGATTGAGGTATGAATCGATGATTTTTAACATATATCCATCCTTAGTCTCTCTTATATCTGTTGCTTCTGGAAAGGTGTATGTTAGAGTGCCACGGACAAGTTTGGTTGCAGGAAACTTGCTGATCCATACACGATCACAAGTATTAATGGTATTACCAAATCTAAGTTTGCTAGTGTCGTGTCCAGATTAGTATTAATGGAATACCATGGCTTGATGTGCCATGGTATTCCATTTGATACAGTCAATGTTTGAGAGGTTAATTTCTTGTTAAATGTTAGCTTCTATAGTAGGAAATATAAAACAATAAAAATCAATGAAGCCAGTCTTTGTTATTTTCATCCTGGTTTTTGATTTATACAGAAGTTTTTCCATGTAGGATTCATGTCAGTTGGGTTATAGGGAGCCCGAAATTTTAGTAGGTACAAATAGAGAATCCATCTCTCATACTTTGGACTCTACAGAAAAATAAGTTTTCCCTTCTATTATTTTTTTACTTGTGTCAGTGGTTGTTTAATTAGAATGTAACAAGTCAAATATGATTTATTGCTGATGATAAAGCATATGTGTAGATTTCCATTGATTGGGTTTATGTATGACAATTTTGGGTTTTTTTTTTCCCTTTATCTGATGGAGAACCTCTAATAATGACAGTCCATAATTATAGAAACTGTCTAAGAAATGATGAATATGCACTTGAATCAGGGTAGTGCTGTATTTGATAACAGAATGCAAGTTCCAATAAAATATTGTGAGGATAACTGCTGACCATACAAAGTGCACAACTTTAGCTTAGTCACTCAGGTAATCTGTGAGGGAAGACATACTAGGCTTAAGAATATTGCAACGTTCGCTTAAAAAGCAAACTGCTGTTAGAATACACGTAAAGCCCTACTGTATCCATGTAAAATTGTTAGTAATTATGAATATAGTCTTCTACCTTGGTTTTAGCCGCTTAAGATTACTGATTGTTATTGAACTGTTTTGGTACTGTTTCTTTGGTCAGATATGTGATGTGCCGACTTTTGAGTTTTTTCCGCAGGGATTTGACGAGTACATGAATTTGGTTCTTGATGATGCTGAAGAAGTCAACATCAAGAAAAACACCAGAAAGTCATTGGGTAAGGCAGTGAATCATGTGTTTCTTTCTTAAATTTTCTTTTTCTTTTTAAGGCTCTTTCTTAAAATCTCTACTTTTGCTATCTTCTGCTAATTGAACACAACTGTTGCGTTTTTCAGGGGAAATTCTCTTGAAAGGTGACAACATTACACTGATGTAGAATGCGTAAGTATCTTGCTTCTCCATATCTTTATATCTTCTCTCTCCCCCCTGTGTTTGTCTTGCTATTGCTATCTTTGCTAACAGTGTAGGTTTACATCTTCTTGGTATTTCAGGGGCAAATGATGATTGGATCTGGTTATAATATGTAAACTTTGGCATGTTGAGTCCGAAAAACAATTCGTCTGGTACCTTGTGTAACCTTACGATAGAGATATCGTAGTACTACTACTTGTGGGGGGAGAAACTTGAATCCATATATGTTTCTCCACATGCCGAAATATTCTATTTTCGATTTATTGGTTATTCGGCTTGCTTAACTTGATATGACTAGAACTTCTGGTTATGTGTTTATCCATGTGTAAAAAGTTCCTTTTCTGATTTCCTGGTCATCCTGGACTGAGTAACAAGAAATGTCTGACTATTAGAAATGATGCTTGCTCAACCAGCCCCAGGGAACTTCATTTCTGCTCGAAATCACACTCATTTGAGCTATGTTGTGGGTTTTTGGGATTTTGAGTAAGAAACATCATCACAATTGGTACTTTTCATCGATCAGCGGCTAAACAGAAAATACATGGAGATCCCCTTGAGGATGATTGTATCAGAGTTTCGATTGAAGCAGCGATAAAGCCGAACCATTGTTTACCAGTGGAAACTCGGACTCTCAAAACAGTAGGTGATGCTGTTGCTATTTTTTGGCATGGCCCAAAGCATTTGTGATCCCTTACTCTACTGTAAGTTGTTTTATTCCATATATAGTCTATCTAGTCTGTTATAACAAGTATATGACAATGACACATTTAAACAACTTTCTGAACCATATAAGATGCCCATGTCCCCATAGTGAATATAGCCGATGAAATAGTAGAAGGCAGCAATTGTTCTTTGTACTAGCAAACATGTAGTAACGATAGGTTCAGAACTATAAGTACAGCCAGCAAAGGTGTCAATAACTAGACAAGCCTGGCTTCCTTATTAGGGAACAATCGTTTTTCATGCAAACCTAGCTCTGGTTGGTATTACGACGGTTCGTTACTTAACTTTTATCGAGACACCACTAGTGGAAAATGGGGTTTTCATGACCCTCATCAGAGACCCTCGTCAACGGTAGTTTGACCATTGACTCATCAAGACGGTCTCTGATATTAAAAAACACGGAAAAATTAATCGAGCATTAATAGCGGTCGCGGAATAAGTAGTTTTATTTACAATTTTTGCCCTTCAACAATGACCCGTTCTGCTGCCCATGATCATCGTAGTTTATGTGATTAGATTTTCTGGGCCCCACACTTTCTATGGTCAGGATTTGCTAAGCTGAAGTGAACGGTTGAAGATATTAAAAATCCTCTCTCGTTTTTATCATCACCTTATCCTCTCTATTCACCCGCACCTTATCATCTTTCCATCCCCCTCTCTTGATTCTTCATCTTCAATTTCAATTTACTTTTGAATTTCGATCGAATCCATACTTTTTTTTATAATTATTTTTAGGGTTTTTGTCGATATCTCAAACAATTTCTAAATAAATAATTATTACTGCTAAATTTGTTCGTTTTAAGGTTTGAGAATCTTAAGATGTTCTTTGATTTCTTTGATCTATTCAGATTTAGCTTTTCATGTTTTTGTTAGGGTTTTCAGTTTTCTTTTCTCGGTCTTCAATCTGAGAAGATTTAGATTCTAGGATTTCAATCCTCAAGTTCGATTGATTTAAAACTCTTGTTCGTTACTTTGATTTAACACTCCCGCATACTTTGACTTCCAACTTGAAAGGTTAGTTGTTAAGATATTAAAGTGTGCTTTTGATTTCTGACATTAAAAACCTTTTTTTTTACTTAATTGCTACTGCTTGTGTTACTTTGCAGCCTTGCCCAAGGTTCACTAGTGGAAAATGGAGTTTTTACGGTTCATGGCAGGCTGATGAAGGTGTTGAATAGAATGAGCAGGACCAGATATTAGAGACTCAGTTTGAGGTAAACTTGTTAAAACATATCTTGCGTAACTTTATCTGTTGTATTCGCATGAATTTTAGTCCCTCTTCGCAAAAATTCTTTCTTGCATGACCATATTTTTCTTCTTCGCATGAACATAGCTCGCCAAAGCATGAGTTTTGTTCGCCTTAGTGTTTGAAGAAAAATAAGTCCCATTACGCGAAAGGGGACTTGAACCCGAGACCTTCCACTTGCATTTTCTATTTTTAGCCAAGGTTTGAAAAACATGTCACGGCTCAGGTCACACCACTGGGCGTGACCGTTATAACGCGTTTTGACGGGTGGAGCACGTTTCGGACAGCGGTTAGAAGGAAAAAACGTAAAATTCAATTTTAAAAAACAGTTATAACATGCGTGAAAACGGTTATAACGTGTCTAAATAACGCCGTTATTTCCTGTTTATCGGTAATATATAGACACGGGTGTCGGTGACCTTCACAGACACGCTACATAGGCGTGACCGTTTTGACGGTCGTTTTTCCCCGGAAATAACAGTTGTTTTTCAAACCTTGCCTTTGACCAGTTGTGCAAGATACTGTTTGTGAAAGGAAGAAACACCATTGAGCAGTGTTTGCGAAAGGAAGAAACACCATTGAGCAGTTATTCGTATCTTTGCCCTTAGCAATCCAAAAAATACGTGAAAAATATGTGTGAAGGATTCGAACCTGAGCACTACAACTCGCTCAACCAACGCTTTACAGACTGTGCTAGTTCCTGAATGCAAAAGGAATGAACAACGCTAGAGTCTTATTCTCTTCTTCGCCCTTGGCAATTCAAGAAAAATATTGGGCGAAAGGGAGATTCAACCCTGGGACCTGCTGCTCGAATTCACCACTCTTAACCAGCTGTTCTCTCTCTTAATCTGATTTCTCTCATAAAAAATGATCTCTCTATCCCTCTCTTTATTACAGTGCGTTTTAGCTCCTTATATAGATGGTTATATTCCTTATAGAAGACAACCAAGACTCACATGTATGATCACGGTTGACTGATTCTTCTTCAATTTGTCTTACTCGCCAGGCTGTTGGGAAGATGTCACTGTCCTTCGCACTGTCTGTTGGTTCTTCGCACTTCCCTAATGAAGTTGGTCTTCGTATTATCTTCATCGCGTAACTAATTTTTCGCACTCTTTCTTGTCGTCGCGTGATTACTGTTCGCCTTCTTTGCCTTGTGCGATATTTCGCCCCTACAGGAGGCCAGGACCACTCCATAAAATAAAGAATTTGGCCACTTAGAATTTTGCAATTGTTCAACTACTCCTTGATATCAATGGTTGATCTCCATTGCTACCATACTAATTTGATTATCTTGTCTGGTACTAATTACTCTATGAATTATGATGGATGCCTTGATTCCAATGGATGAAGTTCTATAAATACATTATCATGAAATCAAAATTGAAAAAGTGAAGGCATTCATTATCATTTCCACTTTGGCATAAAAACAACCATTTTTAACTTTCTCCATCGTCATTAAGGATTGCCTCTATTTGAGGCCTTTGTGTTTACGGATTCAACAAAGGACGACAGAACCAAAAAGATTGAAAAAAGTTGAAAAAATTTATGAACGTATTACCTAAAGCAATATAATTTTACTTGCATTCAGTTATCTCCGCCATCTCATCGGTTAGGTTTATGAACATAAATTATCTAGACAGCATACTATACGGTCAAACATAACTAATCAAGAAGTCTTCTGATCTTGGATTGGTTTTGAAGTTCCAAAATTTGTTTTTATTATAATTTTAGACTGCTTTAACCCTAAAAATATATTTCTTATCCTCTTATATCATATCATGAAAAGGAAAAGGCTGTTAATAAGAATATTTATAAATTATAATACATATGTCTTTCATCGAACTTCCTGAAAGTAGGGAGATTTTGATTTAATCTCTTCAGAAGATGTTCTCTTACGGCATCCACATAATAACAAGGATCCATGGGAGATGTTCTAAGAGACCCCACCTCAATAAAAAGTTCAAGGATACAAATAATTTCGTGCCATGAACTAAATAATCCTCCTACCGTAAAGATACTTAGATGTGATTTTTCATTGTACTTTAAAATGTCAGATTTATTTTATCTCTTTGTATATCACCAGCTGCTTAACAAAGAGACGGCGCCATTCATATTAATTATACCTTCACATGTAATACATGAAAACTTCTGAACACTCGACTAGTTTTTCATTTCGGTTTGTGGGTAGACAACCGGTACAATGAGATCTACAGATGACCAAAACTGATGCAGGGTTATAGGATTAAACATAAACTGAACACAAAAACTCTCTAAGTTTCATTATTTTTATTCATTCATCAAAAACTGCCGACTAAAACATTAAACAAACCTTGAATAGAACCCTAACTTGCTAGCTAAGAAAAAGATAAACAAACTAAGAAGTTAAACCTTATCAAAATGCGACAAACCCGTAAACTATAAACGTGGAGATAAACACCACAAAACACCTAAGACCATTCTAGAATATAACTCCCTAAAAACTCTCTACTCGCGTACATATTTGCATGCTTGAGCAACTGTTGGTTCTCAGGCCTCCACTAAAGCCATAGCCAATTATCCAACTTCATCATTCTCCCCAGCTCAAATAAAATTCGTCCCGAATTTTTCCTCTTCATCCTTCCCACGGTCAAAAACAAAACGCAAACCTTCGTTTCTGATACTAGACTTAGTTAGGCCAGTAACAATCATTAATAGGGCTGTCAATGGATATCCGATATCAGATAGCCGTTTCCGAATATCCGGATTCCGTTAGGTTAACTTCCGACATAACGGTTAACGGATATCAGAATCGGAAAACTTATCGGAACTTTTAATGTTAATCGTAACAGAACCGGATGTGCCACTTTCCGTTTAATATCCGATACCGATAGTGTATAACTATATCAGTAAATTATCGTAATACCCTTTAGGTTTACTTTTTTTTTTAATAGGAAAGAAAATTAAATTGAATTTTTTTTGTGAATCATACATTGTTCAAGTCTTGCTGGATTAAAGATTGTATCCAAGCAGGCGCATTATTAAACCATCTAAAACATAAAGAATGGGACCTTGCAAATTTGGCCAAAGAATCAGCCAGATGGTTTGCATCCCTATGTGCATAGGACACACCCAAAAATCTAAAGTTCTAAGGATTGATAAAGCATCAGTTATGAAATTATTGGTTGTCCACTTAACAGCTGTGGATTTGCCGTTTAGAGCGTCAATTACATTAACACAGTCCCCTTCTAAATGAATTTTCTTCCATATCCCATCTCCTTTGCCCAAAGCACAGCTTCCAGTAGAGCTTGTGCCTCTGCCTGTTCTGGATCTACTGCACCAGATGCACCTCCCCGCAATCCATGGCATATTAGTCCCCAACCAGAAAGACTATTTTTATCAATATGTGAAGCATCAAAATTAATTTTCAGCATGCCACTGCTTGGTGGAGACAAAATTTGCATAGTCTGGCTAGTGGAAAGGTGTTGAGTAGAAGGTTTTACTCTTAACCTGTTCCAATCCTCAATCTGCATAAGAACATTGTTAGAGATTTCTACCTGGTTCAAGGTTTTATTCTCAAAGACTTTTGCGCTTGATTTCCAGATCATCCATAAAGTAAAACAAGCCAGCTCATACAGTTTGAAGTTCTTATGCCCATTAGTATTAGTAATCAAGAAGAAACTGCAGATCCATTGATGTATGTCATGGTTTTGAATGATTGCAGTAAGACTCACACTTACAGAGGACCATATATTCTTTGAGACTGTACAGTCAAAGAATAAATGTTGAACTGTTTCAGAAGAATTGGCACAGAGAGGACAAGTGTCATCATGGTGTCTAGTAATTCTGGCTAACTTAGTCTTGGTTGCTAGACAATTATGCAAAAATTTCCAGATGAAGTATTGTACTCTAGGTGGAAGTTTGTGCCTCCAGAAGGATTTCCAACAAATGTTTAGGTTGTTCTTAGTAGGTTTAGCCACTAGGTTCTCATTCAATATAGCATTATAGGGAGTTTTAATGGAGAAAAAACAATTGTTTGCTGGCTTCCATCTAATTCTATCCTTACCTGAAAGGGGAATCCTTATGGTTGTTATATCTTTAACAAGAGCATCATCAAAAAGAGCTTTTAGATATCGGAACTTATCGGAAGTTATTGAAAATTATTGGAAGATTTTTGGATCATGAGTAGATATCGGAAATTATCGGATATCCGATAACCTTATCGTAACGGAATCGGAATTGATTTTTAATATGCCGTCGGAAGTTATCGGATATCGGATATCTGTTAATTCTTAATGTAACGGTAGCGATTGAGCCACCCCAAGCCCATAGTAGCACACACTAATATCTTGTGCAAGATAGTCCATGAACCACCCGAATTTCTATTTGATTTTCTTTGGATCCTTGTAAACCATGCGTTGGCTGCCTTTATGTACTTCTCATTAATCTTTCTAATGGCTTCATCCAAAACAGTTACCCGAACTAGATTTCCAATTCCACTGATCATTTTCACATCTAGAACATTTAGTATAGCCTCCATTGTTACGACTGCAGTGAAAACCTTCAGCCAAAAGGTAACTAAACTCGTCACTAGAACTGACACTAAGCATAACCACTGTCCTTTATATAACGGGTAATTATTCTCCAGCCTTAATAAAAGATTATGGACCTTCATTGTTTGTAACAAAAAAAATGAATGAAGACTAAGCTTCTCTGCAAAAACAAAAGTGTCCGGCACGCGTTCCTTGTGTATTGCTCTGTTTGCTGAGCTAAGATACGTTAATAATCCCTTGACAATGTCACTTGCACCCATACCATCGCTCAACCCATAGAGTAAATCAAGAACATCCCTTCTAGTACCGATTTCAAAACGCTTCAATGAAGTTATAACCCCATCCCGGTAAGTCTTGATTACGCCACCAGTACCTATTACCATCTTGATGAGATGCTCCTGAATATTTGGTCGACTCATCCTTACTATGAGATCAGACACCTCCTTCTTCTGTTTCGACCTTCCTCGATCAAAAACAAAAGCCACACCGTTAGTGGTGGTAATGGTGTCAACCATGTTGGCAGAGACCCCTGATTTCCTCAGTCCACCTACTTGATACTCATCATATAGTAATCTTTGGTCCATGCTAGTCATTAACGCACTGTAAGAAAGTAATGCGTTTCTCTTTGCTTTCATTGTCTCAAGAACACTAAAGAATGATTTAGGCTCACTATTCTCAAAAGTATGCATTCCTTTTGATGTCAATCCTCTCCAACCCTCCCGATAATGGACCTTGCTGTCCAATAGTTCTTTGCTGCTAGGACGAAGATAATTTTTAGACGAGACACATATACCAAACCAGGGATAAGATTTTAGGCTTTTCTTAAATAAAGCCCACGCTTTTATTATTGATAACCCATGAGACTTAGTCAATCAGTTTGACCAATAAATGAGTTTGACCTTTTATACTTATTATCCATAGCCCCTGAAACTAAGCTTGTCTAGACTGAAAGACCGATACAAGTCATCCTTCATCATTCTTTCCATCTCTTGAAGTTCTTTCTTCTTTTATTTGTTAGCGGATTCTTCCATCACCTGTACTTCCATGATTGATACTCTCTTCTGTTTTAAGAAAATCCAACAACATTCTTGGTTTATTCTCTTTACAAGTGATTCCTATAAACTCATAATAGAAATTTCATTGATGTATATTTTTTTCTTCAACAACTTGGTACTGTATCGCATCACCACCACCACCACCACCACCACTTCGTAATTCCTTTTCACAAAAGTCACTTATGCACGCAGCATGGGTGATTGATAAACGAAGTCATGGAAAGATTACTCATTAGTAACATAATCAAAATTGCCAAAAAAAAAAGAAAAAAGACGCATTCAAATCATCGAGAATAAGGATTAGAATGAAAACTCTTAATCTGGAATAAGAATGGTGGTAACCCGTTGAAATTCTCGACGAATCGAAAAAGGTCGGAGTGGTCGGACTATAAAACCTTGAATGCCAAAATTGGGTAAGACGATGTAAAACTTTGATATTCGATGGTATGGATCGTATGATCGAAACCACGGTAATTTTCTTCCAAAGTGGATTATGGAAGGATTAGGGTTCATTATATGTATAATTCTCTAACAACATAACCAAAAATTCATACAGCTTGACCAACTTAACTCTTTTCTTTGCTTTACTTATCATAGTTTATTTCTACAAAAAGATAGTTTGATATCGATCAAATTTTACAATCACAATGATAATAATGGAAGAATACTCAAAACAGAACGAGTTGGTCATGGGCTATAGATAATAACCAAAAAAGTCAAAATTTAAGTCTCGTGGGCTATCAATAATAAAAGTTTGGGCTATGTTTAATAAAAGCCAGATTTTAAAAGCACAAAATTGGTCAATTAACCCAATAACGACAATTCCTGGGTGAAAAAGATGTGTAAAATTTGATACTGTTTAAATGGACGAGAATGTAAAAATAGCCAGGATGTAAACAGTTTCATCCTACCCATTTTCAAATATTTTTCTTATTTTTAATTTACATCAGGATGCATCCAGTTTCACCATCGCTATTTTTTTAGTTTATATCGGGATGAATTCAGATTCATTCTTGCTATTTTTTTGGTGTCCATTTCACCCCATAATAATTTTTACTCGTCCATTAGAACCATGTTTTAAAAATATTTTGGCAATTGATCCAATTTCTCATTTTAAAAGAAAATATAGAAAGACGTAACTCTCCGTACCCACAGTGTTATACTATGCGTAAAACTTCCTTGCCCCCCCTAGTATGAAAAGCATGTACAAAAACCCATATACAGCTTCCCTTACTGTCATAGGATTCAATAATCAAAATGCTTCCGTAAATCTGACCCACAACTATTTTCACATTAGAATAAATATATCCACAACCAAGAATCCAGTACACACATGCATTATCGTTAAGAACTTTAAATCCAATTGCATCTGGACGTCTGTGAGCCCGCTTTGCTACTGCCAAGAAACTTCTGTGCGTAAATCGATCAAGTGCAAAAGATAGGATTTTTATTGCGGGCCATCGCAAAACTTCCTCCATCTGAATATTAGTATTGGGATATGCTGTGCTAGCATAACAAATGACGCTTCCCAAGTTTCCCGGTAATTTTTCAGCTGTAGCCTTTGTATTGGTATTCGAGGAAATTCGACCTCGAATTTTATATTTGTTAGGACAAAATCTTTCTTGTAAAATGTTGAACTAGAAGTGATATTTTCTATCATTTGTAAAGATTGAAATTCATTAACAGAATGCAAAAGATCCACACGAGTACTTACAACATTTGTAGCTTCTCTTGTACGAGGATCAATACAAACTGGTTGATAAAAAACTTCATCACTCGGATAAGTATCATAGATTGGTGGTAAGTCCCAATCCTCAATAATTATTTCTTCTACTTTTGCACTTACCGAGAACAATGAGTCTCCATGAAAAACATGTCCGAAATGAAACAAATGTTCATCTTCATTAGAAACTCCATTAAATTGACGTGGTAGCGAACTACTATCAAAGTACGGGTTGACAACTTTCAATCCAGATTCACAATCCCTGGAATGCCGCGATTGAGAAGCAGTGAGTTGACCACCCTCTACGTTACCAGCAAAGACATCATACATGTCTTCCTCATCATCCTCCTCCTATTCCTCTTGCCGATTCGGATATTGATGGTGCTCTTGCTGTTTCTGCATAACAGCCATCTGACGGGTGAGCACTTCAACCTGTCGTTCAAGTTTGGTAATCCTTTCAGACTTCATCATCCCTCCAGATGAGGAGAGGCACGACCAGCAACTCTACGTTCTTTGCCTACTCGAACGATGATTTGTTTCTAGCGCCAAAACTGATACAGGGTTATAGGATTAAACATAAACTGAACACAAAAACTCTCTGAGTTTCATTCTTTTTCTTCATTCATCAAAAACTGATGAGAGTTTCATTCTTTTCTTCATTCATCAAAAACTGATGACTAAAACGTTAAACACGACCTTAAATAGAACCCTAACTTGCTAGCTAAGAAAAAGATAAACAAACTAATAAGTTAAACCTTATCAAAATGCGACAAACCCGTAAGCTATAAACGTGGAGATAAACACCACCATTCTAGAATATAACTCCCTAAAAACTCTCTACTCGCCTACATATTTGCATGCTTGAGCAACTGTTGGTTCTCGGGCCTCCACTAAAGCCATAGCCAATTATCCTACTTCATCAAAAACCAATCCAACACGCCCGCACAGAGTTACATGAGACAGTGACACAACGTTTTAATTTTTTTTTGTTCTTCAAACTATTGTGGTTGTTTTTCTCCACTGGAATTGTAGAGAGACCCATGTATTTGGATATATGTTGTGGATATTATATATATAGGCATAATAAAAACAGAACTAGTCATAAAAATCCAAGGTGACCAAACTTGTGGTACAAAAACCCCATTCAAATGTTGGGATCCATTAAAACTCCATCTTAAACAAAATTGATACAAAACCCCCAAATTTTTAAAAATTGATACAAAAACCCCAAATTTAAAAATTGGTTTCATCAAATTCTATGATGTTTCATCAAATTTTATGATGAAACCAAAATTGGTTTCATCAAATTCTTTGAGGTTTTTGTGTTACTTTTGTTTTGATGGGGTTTTTGTGTTACTTTTGTTTTGATGGGTTTTTTGCGGATGGATAGTGACACCTTTGGGGTTATAACTCGCGGACCGTAATAAAAAAGACTTTCTTATGAATTCAGAAGCTGACTCAAATTTTTCAGATTCTAACTCAGACAACTTTAATTCAAATCAATTATCGGCAACGGTATTACTTCCCTCTTTTCGAGATGAAGATGAAGTTAATGAATATCTGAAAATTGCAGTTTCGATTCCATATCTACAGATGATAGATGATAGTGGAGATACTCAACCAGTTTCTTCTTCACATCAAGATGCTAATTCTAATCACCCAATTAAGGATTTCAGCTTTCTCTGGAATACTACTGAAAAATGGAGTACTCTCAAGTTTAAGGTCGATCCAGTATTACGAAAAGAATTTGAAAATGTGTTACTTCAAATGGTGGCTATTTGTCCAAGACTGGGGATTCATTGCAAGGGTTCTAAAGAACAGGTGAATGATTCCATGATGGATGCTATTAGATTACATCTCTTAAATTTTGACATGGAGAATTTGAAAACCTCATAAGAGAATTCTTAGTTTTGAGTTTAGTCAGTTGTTTTAGTGTTAGTGGATTGTCAAATCGTTTGTTGGAATGTTCGTGGTATCAATGATTTAAATAGGAGGGATATTGTGAAGAAGAAAGTTAGAGATTGGAAACCTTATATCTTATTGTTACAGGAAACTAAGATTCAACAATGCTCAGATCTTCTTGTTTGGCAATGTTGGAGTAAGAAATCTGTGAAATGGCTGGATTATCCTTCACAAGGTAGTTCAGGGGGTATTCTGTGCCTTTGGGATTCAGATAAAATTGAAGTCTTGGATTCTTTAATTGGTCCTTATTCAATTACAATTCTTTGTAAAACCATCTCTAATTCTTTTGAGTGGATGTTTACTGGAGTGTATTCCCCTTGTGCTACTTATACTGATGAAGTTAAATTATTTTGGAGAGAAATTGAAGAGGTGAGATGTTTCTGGAATTATCCTTGGGTTGTTAATTGGTGGTGATTTCAATGAAATAAGGTTTGCTCATGAAAGATCATTTGGTGGAGAAGATACTACAGGAATGAGAAAGCTTAACAACTTTATTTCAAGACATCATCTTATTGATCTTCCTTTGATAGGAGCTTCTTTCACTTGGACAAATAATCAAGTTCACACTATTAAGATTAGAATTGATAGGTTCTTGGTTTATTCTTCTTGGGAATGTATGTATCCTCAAGTAATTCAAAAAGCTCTTGGAAGACCTTGCTCTGATCATAATCCCATAGCCTTGATTTGTGAATGGATGAAGCATGGACCTTCTCCATTCCGCTGTGAGTATTATTGTCTTTCCCACCCAAATTTTATTTCCATTGTTAGAGATTTGTGGTCTTCTGTTGTTGTGTCTGGTAGTGCAGGTTTCATCTTTTGCAAGAAATTGCAATTGCTTAAGCAGAAACTCAAAGACCGGAGTAGATTGGAGTTTGGTGATGTTGATAGAAGGCTAGAGGAGATGGAAAATATCTTTATGGACTTGGATGCTGAGGAAGATGCAAATAATGGTCTCACTGAGGAGAAATGGAATGAAAGGCTTCAAGATAGGCAAGACTACTGCAAACATTCCATCTCAAGAGCTGAAAAGTGGAGAGCAAGATCAAGAGTCAATCACATTAAGGATTTTGAGAACAACACCAAATATTTTCATAGATTTGCCAATGATAGGAGAAGAAGAAGCTATATTGGCTCCATAAAGGTAAATGGTTCTTTAACTTCAGAAGAGAATGAAATCAAAAGTGGCATTGTCTCTTATTTTCAGAAAATCTTTCAATCCCAACATCCTAGAACTGTCTCTATGGAGGGTATGGATTTCTCAAAAATTTCTGAAGAAAGATGTGCTTGGCTTGAAAGAGAAATAGATGAAGAAGATGTGACTGCAATAAAGATGTTTGGGCAAAATAAAGCACCAGATCCTGATGGTTTTTGAAAAAGCGGGGGTCTAACAACCACACCCAATATTTCGCTTAGCAATCTCTATGGAAAAACTCCAATATAATTCCAAGAGAATTAACTAGACAGTCAGACTCAATCAATGAAAATATATCCAAGAGTTGTATCTCTGTTTCTCAATGTAATCAACAAATCAAACAGATAGAATCCGTGAGCCTGATTATTATGAGAAACAACTTGAACGGTACCAAAGACCAATATTCAAGTGTCAATCAATTTATATCAACAACCAAAGGTTGGATTATCTAATTGATTGAACTACGCACAACCTGTGATATTTCAATTATATAAACAAATATAATGCGGAAAAAAAATAACACAGACATCAGAAATTTTGTTAACGAGGAAACCGCAAATGCAGGAAAACCCCCGGGACCTAGTCCAGATTTGAACACCACACTGTATTAAGTCGCTACAGACACTAGCCTACTACAAGTTAACTTCGGACTGGAATGTAGTTTAGCCCTAACCAATCTCACACTGATCAAGGTACAACCGCGTTCCTTACGCCTCTGAATCCCAGCAGGACTCTGCGTACTTGATTCCCTTAGCTGATCTCACCCACAACTAAGAGTTGCTATGACCCAAAGTCGAAGACTTGATAAACAAATCTGTCTCACACAGAAAAGTCTATTGAATAGATAAATCTGTCTCCTATAGATATACCTATGAGTTTTGTTCCATTTTTTATAAATCAAGGTGAGCAGGAATCAATTGATATACCGGACTTATATTCTCGAAGAACAGCCTAGAAATATCAATCACCTCATAATAATCTTAATCGTATGGTAGCGAAACAAGATATTATGGAATCACAAACGATGAGACGAAGATGTTTGTGACTACTTTTTATCTTGCCTGTCGGAGAATAAATCTCGAGCAAATCTTAGAGAAGATAGTACTCAATACGATAGAAAACAGCAAGATTAGAACATGCAACTACGAAGAAATAGTTGGGTCTGGCTTCACAATCCCAATGAAGTCTTACAGTCGTTAACCTACAGGGTTTCGTTAAAAACCTAAGGTTAAAGGAGAATCGACTCTAGTCGCAACTAGTATCACACAGGAGGTGTGGGGATTACGTTTCCCAGTTGCTAGAGTTCTCCCTTATATAATCTTCAAATCAGGGTTTGCAATCAATGTTACCTTGGTAACAAAGCATTCAATATTCACCGTTAGATGAAAACCTGATTAGACTCAAGCTAATATATTTCAACCATTAGATCGAACTTAGCTTGTTACACACAAATGAAAAGTGACTTCATTTAGATATAAGTAACCGTACCTAAATGTGTACACCTTGTTGGCTCAACAATAGTTAACGAAGTTAGCCATATGAACACTTTCATATCTACCATATTCATCTTAACCATAACTAGTTCAAATGACTCAAATGAAACTAGTTTTAGAGTTGTTCAATTGTTTATATTCTCATAGAGGTATACAAGACACAATTGAAGCAAAATCGATTTTGATTCACTCGAATAAATTCATGAACATTATAGCCACGGTTTGCAAAATATTGCATTCCTTATTATATAAATGTATTAGTTCATGAACAAACTGATTTTAGAACATAACCTACTTAAGTATGCAAACGGGTACGTATACCTAAGTGGCCGGACTAAGTTTGGGTTCACCAGTATGCGAACGGGTACGTATACCTTTCAAAACTCAGTTGAATTTCCGGAACTTTAAACTCATACCAGTACGCATACCGGTATGCATACTAAGTTCCCGGACTTTCATTAACCAACCAGTACGCATACGGGTATGCATACTATGGTTCCTGGACTTGGAATATCTTGCACAAACTAGCATACAAGTACGCATACTGTGCTATATCCAATCATGGTTAATTGTTCTAAACTCCCATTTCAATCATTGAAACATTCTTAGAAGACGACAATAGCTGTCTCACACAAACTATTAGCTTCAAAGCAATTTTCAAGTGATCGAATGATCAATACGAAACATTCCAAGTCTACATCAAATAACTGTCTCACACAAATCATGTAAGATGTTACAAGGCGAATTTCACATGATCATCTTTTGACTTTCGTCAAGAATATAAGATGAACTTGGTTAAAGCGAAAGCTTACCAACACATATTTCGAGAAATATGTAAGCGAAATAAACTCATCTCGAAATATCAAATGTTTATAATCGAAGTCTATATAGCTATACGGCTTTTTTCTCAAATAGGAGATAGAGTAGATAAACTTTTGAGTAATAGATGAGTTCAAGTCTCCACATACCTTTTGTTGATGAAGTTCCACAATCTCCCCTTAGTAGTTCTTCGTCTTCAATCGATGAACGCCGTGAAGTCTAATGCTCAACTACACTTTCTATCCTAATCCGAGACTTAGCTATAAGTAGACTAGAAATCAAGACTTATAGTTTTGGCAACTAAACTTGACAACAAGCTTGAGATAGCAACGCTTGCGAGTTCGACCGAGCAGTGCTCAGTTTTTCAATAAGTTTTTACTGCTTGTGTTGGGATATTTTCAAATATGACTTTACGAATGTTATTAAGGAATTACAACAGAAGAATTTTCTTGATTGGAGACTGAAGAACACTTTCATTGATCTTATTCCTAAGAAGGATTCTATTGAAGAAATTAAGGATCTTAGGCCTATCAGTTTGGTTCATGGGGCTTATATGGTTCTTTCAAAAAATTTGGCAGAGAGGTTCAAGCAATACCTTCCAGAGATTATGTCTTCAAATCAAACAACATTTATAAGGAAGAGGCAGATTCTTGATGGTGTCTTAATAGCCAATGAATTGATTGATTCAAGAATTAGAAGTGGCAAACCAGGAATTCTTTGTAAGATAGACTTTGAAAAAGCCTTTGATTATGTGAATTGGGATTTTATGGAAGAGATCTTTACTTTAATGGGGTTTGGTGAAAAGTGGAGGGGTTGGATTAGAAGATGTGTGGAATACACAAGATTTTCTATTCTTGTTAACGACAGTTCTACTGGCTATTTCAAGAGTGAAAAAGGCATCAGACAAGGTGACCCTATTTCACCCTTCTTGTTTCTTTTAGTTGGTGAGGCTTTAAATTTCATGGTTAACAAAGCTCAAGAACAAGGCATTCTCACTGGCTTTCAAGTTAAACTAGATGGTCAAATGGTGAGCCACTTACAATTTGCTGATGATACTTTAATTTTTTTGGATGCTAATGTGGAGCAAGTGAAAAATCTCAGATTGGTATTACTCTCTTTTGAACTCCTAACTGGTTTGAAAATAAATTTTGCTAAAAGCCAGATTTATGGTGTGGATTATGATGGTGATTTGTCCATTTTCTTTTCCATTTTGGGTTGTTATCATGGTCTTCTTCCTACTTCTTATTTAGGTCTTCCTCTGGGAGATAAATGTGGTGGAATTGTTAAATGGAACAAAGTCATTGAAAGGTTCTTAATTAAGCTAGCTGGTTGGAAAAAGCCATTACTCTCTAGAGCAGGTAAAATTACTCTCATTAATAGTGTTCTCTCTAGCTTACCTGTGTATTACATGTCTCTTTATGAGATGCCTTCTTCTGTGGTTAAGAGACTTGAAAAAATTATGAGAGACTTTCTATGGCATGGCAACAAAGGAAGGAGGAAAATTCATCCAGTTAAATGGGCAGTTTTATGTAGAAGGAAAAAGTATGGTGGTTTAGGCATTAAAAATCTTCACAAGTTTAATCAAGCTTTGTTAACCAAGTGGTGTTGGAGATATGCAGTTGAAGAAAATGCTTTATGGAAGTCCATTACAACTGAAAAATATGGGGTAGGAAATGTTTGTTGGATTTCTAAGACACCAAAATATTCTTATGGTACTTCTGTTTGGAAAGCCATCATGAAAAGCAACTCTAGTTTCCTGCGATATATCAAACTAAAAGTTAATAATGGCTTAGAAACTAGATTCTGAGATGATAATTGGTTGTATGACTTCCCTATTAAAACCTGATATCCAAATTTATATGCTCTTACTAGAGCAAAGAATCTGTATGTTGCTGATATGGGGATTGTGGTGGGTAACTCAGTTAGTTGGGATTTCAGATTGCCTAGAAGAGTTAATGCTGCTGCTACCGTGGAGCTTAATCTTCTCAAAGTTGATCTTGCTTCTTTTAGTTTCAATCAGGATGCTGAAGATGAACTGGTTTGGTCTTTAACTAAGAATAATATTTTCTCAGTAAAGTCACTTTATGACAGTCTTACTCAGGAGGAGGATGCAGTGCCAGTTAACTCTATTTTAAAAACCATTTGGAAAATGAGATGTCCACCAAAAATCAGTTTCTTCTTATGGCTTATTTCTCATAACAGGTTATCTACCAGAGACTGTCTTCTCAAAAGAGGTGTTGATGTTCCTGCTGCTTGCCTTTTCTATAATGAGAATGAGTCCACTTCTCACCTGTTTTTGCACTGCAATTTTGCAAGGTTGGTTTGGGAAGTTTTTATGAGTAAGCTTCATTGGTTTTTCTTGATGCCGAATGATGTTGTTGCTACTATTCATGCCTGGCACTTACTGCAACATAACAAAGCTAGCACGGCAGTTTGGAATATGATTCCTACAGCAATTTTGTGGAGTATTTGGAAGGAGAGGAATGATCGTGTTTTTTCTAACAAAATACATAATGTGCACTTTACTACTTGTTCTCTTGGGCTCTTGCTCTCAAGGATTATGAGGATGTTAATTCAGCAGATGTTATGAAAGATTGGTGTAATATTTACTTTCATCCTAACTAAGCTTGGTAGTTTTTTACCATCTTAGTTCTTTTTTCTTTTTTTTTCCTTGTTTTCCTGTTAGGGTGGTATAATCCTGTTATACCCTCTCTTTTTTGATCAATGCAATCATTTCTTTATCGATTAAAAAAATAAAATAAAAAAGACTTTCTTTCTACTGAATGGCACGAAAAGGTATTGTTACTCGAATTTCCGCCGATTGTACGTATCTTCAGGGACGAATACGGAATACCGGCTGTTGAGTCATTTGAGCTGGGACTTGAGGTTGGGTCATCGCAATATTTCCATGATTATCAGCATTGGCTGAAGATATGATGACGTAATATAGAACTCCATAGATGACACTTACGACACCCAATATTAATTGAACCTCCTGCAAATATCCAAGGCTCAAGAACTACGTAACAGAAGTTATCGGAGTCATCCATATTGTGTCGGTCATTCAGAACTTACCCTGAAAGTAATGGAATAGATGCGAGAGCAAACATCGACCTGCAATAATTTCCACAACTCGTACATTAGAAATTTATAGCAACGTATATGAAAGCTGATATGCAACGAATAAAGAAGTAACCACAAGCATAGGACGTCACAAAAAATTTAGTCGTTTCATATGAATCTATAGCATTTTAGAGGATGAAGAATACATGACTTGGTATCACTGACAAATGAAAAAACGATTAAGTATAAAATTACCAGGAAATTGCAGACATCCAAGCAGTTTTGTTACAACAAATTAAAACAGCCAGACGAAGCATTAATAGTTGCATGAGCAACTACAAGAAGCAAAAATGCAGTCAACCCGAGGGCAAAAGCTGGGTTCCTGGGGTATGTACAGTTTCTATCAGAGAAATGATGAATATCAGACTCCTGCAAAGTTAAACATGATACAATCACTTTAATAACATCCGAAACACAAAATAAACTATGATAATACTTTACTGCCGATAAAAAGAACGACATTTAAATTAATGCATCCTACTGGGAAATAGCAATACCTTGACCCTCTTAAATTCTGCACCGAGGCCTAGTGCAGTAGATAGGACCCCTATAAAACATACTACAATACAAATCAATAGCCTCCTCTCCATATCCTCTGCAAGTTCCTGATAAATGTGCACACGACGGAGAGTTTAGGACAAGAAAGCGCGCACTTGAACTACTTTGTAAACAAACTACTTAATTTAAAGTTTCAACCGTGACATCTTACATGTTCAAAGAGGCATTCGAAGCATATAAATTCGTCATGAAGTTGAATACCCATGTCGAAACTCGTCTATATCCTAATTTTTCCAATTATAGAACAAAATTCATAACGAAATTATAGAATACCTCGAATTTCTATCACCTACCAAAGTATTTTACAATAATCCATCATTCTCAAAATATACAGATTCTGGGTTTAATTTACTTGGTTTATAGGCATTCTTAACATCAAGCAATCATTGGTATTGTGGAGTTGCGATTAGAACACTTTTAAGTTTGCAGATAGCACTCAAGTTATACACAATTGGGAGCTAGTTCTTCATACTTAAGCCTTCTGGCTTGTAATGTTTCAGTGATTTGGAAATGATGTTGTTATTGTATTGGCTTTGCCAAATTTTTTTCCTTTTAATATAAAATTTTCCTCTACGAAAAAAACCCATCAAGCATCAGTCATATGAAAAGAAAAAAAAAACACGACCAAAATGAGATAACAACAACTAGAAATGCAAAGATAACAAAAAATTACAGAAGGACAAAGAGATTTTTATACCTACAGTAGTAGAAGCTGTTGAAGAGGAGGGCTTTCAGAAACTCACTTCTTAAGAGGGTCTTGGGTTTAGGGAGATAATTGTATAAAGGAGAAAGAGCAAGAAATGTAAGTACTGGAAAACAACTATTCTGCTGTTTATATAGAAGGGAAGTGGGTAAATGATGCATTGTATTCAATTTGAACATGACTTTTGTGACACCCATGAAGTTTCCTTGTTTCCGAAACGAAATGAAAAACTAAATTCAAAAGATAAACCGCTGAAAAGTTTTTACTCCCGAATATGGAAGTTCGTCAAAAAAAAAAAAAAAAAAAAAGTGAGAAAGAAGCACCTACGGCCAAGAAGATATAGCTGAGTGGCTAGAGATGACCAGGAAAAGTTGAAGAAGATTTAATTTTACTCATCCTGTTTACCCATTTGGTCATTCCATAGTGGACCTAAAAAAACTCAAAATTGCTATTTGAGTGTTCCATTGGAACTGCCCTTACCGCTATAACATCACTTTTGGATGCATGTAGTTTAGGGCTATTATCTTGCACATGCCTTGATAAAGTTACTGACATATTTTAATTGTTGTTGAGTTTGGAGTATAATTTTTTTTCTTCATGCAAATCCAATTGATTAAATATCAAAAAAAGTCAGTTCACATAGTTGCTCCTCTAATAAGGAGGACAAAAGAATTTTTAACAACTTGAAATTTTTTCTTCATCGACTTAGATGGCTTTTTCTTCATCTCTATTGATGGATTATATCTCCCACTAGGGTTTTTTATCTAATCATTCTGTGATTTGTTCTTTCTTTTTCCTCTCTTTTCCTTCTGTTCTCTTTCTTTTCCCCCCAAGTTTTCTTCTTCTAGTTGGTCTCTCATGGCTTCAACATCACAAGGTAACCCTAACCCTGAGTTTGAAGACATCATCAACCGTATGAACAACCTTATGGAGGAACCTCACACATACAGCTATGATGACAATGATGATGTGCAAGAAACCCTCTCTGATACTCATAAAAACGTGCTTTTCTAGTTCAACTCTGGGAAAGAGTATCATCTAAACATCCTAAACGAAGTCCTGTCAAAATCTTGGAGACCCACAGGTGCAGTTTCGATCACAGATATTGGTAGTGGGTATTACAACGCAAAGTTTCAGTTCTTATGCGACATGGAAGCAACTTTACAAGGTACTCCATGGTCTGTCAAAGAAGACCTAATGCTACTGGAAAGATGCAAAGAAGAATTTTTTATTGAAGACTATGAATTCAAATACGTTTATTTCTGGATACATATTCATGGATTACCATTAAGCATGATGAACAAAGAAAAAGTTTTCAATATTGTCAAGAATATTGGAGATCCAGCTCCTATAGATTCTGAATTAGCAGCTAAGTGGGGTAAATATGCAAAGGTCCGTGTAAGGTTGGATATCACTAAACCTCTGCCTAAAGATATGATTATTACCCTAAAGTCGAAAAAGAAGATCACCATCACTTTCAGGTATGAAAAACTTCCTAGATTGTGTTTCTTTTGCGGATACTTTGGACATATTATAAAGCAGTGCCCTCATCTATCAAAAAAGCTAGAAGAGATTTCAAATCTTAGCCCGGAGGAGTTCGCCTGCAAGATGAATGACAAGACATATGCCAGGTACAATGAAGAAATTAGAGCTTTCTTCAAGCCAAACAATCCAGGTATCATACAACCAGCTCAAGATCTTCACCAGGTGAAGAAATCTAGCACCATTTCTCAGGGGCCGTTAATCTCAGGGAAAATGATCAACGGTAGCAAGGATACATCTAGTCAGATACAACTTAATTTGGCAGCATTGAGAATGACTAACAGCAACTGTGGGGAAACAGTTAATTTAGGGTACTCTGAAAAGTGCACGCAGCCTCTGACGTCTACTGCAACGGTCTTCAAAAACAAAAGCTTATCCAATGGTGATTAGGTGTCGACAACTACAGGAAATCAGGTGATGTATACTGACCAAGGTAGGGCTGATCGTCATGCCAATTATATGACAAACGAGAATGCTGCAGCAACAGCACCGAATTACACCAACACAAGCACAACTGTAAGGCCTGACATACACTTCCAGTTGCAGTCACATGATCCAAGTAAAATGACTGGTCAGAATATTATTACTTTTGAGATGTCACCGAAGAAAATTACAGACAGTGAAAGTACGAAAAACAATACTGAAGGTAATTTCGCTTCGATGAAGGCGGCTATCTCACCAGCTTTTGAAAGAACCATGTTTTAGGGCATACGTAAAACTTTCAGGGCATACAAAACAATAGTCCCATCTTGGGTGACCTTATAAGGGGTATCCTATGGGTAGTTCAATTACCTATATACCCTTAATACAAAAATCTAAAATCAGTTTTCTAAAAAATCAAAATCAGTTTCCTTAACATCTCTTCTTCTTCCTCCTCTAGCCGAACTCTTCCCCTCCCGCGATTTTTTTTTTTCATCACCGTGATTAATTGTCGATTGGTAAAAATTTGATCATCGATTAAACTCAACTACATAGTACAAAGAAAAGCAGGGACTAGGCAAACCAAATCGTCTTCTAATCCATCAATTGAAGAAGAAGAACCAATTGAAGATGAAGGTGTAGAAACTGAAAATCAACCACCAATTGAACCAGAAATTGAACCAACTGCATCTCCAACTCCGGAAATGAGGATAAGAAAGTAAGTTTTACAAACCCAATCTCCTATTTGCTGTTTTTCATCGATAAAAATGACAGTTACGGTGTTGGGTTCGGCTCAAAATTGAGTTGCGTTTTTAGCCGAACTGTTCTTCACAAAAGCTTCCTGTAAGTGTATATGAATAGTTCGGCATGAAATTTCAAGCCGAACCTAGTCACAGATAGAGATGCATAGGGGTTCGGTGTATTCAATAATCATAATATGTGCCGAACCTAGTACATTTATAAGGTTCGACTCATACGATATTCACAATATATGTCGAACCACTCAAAATTCTGAACCCAACAATTCTCAAGAATATATATGATAATGTTTGGCTTGTATTCTACTTATGTAAAAAGCCGAACCATGTATTTCCAAAAGGTTCGGCACTTACGATATTCACCAAATAAGCCGAACCTTTAACATTTTTTCTTCTAAAACTCTCAGGAGTAGGTTCGGCTCTTTATGACACTTTAAAACAAGCCGAACTAGGGTCTAGCAAATAGGCGAGAAGTAACAAAATAAAGGTTCGACGGCTAACCATAACACTTTCAGCTAGCCGAACTGTTCATCATTTGACAATAACCAGGTGGGTTCGGCTGATAAATTTAAGCCGAACATATTCTTGGTTCGTCGAACCATAGTGAAAAAATACAAATTTTTGATGATTTCAAGCTACAAAAGTTAGATTAAACATAAGATAGAAGTGTACCTGTGTATTAAAAGCATTGGGTTCTTCTTTTCCAAAAAAAAAATTCCTCAAAATTTTTTCATCTACACAAATTTATAACTAAATTATCTTAATCACTAATCAGTAATCTGGATTATTAATAACTAATCATTAGTATTAACACTAATCCTAAAAGGCAGATTTGTCATTACTAAAAATATTTGGTTAAGGGATTATTGATTTTGATATTTACAACCAGTTTTTGTCTTTATTCAGTATGCCCTGAAAGTTTTACGTATGCCCTAAAACAGGGTTCTTCTGAAAACTATTCAACGGCCCAGCTCATAAAAGATTTAAGAAGCCCAATGTTAAAACCCGATAACCCACAGCTGCAGACTAATTCAACCCCTATCCTTTCATCACCCCAAATTCCCAACCCTATTTCGAATTTCATTCAGCGGGGGAAAAATTTGAAATCGAGTGAAGAAGATGGTTTATCGTTTATCTCAGTCTCTTCCACTGATTCAACAAAGAAAAATAATAAGAGTTGGAAGAGATCAGCAAGGGTTAATTCGAAAGGAAGCTCTGAAAAGAAAGATGGAGAGATTTCAATTGGGGTCAAAAGGCATGCTTGTCCTATGGATATTGATGTTCCAATCAAGAAGACTCAATCAACAGTTAATTCTCAGAAGGGTGTGGTGGCTGCCCAAAATCTGCCACAAGTTCAATGTTAATTTTCTCCTGGAACTGTCGAGGGCTAGGAAACGTCTCGACAGTCCGTAATCTTAAAGCGTTTCTCAGGGCTTGCAATCCCCAAATGGCTTTTATTTCTGAACTCTCTTGAATGAGGTAAATTCAACCAAACTATTCTCTTCTCTAGATTTCGACAACTACAATTTTATTCCTGCAACTGGTGGAAGTGGAGGCCTGGTTCTTTTGTGGAATGACTCTGTTAACCTAGAAATTATTAGCTCTAATACAAATGTTATTCACTGTCGTATTCATAACCTGTTAGAAAGTGAATGGGATTTATTTTGTGTCTATGGCCCTCCTAGTAGTCAGAAAAGAAATGAATTTTGGAACAATTTCTCCCTATTTACTGCTCAAATTCAGAATCCCTGGTGCATTGTGGGTGATCTAAATGTTATTTGCTCCAGTTCAGAAAAGCATGGTGGCAGTCAAAAGTTTAACTCTGTTAATAATGGTTTTAAGGATTTCATCCAAGATAAAAGTTTGGTTGATTTGGGTTACATTGGCCCAGCTTTTACTTGGTCGAATGGCGCTACCTTATCTGAGCCTATATATGAGAGACTAGACAGAGCTATGTGCACTACAGATTGGCTTCTCATGTTCAAGGATACTGGGGTTCTTCATTTACCTAGAATCAGTAGTGACCATGCGCCAATCCTGGTTAATACTCATAGGACAAATTGGCGCAAAGAAAGCACTCCAATAAAATTGAGTACTTCTGGATGGAGCACCCAGAATTCAAAGATGTGGTGATAGATGCTTGGTCTACTCAGCAGGTGAATATTGTTGGCAAACTGGATGCAGTTGGTAAAGCCTTAAACAAGTGGAGCAGGAAATCCTTTGGGAACATTTTTCAGGCCATGGAAAACGCTAAGGCTGAACTTCTCAACATTCAAAAAGAAGCTCATTTGAGAGACATCAGAGAGGATGAGAAGAAGCTGTGTGATAAGATTGAATCCCTCCACCAACTGCAATACAAATATTATGAGCAAAGGAGTAAAGTTCACTGGATTCCCAATGTTGATAAAAATACGCATATATTTCATCTTGTTGCAACTCAAAGAAGAAGGAAAAATCAAATTGCTGCTCTTCAATAAACTGATGGAAGCTGGATCACAAATGCTGATGGTGTAGTGGTTTATCTTGTTGATCACTTCTCCAATCTGTTCAAGAGTGACCCTAATGAAGACAACATCACTATCCAGTTCTAAGCTCCAAACAAATTAGATGTTGTCAATAATAATATGCTTGCTCAGACTCCCACCACTATGCTACAATGACATCGACTCCAATGCTCCAAACTTTGTATCAAGTATTTATCAGAGAGTTGTCCCTCGTATTAGTGAAAACTTCACTCGTAATGCATGAAAACTTCGTCAAGACTTCAACTAGTTTTTTATTTCGATTAGGGGTTAGACAACAGAAGTACATGAGACTTTAGAGCATGTTTGTTTTTTACTCTTTGTGGAGGCTAACTTCTACTAGCCTCTATGAAGTGGTGGGTACCACTTATATTGGTATTTATTTTTTTCACTACCTAGTACATAGAGTAAGGCAAATCTCTATCTATATAGTGGAAATCAAATAGCACCAATCAGGTGCTATCTTTGAGCCCCTACCTCCATTAAACCTTGAAATGACTAATACACCCTCGAACAAACTTATAATTTCCAAAAATAATTCTTTAATTCAAAATCTATTTTTTTTCCTGTTTCAGAAAAAGTGATATTTTCGCGTCGTTTCAGAAAAAGTGATATTTTCGCGTCGTTTCAGAAAAAGTGATACTTTCACACCGTTTAAAAAAAATGATATTTTGCTCTGTTTCAGAAAAAAGAAGAAGATATTTTCGCTATGTTTTAGAAAAAGTGATATTTTGCTCCGTTTCAGAAAAAGTGAATATCTATAGTTGTATTTTCTACATTTTTTTGGGGAATTTTTGAACATCTTTGGTTGTAATGGATCTTCATGAATTTTTTTGAATTTTATAAGAGTAAAATGAGAAAAATATAATATTGGTTACACAATGTAGAGTTGTTAGATAGTAGTCAAACAAATATGATTTTAAGAGACATTATATAGTGGTTTTTATATAGATATAGAGGTTTAGAACCCTCTACCTGAATAGAGGAAAAAACAAACATGTTATTAGCCACTTAGGGGATGACCAAGGAACTTTAGTAGTGAAACGAGGAGGACAATATTAGAATGGAGGCCATTTTGACACTGTACATTTTGATACTGTTTATATGGACATGAATCAAAAAAATACTTTTCAAATGGACTGTTTGGTTGTTTTTTTTTATGGAAAAGGTAATTATATTAACTAGCAAATATAGTACAAAAGATATACAATTTCGTTACTATCAAAAACATTAGAACTAATGCTAGATTTCTGAATTTTTTGTTGTAGCTTCGTAGACATATGCTGAAGGCTTTTTATTCTTGCTTCTTTAGCTATGTGGTCCGCTGCAGAGTTGTATTTTCTATTTATAAACTTTACCTGAGCTTGAGGAAGATCATTCAAAATTGTCTTGGTTTCCTGCAAAGTGTTTTTAGCTATCCAAGAGATATATGAGCTTTCCTTGTTGATATTGTCTGCCAGTAATTTACAATCAGTTACTATTGAAACGCTTGACAAGATATTTTCTTTTAGCCATGTAACCGCTTTTAGTAAAGATTTTGATTCCGCGTGAAAAGCCGAAGAAGCCGTCTCCGAACCCGCTGAAATGTGCATGAAAGACTCGTGATCCACTGAGTATACAATATAAGTGTATCCCATTGAAAAGTCTTCTTTCTTGAATGAAGCATCGACAAAAATTATCCGATCCGTGTTTAATTTTGACCATTTGATACTGACTGGAGATAACTTTTGGTTGTTAATTCCCTCTCTAATATTTTTTTGAGGAATGGAGTGCATAAACCTGTCGATCTGATCAATCAGTTTAATTGGGTCTGGTTTTATTTTTTCAAAAACAACCGAACATCTGTGTTTCCAGATGAACCATAGGATAGTAGATATTTTTTCCACAAGGTGATTCAATTCTGGATTCAAGAGCCAACCCTTAACCCAAGAAATAATCGAGTCAGTATTGCTTGAAGATGTTATATTTCCTAGCGATAATCCGAACCAAATAGCTCTCGCGAAAGGGAAATATCTGAATGATGATTATCGGTTTCCAGAACTTGGGTATTGCACATCTGACAATTAGGATCGATGTCTGGGTTATGGGCCCCTAGTCTCGAAGAAGTTGGCAATGCTTTTTGCGTTAATTTCCAAACGAATAGCTTAATTCTTGGGATTGCCTGAATTTTCCATATTTTTTCCCATGGAAAATCTATCACAGAATCATCATCTTGAACTTGTTTAACCAAAAAATTATAAATATTTTTAGTCGAGAAGTTTCCTGAGTGATGGTGTATCCATCTGATTCTGTCTTGTTCCTGTCTTCTTGGAGATATGGCTTGGATTTTTTCTCTATCCTCTGGATTAAAGAATTTGCCCAGTTTTTCTTGGTCCCGTTTATTCTCTTCAGTTATAAGTTCTTGAACCATTTTTGGGCCCGGCTCCTGAAGATTTGATGGCTGAGAGATTACTTCCGAGTTTGGAATCCACCGATCTTCCCAAATTTTTGCAGATTCTCCATTTTTGACTTGCCAGACAAAATTTCCTTTAATTAAATCTAGACCTCTCTGGATGCTTGTCCAAATCCACGATAAGTTCGAGGTTCTAGAAGCTTCCAAAGGGTGAGTATTTGGAAAGTATTTCGCTTTGAGAAGTTGAGCCCGTAATTGGTCTTTTTATATTATTAATCTACTGGCAAGTTTTGTAAGCAAAGCTATATTAAATTTGTGAGGGTTTTTTAATGCCTAACCCACCTTGAGAGATAGGTTTGCAAATGCTATTCCAAGCTCTGATGAACCCTCCTTGTCTTTTTTTCCTTATTTATTCCACCAAAAATTTCTTTGAATACGATCCAAATGATCCAAGGTTTCCTTCGGAAGAGCAAGCACCTGCATTTGGTAGGTTGGGAAGGCTTGTAGAATAGATTTTATTAAAACTGTCCTTCCTGTTTGAGATAAAAGTTTGGATTTCCAGCCTTGCAGAGTGGAGTAATATTTTTGTAAAAGCGGTTCAAAATTTGCTTTCGTGTTCTTGTCAAAGAAGAGAGGAGTACCGAGATATCTGTCATTTTTCGTCATCAGAGGGACCTTAAGAATTCTGGCTATTATTTTTCCATGTTTGGGATGAATTATTAGGCTAAAATAGACACTGGATTTTTGAAGGTTTATCATTTGACTTGTTATATCTCCAAATAAGGATAAGACATCTAGAAGATTTTTTGCTTCCCCCAGATCAGCTTTTGTGAATAAGAAACAGTCATCTGCAAAGAAAATATGTGAAATATTCGGAGCATTTTTGTTGATTTGGAGACCAGAGATTTTCTTATCCATAACCGCTTTTTCGAGGAACCGAGATAGAATTTCCATGCATATTAGAAATAGGTAGGGAGATAGAGGGTCTCCTTGTCTTAAAACTAAGAAGGGATTTTTCAATAAAAGGCCACTCCACTCTATCAAAGGCTTTATCAAAGGCTTTAGAGAGGTCTAATTTGAGAGCCAAGTAGCCTTTTTTCGCTTTAGATATTTTCATTGAATGGATAAGCTCATGGGCAATTATAATATTGTCAGTGATTTGTCTTCCAGGGAGGAAAGCTGATTGGTTGGGGGATATTAATTTGTCGAGTATGGGCTTTAATCCGGGAAATTCTGGGACCAAAGATAGGAGGTCAAAGCTCTGTCAATTCTTTCGCAAATATTCGCTTCTCCTTTTCTGTTGTTTGACCAAGTGAACGGAGCTCCCTCGTATCCCGCATCTTGTAATCCCAGTGAGTCAATTGTCTGAATAATGATGGTTTTGCTGCTCGAACTAGCCTTATTCCCTCCTTGTTTTTCGTCTGGGTCTAGAATGACGTTTAAGTCGCCGATCAGGACCCATGGTTTGTTCACTTGCCGGGCTATGTCTGAAATATAATCCCATTGTTCTATTTTGTCATCAGTATCAATTGCTCCGTAGACACATGTGATTAGAATCTCTACGTCGCCTAATTTCATTTCAAAATGACACATTTAATCTTGAAGATATCGCATGTCAATATTATTGTGCCAGGCAATTGCTAACCCTTTCGCTATTCCCACATAAGGAACGATAAACCAATCATGAAACTTGGAATTTGTAAAAAATAAATCCATCTGAGACAATGGGGCTTTTGTCTCAGCTAAAAATATAATATCAAGATTGTAGTACTGGCAAAGATAGTGGAAGTGGTCCTTAGTGAGAGGAGTTCCTATACCCTGGACGTTCCAGGATAGCAACTTCATTTAAAAAAAAAAACTAGACTGTCTAGATCAGATTGAAAATAAAGACAGGTAGAGGGGTATTGGAATAGAGAGAACACCAAGGAAAATTAAAAAAGACTATAAAAAAGAGAAAAAACTATTAGGAATGGACAACAGATTCTAAACTGTGCAGAAAAAACTTGGGATTATTAACCAATCACAGAGAAGTAATAAAAAAATTAGAGAAATAAAAACAGAGTTCAGGAAAGGAATGAACAAAAGTTGAGAACAAGAATTTGGAAAATTGTGAAAAAACGGAAAAATATATCAACAAGACAGAGCTTACCGACCCTGTAACCACCATAAACAAACCATTAAATCAGTGTAGCATTTGTTAAGAGGAGAGACGAGAGAAACAAATGGTGCTGACCTAAAAGAGTAGCTGCTGGGGTCTAAAAGGAGGGAATATACCAAATGAAACCTTATTCATGGATAACCAATGAAATTGCCGAGATCAGGACAGTTAGATTCTCCCTAAAGGGACACTAGAAAGTGATCATGAGGGTAAACCTTTATTAGTTTTTAAAAGAATAGTTTCGAAAGTTGCTGCAATGAATGGCAAACACAAAACAATCCAAGAGGAAAGTTGCGGAGGGAGCTTACATTTTCAACTGTACTAAACCAAAGATCGATGCAAATGAAATCAAAGAGGGGTATTTTAATTGTGAGAAAAACTAAATAGAAGGAACATGGAGATGCAAAAGATGGGAAACATAGAGGAGGAGGATTGTTAGGAGCTGCTGGCTACGGATAAGAAGAAAACACTAGAAGTAAGCTATTCCACATAAAAGGAAAAAAAATAACACCAGACAGGAGATGTCTGTCTGACACAAACCCCAGAATAGTTACTAAACAGAAGTAAAAACTATGGAAAATCGACGCAAGTACAACAAACCACTGGGTGATAACTATTCCACATAAAAGAAAACACAACACCAGACTAGAAATGTCTGACATAAACCCCAAAATAGTTACTGAACAGCAGTAAATGTACGAGAAGCCGACACAATTGTAAATGTATACCAGTAGTTGATAACTATTCTACATGAAGAATTAAAACCAGACATAAACCATCTAACAAAACCTCAGAATAGTAAACCACAGTGTAGAGACTTATGCAATTTGACTGGAAAAAACGGAATTGCCAGCAGCGCCAAATCAGATCATTGCGACATTGAAAGAAACACCTTATGGACAGGAGAGCAATAATAAAAGGCAGAAATTGGAGATGCAAGATTAGGATTATTATAAGGAAGCCAGAATGCATAGGTGTATGCTAATGACTGATAAAAATGTTGGTGTGAAAAACCAAACAGATGAAATATGAAATTAAGAAGCCAAAGAGAGATAGCAGCAAAAAAACTAAATCAGATTAAAAATGGTCAAAGGAAACCCCATAAATAAAAATTGATGTTCATCAAGAAAAATCTAACTTGGATAAAGATAGATATCCCTAACTGGAATTAAATTTAAACTAGGATAGAAAACCACAAATTATGATGTGAAGCTAGAGTATCTGATGTATATTTCCTGGATAGATGAAATTGCAGCTAAAAACGACGGCCATCATGAGGATGAAGAAGAAATCTCGCCATAAATTCGCAAATACTACGTTTGATTCAATGGTTTCTATTAGGGCTACATGGCCGGTAAGCCACGAAGAATTAGCCGGACATGACTTTTTTTTTCTTCTTAGATTCAAAAAGAACTAGAACAAGAGATAAGAAGAAATAATTAATGAAAGCTAAACAGTAGGTTTAAGATGAGAAAACTTATCAAATCAAAGACATGCAAGGATCTGGAGTTCAAAATTATTTGAATCGGTTGAAGATGATTCGACTCGGTTTATCGCCCGATCCGCGAAGCTCCCTCTGATAAGAAATTAAGACCATCATTTGCAAATGGACTGTTCGGTTGTTTCACCCAACTTTAATAACTAATTTTTATACCCACGTCCTAAAATACCTTTGTATTCATATTTCCACCGACAGACTTTGTTTATATTCCTAAATTACATATATATGAAAGAAAAACACCTGCTAAAGAGTTCTTCAACAGATCTAAGGATTCTAAAAATAAAAAAGACGGTAAATTCAGACATATGAGAACCTTGAAAAGGAATCAATCCCTCAGCTGATTTCCTGAGAGAGTCAGATTTATCAACGACATGGAAGTGAATAAGCTTCTGGAATAGAACAAGTAAGTTGGTTGGAACTAAGGTCTACAGATCAACGCCAGCTTTTGAGAATTCCTAATGTTGGTGGAACATCGCCTGCTAGAGTATTGTTGCTATAACTAAAAGAGGCCAAACTTGCAAACTGCAAAGTTGAGTCACAATTCACCTCCTCCCATCTCAACAATCCCTGCAAATACAAACAACTCACAAATCAGAAATCCACCATCCATGAAAAGCCAACTACAAAAATCATAAAAAACTCAAAAAGAACGCAAACAAAAACTGTTTTTAAGCAATTCTAAGAAAACCCAGAAAAAGAAAATAAGAAGTAACTACCATAGAAAGATTGAAACTTACAAGAAAATGGCTAATACGAGAAGAGAGGATAAACACACATCAGAAACCAAGAAATCAAGTAAAGCATAACGGTAAAGATGAAAAACTGAACCTCCTTTATAACAAACAAATGAAACCCTTATTTTTCAACTAAAAGCATTGAATTTGAGGTATCTTCTCTCAGTTAATTGAAACTATAAAGATCCATAAGATCAGGACCACCGTCCATTACACGCATAGTAGCCTATAATGATTCAATTACATACTCAGACCATCAGCCATTATAAAAAAAAACCCGTTGTAATCCCTTGTACACCCCATTAGTATTTGTTACTCCCTCCCAGTTTTAGAGACCAGGCATTACACCATATAAATAGATAATGGAAAAATAAAAGCGCTACGTACCTAACCAGACACAATCTAGACATTTTCCAATGAGCATATTTTTAAATAGAACTAATACAAAGTTTTCATACCTGAAAATTCATTCCCACTGAGGTACAGTTCTGTCAAAGAAATCATAGTCGTAAATTTGTGGTACAGGAACATGTAACCGATTATTCCCCCATCTTTTAAAACTTGAAGTGTATGTATGAAACCAAATGAAGGTAACTGACCGAAAATCTGATTATCACCCAAATACAAAACTTGCAAATTCCGAAACATCAATAACATGAATACCAAACATGAATTAGTTTAAACAAGATGAAATCAGTTTCAACCTAAACTACGGTAGAATGAAACTAGTTTGATCCTACTTTGAACGTGGGTCAAACCAAATTCACCTAATCCAAAATATGATGAAACCAGTTTAATCTTAGTTAAACTTGGGCGAAACCAAATTCAACCCAATCCAAAACAGTATGAAATCATTTTCAACCTAAATTACGGCAGAATGAAACTAGTTTCATCCTACTTTAAACATGGGCGAAATCAAATTCAACCCAATCTAAAACAGGATGAAGCCAGTTTCATCTTAGTTAAAAATAGGTGAAACCAAATTCAACCCAATATAAAACAGGATGATACCAATTTCATCCTTGTATAAAAATAGGATGCAACTAAATTCAATCAAATCTAAAACAGGAAGATGTACAAAAATACTCATCTAGTATCAACAGATGATGAAACCAGGCTCATCTTGTGGAAACACAAGATGAAACCAGTTTCATCCAGTAAAACATAAGATGTATAACAGATTCAACTAGTAGCAATGGATGATGAAACCAGGCTCATCCTGGTGAAACACAAGACGAAATCAGTTTTATCCAGTAATAACGAAACATTCATTCAATGTAAACACATACTAAACCATGTTTTATTCACTAGCAATACATGATAAAACCAGTTTCATCCATTAGTAAACCAAGATGTACAAAGGATTCATGTTATTAGTCTCGTTAGTCTCATATTCGTTAAAATTAGGACCAACAAGAGATGCAAACCAGTTTTAATACCTATATGGTCATTAAGTTGTTTCAGAAAATCAAAATCATATAACAGTGTAGCTGGAATGACTTGTTTTGGATTATTACATTAGCGCAATCTGGTTTGCATATATATTACGTTTAGAGGCAGTACCTATGGCGAAGTACATATCAATGGAACATACCAAACCAATGACTAAACAAAATCAAGTTGCTTAACCCCACAGTGTTGATGGTGAGGAGACGGTAGATGAAACCAACTTCTGGTAGTGATGATGGTGATGAGACTGTAAGGTCTAGTGGCTCTCCTCATCAAGGTCATCCAACACATACAACATGCTAATTTCATTTCAGTTAGACATGTACACTGCAGATTAAACCTGGATGAAACTGTTTTCATCTAGTTTTAATCTGCTGAAACAATATACACTGCAAATTAAAACTGGATTAAACCAATTCCATCATAGTTTAAACCCGCTGAAACAATTCATATACCCAGATGCAAACCAAATTCATCCATAACATACACTTCAACCAATTTCATTCATAACATTGAAAAAACTCAAATAACTAGATGCAAACCAATTTCATTTAAAACAAAATCAACCAAAAATGAAAATAAAATGACCAATTCAACAAATTAATCCACTGAAATGAAAATAAAACAACCAATTCAACAAATTAACCATGCAATTCTGAAAATAAGAAAAATTTAGAGTTAGGGTTTAAAAATTACGAGTTCTAGGAGACATTCTGTGGATGGATTAAAACCCTGATTCTTCAAATACACTGAACTGATCGATCGATTGAAACCCTAATTATTAGAATATGTTAGAAACCTCTCATGTTGTAGTGTTGATGGTGTTTGCAGACGGTGAATGAAACCAATTTTATGACGGTGTTGATGTTCAGCAAACGGTTGATGAAACTGATTTCTGGTAGTGATGATTGTTAGGAGGCGGTGGAGGAAAACGATTTCTGCTACTGTTGATGGTGAGGAGATGGTGGATAAAACTAGTTTCTGGTAGTTTTGGGTGTGGGGAGACGGTGGAGGAATTTGGTTGTCATCTGGTTTGTGAGAAGATGAAGATGAAGGACGTTGGTGGTTTTGTTGAAGAGAGAGGGAGAACGTGGTGTAGTTAAACCAGTTTCTTTTCTCATCGATATCTTCTAGGCAATTATAAAAGGGTAGTTGCGTCCGTTTCAATTAAAAGATTCTCCTATCCATTTGACCCAGGTGGAATGTTTACCCGTCCATTTGACCCAGGAAAAGTACCCTTTTGGCTAAATAGCCCATTTTCTAATCAGAAAAGAAAATATACTCAACATTCAACAATGCTAAAGTAGTTAGCCGACATAGATACATGGGCCCGTAGAAATGACTACTGAGTGCCAACATAACAATTGAGGCCCATAAGTAGCCCATGTGAAAGGAAGTCTGAGATTGATATTCGATGCACAACGCAGGGAAGATACACAAAAATGATGCCAATATATATTGAATCACATAAAGCAAGAAGCCTCTAGATTATATTATTTTTTTAAGCATGCATTTTATTATAGATATTTAGGCTACAATTTGATGTGGGTATGTGGTACCCACAGAGTCATGATAAATAATGTGACTAATAAAATCTGGGATTGCCTGGTCCCAAATTTTGGTTGACAAATTTCCCATTTGACTTCCATCTAGTACGTGATTTGCTAAACCATCTGCTGCCTTATTTCCTTCTCCATAGTTGTGTTATATAGCAGCATGTGGAATCTGTCGTATCATATTCTTTATTTCCTCAATCATCCCTGATATATGCGGGGGGTGGGGAGCGGGAGGGGATGTGATGAATCGCGGAAGGTTCTCTGAGTCTGTCTCGAAGATAACTTTTGGCCCTTGCCTTTTTGCTGCTATTCTCGATGCCAAAAGCAGAGCCCAAGTTTCCGAAGTTAAGGCGGTTGTAATTCCCAAAGGCTGAGCTAGAGCCATTACCGTTTGTGCGTCGGAGTCCCTGCAAATTAAACCTGCACCCGCAAAACCCGGATGACCCTTGGTCGCCCCAATAGTGTTAATCTTAATCCAGTTCATGTTTGGGATGGACCATCCTACCGATATTTTTGAGATTCTTGAGTGGTTCAGTATCGGTGAATCTCCCGATATTGTCGAAGGTAAGGATTGTAGTGCCGCAAAATATTCTTGTTGTTATTTTTCAGCCCGGGCTAAGATCTCTGCTGTTTTTGTTTGCTTTTGGCAGAATATTAGCTCATTCCTAGCTATCCATAAGATCCAGAATAGAAAACAGAGATGAGATGACATATGGAATGTTGGTGCTAATTGTTGTAGGATTTGGGATATGGTTGTATGAGGCGTTAAAGCAAATGTGGGGGTATTGTTGGAATTTTGTATGGTTGAGGGTTGAGAGAGTAAAGTGTTCCAAAATGTAGTTGTCATTGGACAGTGAATTAGCAGGTGAGTCGCTGATTCAGGATCATTATTGCATCCGGGGAAAATGTCTGAGTTGGTCAAATGGATGTAATAAAGGAGAGAGAAGGTTGGTAGACCTTCATTGATTGCTTTCCACAAGAAAAGCTGAATATTTGGTGGACACGATAAGGACCACTGGAATTTGGTGGGTGGGAGAGGGGTATAATTAGGTTGATTATGGGTTAGACATTTGTATCCCGATGAAGTAGTGTACTTTTCCGATTTTGAGTGTGGCCAGATAATTTTGTCCTGTGGGCTATCTTGGGGAGATGGATGTTTATAATTTTTTGGGCTACAAAATTGGGAAGTGTGTTTAATTTTTCCTGGTTCCAGTTATGAGAGATTGGATTAATGATGTCATCTACCTGTTGGATCGGGTAACATTGAATTGGGTCTATGTTAAAGCATTGTTAGGTCGAACTCGCAAGCGTTGCTATCTCAAGCTTGTTTGTCAAGTTTAGTTAACCAAAATATAAGTCTTGATTTCTAGTCTACTTATAGCTATGTCTTGGATTAGGGTAGAATGTGTAGTTGAGATTTAGACTTCACGGGTTTCATCGATTGAAAACGAAGATCTAATGAGGAGATCTTGGAGGAACTTCATTAACAAAAGGTATGTGGAGACTAATACCTGAATATTTGGTGGACATGGTAAGGTCCACAGGAATTTGGTGGGTGGGAGATGGGTAAAATTAGGTTGATTATGGTTAGACATTTGTATCCCGATGAAGTAGTGTACTTTTCCGATTTTGAGTGTGGCCAGATAATTTTGTCCTGTGGGCTATCTTGGGGAGATGGATGTTTATAATTTTTTGGGCTACAAGATTGGGAAGTTTGTTTAATTTTTCCTGGTTCCAGTCATGAAAGATTGGATCAATGATGTCAGCTACCTGTCGGATCGGGTAACATTGAATTGGGTCTATGTTAGAGCATTGCTCGGTCGAACTCGCAAGCGTTGCTATCTCAAGCTTGTTTGTCAAGTTTATTTGATCAAAACTATAAGTCATGATTTCTAAAATACTTATAGCTATGTCTCGGATTAGGATAGAATGTGTAGTTGAGATTTAGACTTCATGGGTTTCATCTATTGAAGACGAAGATCTACTGAGGAGAGCTTGGAGGAACTTCATCAACAAAAGGTATGTGGAGACTAAAACTTATCTATCACTCAGAAGTCTATTTTATTTTATATCCTAATGAGACTAAGTCGTATAGCTATATAGACTTTTATATTATACACATTTGATATTTCGAGCTGAGTTTAACTCGGTTATCTATTTCTCGAAATATGTGTTGGAAGCTTTTGCTTTAGCTACATTCATCATATTCTTGACGAGTTTATTTGGAAATAATTTATTTGTTGCAAACTAAATAATAAGTCAAAAGATCATGTGAAAATCGCCTTGAAACATCTTATATGATTTGTGTGAGACAATCATTTGACTTCGACTCGGAAAGTTTCTTCTTGATCATTCAATCACTTGAAAATTACTTATAAGCTTATAGTTTGTGTGAGACAGCTATTGTCGTTTTCTAAGAATGTTTCAATGATTGAAATGGGAGTTTATAACAATTAACCTTTGTCTGGATACAACATAGTATGCATACCAGTATGCAAACTATTGTGGTATGATTCAGGTCCGGAAACCTTATTTGCATACCAGTATGTGAATGGTTTTAACTGTAGTTCAAGAACCAAGTTTGCATACCAGTATGCGAACGATTCTACCTGAGTTAAAGTCCGGGACAACAGTATGCATGCCGGTTCGCAAACTGTTGGACAAGACCAAAGTCCGAAAGCTATAGTTTGCGTACCCGTTTGCAAACTTAGTGGTTAAAGTGCTAAAATCGGTTAAGTACGTTTTCATACTCATGAACAAATACATTTATTAAGGAATGCAATCTTTGCAACCTGTGGCTTAATGTTCATGAATTGATTCTCATGAATCAATCCGATTTTGATTTAATTGGTTCATATATATTTCTGTGAAATAGTGAACAATTGAACAACTCTATTTGAAGCAAAATTAGATTTATTTGATTATCTTTCATGATTGATTGATTATCATAGTTGATCAAGAAATGCTACAAAAGTGTTCATATGACTAACTTCAGTTAACTATTATTGAGCCAACTCAATATACACGTTTGGGTACGGTTACCCATATCTAAATGAAGGTATATTTCATTTGTGTGTAGCAAGCTAAAACCATCTAACAGTGGAGAGATATTGCTTTGGTTTTAAGCAGACTTAGCTTGAATCTTAAATCAGGTTTTCATCTAACGGTGAAAATTGAATGCTTTGTTACTAAGCTATCTCAGCTTTGATTGAAAGCAAATCCTGATTTGAAAGACTATATAAGGAAGAACTATAGCAACTGAAAAATCTAATCCCGACACTTTACTGTGTCTTAGTTGCGACTAGAGTCGATTCTCTTTTAACATAGGTTTTTCCAAAACCATTATAGGTTGACGACTTCATTTGGGATTCGTGAAGCCATACCCAACTATTTTCTCTATAGTTGCGTGATCTGATCTTACTTGTTCTATCGTATTGTGTACTATCTTCTCTAAGATTAACTCGAGATTTATCTCCGATAGGTAAGATATAAAAAATAGTCACAAAGCTCTTCGTCTCATTCTTTGTGATTCCACAATAACTTCTTCTACTACCATATAGTTAAGTTATTATGAGGTGATTGATATTTCTAGGTTGTTCTTCGGGAATATAAGACCGGATTATCAATTGGTTCCTGTTCACCTTGATTTATCAAAAGACGGAACAAAAACTTCATAGGTACTTCTGTGGGAGACAGATTTATCTATCAGAATAAACTTATTTGTGGGAGACAGATTTGTTTATAAGTCTTCGACTTTGGGTCGTAGCAACTCTTAGTTGTGGGTGAGATCAGCTAAGGGAATCAAGTGCATAGAGACCTGCTGGGATTCAGAGACGTAAGGAACGCAACTGTACCTTAATCGGTGTGGGACTTGGCTAGGGCTCAACTACATTCCAGTCCGAAGTTAACTTGTAGTAGGCTAGTGTATATAGCGGCTTAATACAATGTGGTGTTCAAATCTGGACTAGGTCCCGGGATTTTTCTGCATTTGCGGTTTCCTCGTTAACAAAACTTCTGGTGTCTGTGTTATTTCTTTTCAGCATTATATTTGTTTATATAATTGAAATATCACAGGTTGTGCGTAGATCAATCAATTGGCAAATTTGACCTTGTTTGTTGGAGTGTAATTGATTGACACTTGGGCATTGGTCTTTGGTATCGTCCAAGTTATTTCTCATATCAATCGGGCTCACAAATTTCTATTTATTTGATTGCAGATTGTATTGAGAAATTGAGATATAACTCTTTGATATATTTCTTGGTTGATATCGCTTTATAAGCTGGTGCTCTCGAAATTATATTGGATTTAGTCCATATAGATTGCCGAACGAAATATTGGGTGTGGTTGTTATACCCCCGCTTTTTCAGTCTAGGTTTGGGGAATGTGGAATCTAGTTGGCTTCTATTGGTGTTGATAACCCATTTCCAATATGATGAAATATCAATTGTTGCATGGTAATGACGATTGTTGCCAATTGTATCCATTGGATATGGAATCAATGCCATGTAGAATTGGTTGTTGATTGAGATATTTTTCACTGGAAAGACTTCCACAGATTGAGGTAGGTTGTTTGTGCAAACTCCAAATTATTTTCATGAGAAGAGCCTTGTTATAATCATTGCTTTTTTTTATTCCTAGTCCTCCTTCAGCTATTGGTTTTGATACCTTGTCCCAACCAATAGGATGAAGATTTTTAACTGACGAATCATGTCCCCAAAAAAATTTTCTGGTAATACGATCAATTTGTTTGTGGACATTGACTGGTAGGTTTTTCGTTTGCATAAGGTGATTTGAGGTGGGGATTAGGATTTTTTTAATGAATACGAATCTTTCAGCTGGGGTTAGGCATTTTGCCATCCATCCTTTATCTTTTCGAGCTAATCTTTGTAGGAGTGGTGCAAAGGTGTGGTTAAATGCTCTTCCTTGTTTGAATTGGACTCCTAGATACATTGGAGGTTTTGATTTTGCTGGCATATCGAAGAATTGTTGAAGATTACTAACTTTGATCGGATCCAATCTTGGGTGATGAATGATTACTGATTTGGAAGTATTAATTACCTGGCCCTCCAAAGTTCCATAAGAGTGAAGCAGGTTCTTGAGATGAAGATTACTCTGAGCAGAGGATTTGTAAGTGATTAGAAGGTCATCATCATACATTAAGTGAACAATGGGTGGTGTTTTTTTTGGATATGTTAAGACCCTGAACCAACTTTTGATTTTGAAGGTTTCCCAAATTCATAGACAAGATCTCAGCACATATTATGAAGATGTATGAAGATAGTGGGCCCCCTTTTCTAATACCTCTCGTTGGGATTATATATTCATGTGGTGTACCATTTATGTTGATTGAATATGTAACAGTTGTGATACATAACATAATGTAATCTATAAAGATTACTGGAAATCCCAGCTTGGTGAAAGCGGTTTTGAGGAATCCCCAATCTAAGCTGTCATGGGCTTTTTGGATATCCAGTTTGAGCATTATTTTTGGGTCCTTGGTGAGGCTTGAGGTTTTTATATAATGAAACAGCTCTCCAACGATTGCTATGTTATAATGAATCTTTGCGGTACGAAAGAACTTTGATAAGGGCATATAAGAAAAGGGAGTAAGGGTTTAATTCGATTAACTAAGATTTTTGCAATGATTTTGTATAGGTGACGTTGCATAGCCCTATGGGTCTAATTCTTTTTGATGGGTGTTCTACTTTAGGTATCAACGTTAAGTTTGTGAGATTCATGAGTGGATGTATATTAAAATCCTTGAAAAAACTTTGTACCGTAGCTATTAATTGGGGATGAGTTGTTTCCCAAAAAACTTTGAAAAAATTAATAGTGTAGCTATCTGGGCCAGGAGCACTCTTAGAGTGTATGGAGAATAAAGCTTGTTTGATTTATGCTGCAGTTACTTCCTTAGTAAAAGCGTCTATTTGTCTGGGAGATGATATAGGATTGATATCTGTGAAAAGATCATCATTTATGACCTTAGGTTGAGCAGTATATTTTGCAGAGTAATGGTTAAGAATGAGTTGAACCACAGCTCCTTCTTATTAACCCAATTATTTTGTGGATCCTGAAGTTGTTATATGTTGTTGCAGGGCCGATGGATGGTTGATTTAGTGTGAAAGAATGTTGTGTTGAGATCCACTGATTGCAACCATTGAATTATGGATCTTTGTTGCCAGTATGTTGCATGACATTGTAACAGCTCTGTGTGATCCTTCCTTAGTTGTTTTTCTTGATCCAACCAGAATTCCAGTTCACTACCCGATTAGGTAGCACATTAATGTTGATCCATTTTAATCTTGGCCGTCGATTTTTCGATCATAGTTGGAAGGTGCCCAAAAGTTCCCTTGTTCCATTTCAGGAGGGTTTGTCCAGTGGTTATGAGTTTTAATTGAAGGTCTAGGGTATGTTCAATATCTTGTTGTTGTATCCAAACCAATCAACCACTTGTTTGAGTTGCGGGTGTGAGAGCCATAAATATTCAAACTTGTAATTTTTTGTTCCCTGCCAATCTATTGCTTTTCCTTGTAATAGGATTGGGGCGTGATCAGCTGCTATTCTCGGAAGGTGAGTAACTGCTGCATGTGGATTTGTGAGTTGCCATTGCTCTATCCAGTCTCTCTAGAATGTTTTCTTGCCCCATTTGGTTGTTTGTCCATGTATAGGGATCTCCTCGGAAGCCCAAATCCATAAATCCCATTTTGTCCATCATTGTGAGGAGAGGTTGAGATTGAGCATAAGTTACTTGTCTTCCTCTCTTTTTTCTTTCTAATTGATCCAGGACATCATTGAAATCTCCTAGCAGAAGCCATGGCATAGCTGGATTGATGTTTTTGAAGAGTGATGGGAAGTTTTGCCAAAAAAAATTCCTTTTATCCGGGTTTGGTGGGCCATATATACCTGTGCACAACTAGGGTTGTTCAGGGGGTGATGGGGTGACCAATTCGTGGATATAGTTTTGCGAATGAAGTAATATTTGAATATTGAGGTTATCTTCCCACATTAGGCAAAGACCACCTCTCCTTCCAATTTTAGGGACAGAGAAGTGATTATGGTAATGTAGTGATTGAGCTAGGCCCAACATATGATGATGAGTTGTTAATATTTCAGAAAGGAATATTATGTTGGGTTTGTGAAGGGAAACTAGTCCTCTTAGGTGTTGTATAGATACTGGATGGTTTAATCCTTGATAATTCCAAGCTGGAATAGTCATTATCAAAGGGAAGTGAAAGCTTAATTGTAGAAGTTTAGATTGAAGGTTGAGAGGAGGGAGTAATACGCATGAAATGTTGATTGATAATAATTTAAATGGGCCTTGTGACTTATGATATGAGAATGGGTTCAATCTATTAAATATTATGAAGAATTGAGCTATGAATGAAAGTGAGAGAGAAACCGAGATGTAATCAGAGGTAGTTTTTTGTGAGGACAGAAACTGGAATTGCGGGTTGTTTGGTTGAACAAAGACGGTTGTTAATGTCATATGGTTCAAATTATTGGGTTTTAGGTTCAATTTTGGGATGAGGATATTGGGTTTTAGGTTCGATTGAGCAAGTCGGTTGGTCTGAGAACTGGGAGTGTTAATGGGCTTTAGTTCAGGTTGAATAATTTGAAGTTACTAGACTGAAAGGCAAGACTACAAAGAAAGTTCTGAGACAAAAAATCACTTGATGTGAAGACTGTGTAACACAGAGACTCGAAAGCAATCTAACTGACACAGCTGTCTAAATAAATACACTATACGTATAATAGAAATATAGGTACAGGCCAAAGAACTCTGCAGAAACAGAGATTAGGAAACACCACAATATACTATTAGTTGTTCTACTTAACAAACCAAAAAACACTCTGTGGTACAGAGGGAAGGGTAATAATATTGTCGTTTCTTTCAGCCCCTTAGTTTGATCAGTACCTGAAATGCATGAAGCAAATATAAGGATAGAACTGCACTTAGGTACATTAACATAAGATTTATATCATATTAGATATGGATACGATCCCCTAACCTCTCCTCTGGGAGGAAGCTTAAAAACCACTTGGTCCTTTTCTGGTTTAAAAAAATAAATAAATAAGAAATGGCTGCTTAGAATTTTACAAGAATTCAAAATTCTTATCCGTTGTTGGTTATAGATTATGATGTCCCTTGATTCCAACTGGGCAATGGATGAAGTTCTATAAATAAATCCAGGCTAGTTTGGGGCGTAGTGTGATTATTTGGGGCCTATAGATTACTTCATCTATCCAATAGGAAATGATAAGGGGTGTCTAAATTGGCTGAAACTACCAATTTACCCTCTATTAAATATTAATACTACCAATTTACCCCCATTAACTCTTAATAAGAAAACCTAAAACCAAAATCAGATTTATTTCCATCCCCCTATAAAACGATTCTTTTTCTCTTCTTCTCCTTATTTTTTTTTGAAACCAAAACATCGTCGATTATCGACGATCCAAAAACGATTAATCGTTTTTTTTATCCTATAAAATGTCGAAACGAGTGAAGCAAGCCAATAACAGAACTCATCCTAGTTCGCAAGATACCGGATTTGGTCAAGCAATTCGAAACAAACCGAAGAAAACGCTTGAGGAAGACGAACCATATTTGATCGCACAAGAGGAGGAAATGGGTCGAATCAGGTACTTTTATATCAACACAATCCTCTAAACTAGGTTTTAGTAACATGCAATCGCTCAAAAAAAAAATCAAATCAAATCAAATTTTTCTGGGTTTATCAGAATTGGATTATGTTAATGTACGTGTGAACCTATTGCATATAGAAACGGTTTATGTTCATGCCCACAAAGACCGATTGTCCTGCATGTGTTTTTTGGTTCGAGAAATTTGAACCAGAATCGGTCAATGTTAATATCCACATAGCCCGATTCAATTATGGTAGGGATAATCGTTTTTCAGTAACTTTTTTTTGTTAGAATCGGATTACATGTGTCCACAAAAACCGATTGTGTACCCTTTGATTTCTTAACTGCTTAGCCCTTAATCGATTACATGAGCACTTATAAAAACCGATTGTTGATGTGTAATGTTATAATCGGATTTTATATGTGTATCGAGTAAACCGATTGTTGTAAGAAAAAATACCCAATTTTTCTGTATCTTTTTTTTTGTTGGAATCGGATTACATAAGCACTTAAATAAACCGATTGTTGATGTGTTATGTTAGAAAAGTAAAGATCCGGGACAACACATTACCATGGATAAACTAGTTGGTATCGGTAATGATAGTTGTAATCTTAGATTTCACAGAGAATTGGCTTACATGCTTCAAAGTTTATGGATTTATACCTTCAAATTTTGTTTTTGTTGTCTCTCATTAGAGAAGCGGCCCTCAGACAAATCAAACTTTCACTTAAAAGACATGAAAACATTTTCAAGATGAGTTTTTCATTTTCGGTTAGTTATGAACAACAGAAGGCCCTTAACATAACCTAATATAATCAAGGGCTCAAACCCAGTCATTTTCTTAACATTTTGAGCAATTTGCTTATTCCTAAGCTAGCCTAGCCATTTTCCGCCTTTAAGAGGAAGTTTGAACTTGCTGCCCAGTGTGGTGCACCACACAGATGCGCAAAAAATTGATGCAAAAATATGGAACAAATGTCAAAATTTGCATCCACAAAGCAAGGACTTGGGTTGGATACTTGATTAGAAAACTTCGATAAATGCAAATAATGTCAACTTTTCTTTTGCCCCCATAGTTTTATTTCAGTGTCTAGAATATACCAAGTACTGAAGTACTTTGGTTACTTAGAATTTTGCAAGTGCTCAACTTTTTTTTTTTAATCGGTCAAATATATTAAAAAAGAAAAAGGAGGAAAAAACTGTACAAGGGCGGGAGCTAACAAGAAGGAAGCCGCGAGGCCACCCCCAAGAAGCACCTAATTAAACCGAAAATAAACAACTCCAGGCCACTCAACAGACTGAATGAAGCCTGGCCTGCCCACAAAAAACTCAAAAGTGTCTTCAGCTAGCAAACAGGCCCTCTTGGCCAAAGCGTCAGCTGAAAAATTTACCTCCCTGAACGAGTGAACATAACGAATGCTGTCATAAAAACTCCTCGCCATTCGCCACTTCTGCTGCAATTGCCAAGGCAACTCTCCTTTTTGAAAAGCTTGTATACAACTCATCGAATCAGAACGTATACAAATATTTTTAACGCCCCACCGCCGAGCAAGCATCATTCCATAAATAACCGCACACACCTCCGCACAAAAATTTGTTTGCCAGCCAAGGCCAACACACAACGCTCCTAGCACCTTAGAATTTGCATCACGCACCAAAACTCCAGACCCTGCCTGGCCGGGATTCCCAAGAGACGCTCCATCACAACAAATCATAATCTCATTCGGCAAAGGAGGAGACCAACTAACCTCAATCGGGCAAGAAACTTTGCAAGATCGATGTTGCACTTTGAAGTAATTTAAAATACGCAAGTCATCCACCGTGTTATACATATGGCCCTTCATTCTGATTGAGTTATCACGAATTACCTGATAGACTCTTCCTTTAAAACCAAGCCAGTTAACCTCCGCGTCCTCAAAATAAATTTTGTTGCGCAACTTCCAAAGCTCAGTGGCAATAGCTAGATTTGCCACAAGCCATAAATCCTTCACCATTTTGCAAGTGCTCAACTACTCGATATGAATGGTTGACCTTCATTGCCCCCATACTCATTTGAATAACTTCGAACTTCACCTCAGCGAACTTTCTTGAGGGTGATATGGCTAACTTCGAACTTCACCTCAGCGAGATCCTCCAATTGTTTTGATTTTGCGTTATCTGATCCATAGTCATGTTTACCTTTCACCTTTCACTTATCAGAGGAAATTGTTATTGATTATCCTTGACATGGATAAAATTTGGAGTATTTTTTATTTATATCCCCAACAAAATTGCCTTGCTAGCCCAAAACTAGGCCATGATCCATAATGAATTCAGTGATGAGTGCAGAATCGGTTGTGATACATGTAACTAACAGCGGATATTCACTATTCAAATTCAGAGCCACCATTTGAAAAAAAATACAATTAACATTGTGTGAGTGTGAGTGTTTATACAGTGTTATCTAACACAATGCCCTCTAATCTGAGTGTGCTGAGACACTATAATCTAAGTGGGAACCGGGAACCCAAGCACTCTCAACTGTAGTGCCTTAGACCGGAGCCATATAACCTATGTTGATTGAATCTCCCAAATTATAACCACATAATTACTTTTCCTTACCACCTGCAGTCGTGGAATCAATTTGAGCACTTCAATTCACTTCTATTCAGTTATCTCCACCATCTCATGATTTTTTGGTTTCAAACATAAAGACCTGCGAACGACGTATTACCAAAGATAAACTAGTTGGTAATGATGGTTGTAATCTTATTTCTCGTGGAGAATGGGTTTGCATGCTCCAAATTTAAGGATTGTATCTTTAAATCTTGTTTCTGTTGTCTCTCTTTTTATAACATCAGTCTCTCTTTTTATAACATCAGTCTCTCTTTAATTAGAGAAGCGGCCCTCATACGAATCAAACTTTCACTTAAAAGACAAAAGTTTTCATTTTCGGTTAGTTATGAACAACAGAAAACAACAGAAGGCCCTTAATATAACCTAATAATCAAGGGCTAAAACCCAGTCATTTTCTCAACATTTTGTGCAATTTGCTTATTCCTAAGCTAGCCTAGCCATGTTCTGCCTTCAAGGAGTCTGAACTTGCTGCCCAGTGTGGTGCACTATAGCCGAGCCAGAAAAGAGAAAGTAAAAAGATGTGCAAAATGATGCAAGAATTGGGAATCAATGTCAGATTATGCATCTAGGAGGCAAGAAGGACTTGGGTTGGATACTTAATCCGAAAACTTCTCCGAAGATGCAAATTCTATCGGCCCCTTAGTTTTGTCGAGAGCTGTATCAGTATTCAGGTTTGGAGGGCCGCTCTAATAAGAATTTGATGACTTTGAATTTTGGTAGTTGTTCAACCACTCCTTGATATCAATGGTTGACCTGCATTGCCCCCATACTGATTTGAATAACTTGTCCGCTGCTAGTTATGAACTAGGATGGCCCTTGATTCAATGGATAAAGTTCTATAAGTACATTATCATGAAACCAATATTGAACAAGTGATGGCATATGTCTAGCATATTGTTTTATTTTATTTCCACTTTGGCCCCCAAATAAACAACCACTTCTGCCTTTCTCCATCCTCATTAAGGATTGCCTCTATTTGAGGCACTTCGGTAGTATGTTTACAGATTCAAGAAAGTAATACAGAACTACAAAGATTGATCACTGAAATCTGAACTAGATTTTCAGATAAACAGAATAAAAGCTGGAGAAAAAAATTGATGATGGTCCCCTTCCCTACTGAATTCAGAATTACTGTTTACTTGTCCTCAAGGTGGCTTCTTTCAAATTGTTGGGTACCAAAAAACAAAAAGAGAAAGAACCAGTGGTTCTTAACCAAATACCCTATGAAATGAATTCAGCCTCCTTAAGTTTATCCTAAGATATTCACAAACTAAGTCCCATAACAATTTTGAATCTCTGTAATCAACACCCAGATGCCATGATCACATTACTAGTGTAGTAGTCTAACTGTTTCTTTCATTTTCCTTTCATCCAAAAGAATACTCCTGCAAACGACCCGAATGGCCAAGATTTCCGATGGTTGCAATTTAGTTGTACTTGAATTGATTGGAGTCCGGTTGTAGTTTTGTGCTTCTAAACCAACCAAAATTCAAGATAAAAATTCAGCTAACACTTCATCCATTAACGAACCCGTAATCATAATCTCCATTTCAAATACTATGTCTTCATTACTAATTCTCCATTGCCCACCTTTCTCCATCTCTTTAACATGAACTTTTCTGCTTTCTTGAAGTCCCCAGTCTAATGGATCACACTGTCCATTCATCCAATTCTTGGCTAATCTCAACAACTCATTATCCAATTTCTCCTCACTTCTTTTACTCATTACCACCCTTTCATTTGTAGTATTTTCAATGATTTCATCTTTGAAGAAATCAAGCAAAAGAAGATCTTCAATACTATTAACTGACTTGAGGTTCTCTTCATTTCTAGCCGTTTCTTTGATGGTACATTGGAATAGCTTTTTCGCTTTTTCTCCTGCTTTGGACATTTGATCTTCTTCTTCTTCCTCCTCTTCCTCTTCTTGTTGTTCCGATACAGATGATATAACATGTGAACTGTTACTTGTGAAAATCGACGATGCATAACTATCACTTGGTGATTCAAGAGAATCATGGCTCAATATGGCTTCAAATGATGCAATTCTTTTACTTAAATTGATAGGGTCTAGTTGGCCAAGGCCCTCAAACCGACGAATTTTCTGCATAAGCTTTTTCTTCGACTCTGTTAACCAAAATAACACGACAATAAATTGCATACATACGGATTCGAATGAGATTGATGCAGGAACATGTCAAGTTGCAAATCATAATTTTGGACCACATCAGTTGCCAATATTGGCTAATCCGAATTAAATGGTCTAAATCTAGATTTAAAGCCTCCAAATCTGAAGACTACCATGAGATGGGCCGGCTACTAAGATATCCCCCTACCATGTGATGTAAACTGTGAAGGGTCATTAGCATTTAACTCCCAATGTGATATGTCATTTACAGAGTTACCACATGCATACATTAAAAATTGCCTGCACACATTCTGTAAGATTTAGCTGTATAATTAAAAAATTGGGATTCCATTAACTATGGTGTCAAGTGGATAGAAAATTAGATTTGCTCAGGTGATATTAGATGTAAACAATCTAATTATTGATTACTCATATTTTTTAACTAATGGTTTGTTTATAGCAGCACGTCCACTAATAGCGAAATTCAAAAGTAATGTTCAGGTTATTATGGACACTTCGAATCGAATATGTTTGATGATGATATGCAACTTACTTTCCATGTTGGCAAGGCTAGATTGGAACAAAGATGATGAAGAAGATGAGCTAGTTTCTTCTTCATCTTCTTCACTTGGAAAATCAAGAGTTGAAACCGGACTATTGAATTGTTGAACCTTCCCATACTGATGACCCTGTTCACCCCGCAGATCTCCCTATAAAAATTTAATGTCACGTTAATAATCACAACAAGGAGGACACCCACAGGAAAATAAGTAAACAACTGTATACAGTGATGATGCTGGGCAACAAATGACACAATAAGTACACATATAACAGGAAAATAAACATTTTTAAAACAATGTAATCAATGCCAGCCAGTTTCTTTGGTAGCGAAAGATCCGATCAACCGAACAATCAGAACCCTTGCCTAATGGGATTAACAAAACCTCTTAATCAATCATCAAACCAAAATGGGGGTATCTGTTATAAGATCAACCACCAGCTGCTGTGGTTGACATTCTATGATCTCACAAAGCCGGGTTAGGGTCAGCGGGTTGAACGGATTAAAGTCAACTGCCAGCCCTAGATTAGTTGAAAAGTGTGCCTAATCACTATACACGTGGACAGCTCGTGCGTGTGGCATTAGGTGCTGTCAAAAAAAGGTACTCTTACCTAAAACGAAAGAGGGACCGACAAAATGTTATAAAGAATAAATTAAATGACTAAAGTACCCTAATCTTTCATTAACTGTCTCCAACTACCATTTAATTAGGGACCTAAGAAAAAACCACAAAATATTAGGGTTTTAACTGTGAATAAGGCTTTCACTAAGGGGTGTATAATTAACTGTCAGGAAAATAACATAGCTACAGTGAACAACCTTAAAGTCCAGAAGTTTTAACGCGTTAAGTAACGGCGTGGATTCCGCTGCATAAAAATTTAATTTCGGGACTCCCGAGAAAATGTTAGATTTACCCCATTTATTGTATCACACGTGACATAAACTCCCATCACCAGCTGTTTATTAGTCGTAAAAATACCCAAAATACCCTTCTTACCAGAATGAAGAAAATCCAATCTGGTTGATATTGATTTTGAAAACTCATAAACCCTTACCAACAGACACAGAATTAAACACAAGAATTCAAAATACCTAATCATCTAAATTAATAACTAATTAGATAATCAAAACTGATATTATGATAATTACCACTAAGATTAATAGTAATTATAATAATTAGTACCTTTTGAATGGAAATTTCTTCTTCTTCTTCAACAATTTCTTGGTTTGTACTACTACATTTTTGTGAAGAATCATCAGCTGGACATTCTGAAATACTGATACCAGTACTAATACTAATTGATGAAGAACAATGTAAATCAGAATCTGTATCTTTTTTTTGTTTGAATGATTTAAATTCATGAGAATGATGATTATCTTGAGTATCACATTCGGAATCAGATGATGATGGTGACCAACTGTAAATAGTGTTTGTAGTAGTGGTAATTGTTTGAATCGATAACGAAGACGATGATCTTTTCTGTAAATCACGAAATGATTTCCATTTCATGATATCTTTAACTCTACCAGCATCTTTAATGATCTCTTTCTCAACTTTCCTGTTATTCTTTTCACTGTTATCTTTTCTCCAGAAACTTTTACTCTTTAATTTCTTTGAAAAACTTCTTGATAATGAATTCCCCTGTTTCCTTGATGATGTCGATGATGATGATAATGAAGATAGCTTACTGGACGATGATGATGAAGAAGAAAATGTTAAATACTTGACTACATTGATTACAGCAACCGAAGCTTTTTGTAATGCTGAAATTGTAGTTGAAGTTGCTGTTGTTGATGATGATTTGTTTCTGAGAAGATGATGGTTTTTAGGGAAACTAGGGTTTTTGGTTAGATCTCTAGATTTAAGATCCATTTCAACAAGATGTCTAATTGAATAAGTACAACAAGTTTTTCTTGGAAATGATTTGAATCCATTTGATGAACATGAACTCATTTCTTCTTTCAAGAAATCTTTTAAAAGCACAATTCTTCTCTCCATTACTGGTTTCTTTTTTGATTTCAGCTCAATTTCCATGATTGATCAAACAAGAATGATAAAACACAAAGAATGTTTAAGTAGCTGAAAAGAAAGATGGAAACTTATTGCATTGAATTCAAAGAAATTGCAGAGGAGAGACAATGAAGAATGTTTAAGTAGCTGGAAAGCTTAGATAAGAAAAGAAACAGAAACAGGAGCATTTAAAAAGATAGACCTGTTTACAGAAATTGAAAGAGAAAGAACAAACCAAGTTCCATTCAATTCTCTCCTTTTTACACAGAAGCAAAATAGAGAAATGCACAGAGGAAGGAAGATGAGATAATTAAAGAACCCTAGAAATTTGAATTTGAAAGTGAGAGGAGAGTGAGAGAAAATTTTGAAATGGTGAAGAAGGAGAGGGGTAGTTTCTTATATTGAATTGTTTTGTTTTACTCTGTGAAAAATGGTGAAGATCTCCAGGTTAGTAGCAGTGACAGTGTGTGTACAACTGCATCGAAATTTGCTTTGGATGCTTCTATTTAATTTTTTAGGGGTTGAATTTTTGAGTTCTACTGGAATTGTTTTTTTAAAGACTAAATGCCACACCGGATATAAACAAGTAGATCTAGTCGAGAGCCTAGTTAGCAATTCGGGGTATGGATAGTAGTTCTGGACGGTATATGTACGGGAATTATACGGATTTGGATAGGTCGGATTTGGTCAAAAATCCGTTCAACGGTTCGTTGTTCGGAAAGTAGTTCGGAACGACATACATACGTGCATATTCGTTTTGTAAATATGAGTTCGGCACTTAAAATTCAGCTTAAATATATGATAAATTGATAAGTATTATGACCTTATTACGAGACTAATTTTATTTGTATATGATTTATAAGATGGAAAAAACATTTTAGCGTGATTATTTAACAAGAAGTAAATAATTTAATCGCATAAATGTATTATAAAACTAGTTTATAGACTTTTAAACAAAAATCAACACATAAAACACTGGTTAAACAACTACCAATAGAAAATTTTAACTGAATAATTGTATTTAAATATAAAGTATATACAAAATCAAACAAAAACCAATCAACAGAACTCTGGTCGGAGGGTTACCTATGGGAGTTCTAGTTCGGAAATATCATTCTGATTCAGTCAGTTCGGATACGTTTGCGAATCATTCGTGAAATCCATATAATCCGCGAATTAGGTTCGGAGTTCAAATAGTTCGGAAATTTCATTCGGATTCGGTCAGTTCGGATACGTTCGAGAATCATTCGGGAATGATTCTGAGAATTACTAACTAGGGTCGAGAGATACACACGAGTGGATTTCTTTTTCTAAAGTGGGTGAAGTTGACATAACATGTTATTGGTTTTTGGTCGGCTAATCCAGAGTTGGAGGCAACTCCTGTTTCCGAAAAGTTTTTCCTAATGGAATTATGTGATCCATGATATTCAGAGTCTAGATCAAGTTACGTCTCTAAAAATGTATCCCGAGCTATCTTGAGGGCAGGATGGCTGAATGCTAGAGTACCTGGAAAAGAAGTGCAAAGGAAGAGTGATCAGAATATGAGATTATGGGTTTTATTGACTCATATTAGATATGGGTGAAAAGAGTGGTGTACTAGTTTGACTCTCAAGTTGAAAGTACAAGAAAATGAGATCATGTCATTAATAGGTGGAAGTAAATTTATATAATCTCAGCGGAAGAAAAAAAAGTGAATTTTATAGTTGATTTCTTTATATCACTCTATGGGATTCAAATATTTGATTCTTCTGGATCCAATACTACCGGTGATTGGTCTGTAAATTCAAATTCCTGCACTTTGCCCTCATTTTCCGAGTTGGAGGTGTAGTATAAATTTTTACATTGGGGCCGTTGCCCCACAAGTTCTATATCTGGCTCCACCTCTGATTTTACAGTACATTTTCGCGAAAATCCTTTGTGGCCTTGGCGCATAAGTCTAATTCCAGAGTTAAGAATGGGAGTAGTGGCTAAGTAAATCCCTCGACCTGTTCCATCACTGATATCCGAATGCGGAGTGGCCTTGCCTGTGTGGATTCTTTTTGCTTTCTTTCTCAGATGAATAATTTACATTATCAACACAATCAACAATCATCACCACAGATACACGTACACCCACCATCAACATGGACCGAAAGCTACAAAACTGCAAGTGTTGTCACCATCAACCTTTAATTCTTATCACCATCACTCAATTTTGAATTTTCCCATCTTCTTTATATTTGCGTTGGCACGTCATGGACGTCATTTGTGACAGCTTGGTAATGCGAATTTCTTCTGCGTGGCCTTGCCATGGGTATTGGAGTATGTGCTTTGCATATTTGCCTCTTCAACTCAAATCTTGTTACATGACAGCCTTGATAGGTGTAGGCGTTTTTTAGTGCATGCACGGTTACAAACTCCTACATGGTTATTTGGACCCTTGGGTAGAAAAAATAAGTCTGGTAAATGTAAATTATTTCTGAAATAAAAAGTCAAAAACACTTAATTCAGCGAGCGTAATTTGATTATGTTCAACTGATAAACGGTTTTCCTTGTATAATGACTGATTTTTGTTTTGATTTTGGTTTCCTCTTTTCTTTTGTACGTGGCAGTGGAAGTTTCTTACCACATTGTACAAACAATTTTGATAGCATAACCCAAACTTTTCAAGAGATATGAGACCGGTCAAACAAGTGTGAAAAATCGAATCCCATATCTTTTTTTTGGTGGTTTAAGGAATGAAGCACAAAAACAAGAAAGTTAAATGCGGAGAATCTATTCAATACTGCTGTTGGTTTTGGCTTGAAGCAAGATGCATATATTCACTCGGTTCCATGCAATCTAGAATTACGTACGATCACTTATTCACTTTTGACTTTTTTTGTTCAAGGAAGCAGGATCGAAAATCTCATTGATCAAGTGATCGGGAATATAAGAAAGCTAATGAAAACGAATGGGTTTGTGTGAAACAAAACATGGGCAAAAATTGAAAACATAAAACAAAAGAAAACGATTTCCGAAAACCACCAAGAATGGAAGTGCATTTGTACTTTGGTATGGGCGAGCAAATACCATGCGCTGTCACATATCTCTCAGACAAACTAGTAATTTCATGGTAGATTTCCTCTTCTCATGCATGCACTACTCTGGTCTCGTGCAAAATGAACTGATCTTGATTCTTGAGTGAAGCTAAAGCCTCTTTAAATTGTAAAGATAGTCGTGAGGTCTCATGGTCATGGGAAACATTACATATTGTAATTGTGCAACTAACTAGTGACGGCGATGACTAGTTTTTTTTACCAGTGGGTGGCACCGTTCTCTTTGTCAAGACTCTTCCATTACTAATATAGCATTTTGAAGCAAGTGTCCTTTTCGGTTTTTTGTGAGTTTCTTCTTGATAAGTCTTTAGAGCAGTTCCTATAAAATGAACAAATCAAATATTTATTCATTTTGCTCCAAATATAGACTCAACAAAATTGTTGGTTTGTTGAGTGAGGTCGACCATTAACCGCGTGCTTAAAGAAGAGCCGTGCGAACCAAATCCGCGGAGGATCTTCCTCAGCTGCCCACGAGTATCCCACAACCGCCAACTATAATTCTTGTTTCCAAACAAAATATTTTCCTATTCTTTATTCACTTTATCCTATTTTATCCCGGCTAAATTGGGGCATAGGCCAATTATTTGGGACCTATCAAATTTCCCTTCCCACTCCACCAAATGGCTATGGGCTACCAAACTTCTCAAAAATACTAATTTACCCCCAAATTAATTCCTAAAACTATTTCATATAAATACTAATCTTTCCATTTTCAGCAAATCCAAAAACATAAAAAAATTAAACCTAAAATACTTTCTATTTTCATCATCATCTTTCCAAATTCTCAAAACCCTAATCAATTTTTCTTTTGATCTTTTTTTCCAACGATCTTCGATCCAACCAAGAAAAAAGTAAATCTCCATCAACCCGTTGTAGTTTTCTCATTTCTTCTTTGATTTACATGTTTAAATTTTCGAATTTTGAAAACCAAAATCTCTGATCTTACCCAGAATCGGTTTATGTTGACATATTGAATAAACCGATTCTGGGTTTTGTTCTTCGCCATGAAGAGCATACAGAGTAATCGGTTTATATAATGATTAACATCAACCGATTCTAGGTTTAGAAATGAAATATGAAAAGACATCACCAGAATCGGTATATAAGTGCATTAGCATAATCCGATTATGGGTACTATTTTTTTTAAATCTGCGATCCCATAATCGGGTTTATTTGCTTGGTAATATACCGATTGTGAAATTGTGTCTTCAGATTCCATTTCATAATCGGTTATTATATATGTATCACATAAACCGATTGTATATGTTTGACATTCCTGTGTGTTTTGTTGTTGAGAATCGGATTACATATTTTTAGTTATGTACCGATTGTTTATTTTATTTTATTTTTTTGTAGATATGCACTTCAACCACCTAGCATTTTACGCTCGAGATCTCACCCATGAGGATATTCACAGGGCACCACAACCCGTCCCAGAAAGAAGCCTTTACAAGTTTGCATATGGGCGTGAGACCCGTCTGGAGAAAGCACTCGCACTAATTGACAAGCTTGCACTGGACGAGCTCCATGAGGTCATCAGGTTCGCGAGGAGAAGGAGGGATTTGATTTCAGCTGCAAGGGATCGCCACAGATTTTTGGAAGATATGTTTAAAGAAATGGTTAAAGTTCAAGCCATTGCTGAAGCTGCTGCAAATGCTCCTGGTGTTGCTGATCCTGATGCTGGTGCTCCATGATTTATAAGTTTTTAAGTTTAAGTTTTTAAGATTTGGTTGTTTAAGTTTTTAAGACTTAGTTGTTTAAGTTTATTAAGACTTGGTTATTTAAGTTTTTGGTTTCTAAAACTTTAAACTTCGGATGGTTAAGGTTTATATTTTGGATGATCATGGTGTTGAACTTAATGCACTTAAAATTTTAATTATAATTATGTGTATCAAACAAGTTTATGCATGCTCAATAATTATGTTGCATGAACACATGCTAACAATCGGGCTACTCGATATGTCAACATAAACCGATTGTCTAGGGTCCATAAAGGAATCGGTTTATGTGTGGGGTAAGTATAATCCGATTCTTCATGCCTTAGAAATGGTGTTTTTTCTGTATGTTTTTCGAGCTACAATCGGATCACATATGCATCTATATAAATCGATTAGTGTCAGTGAAAATTCAATTTTTTTACATGTCTTTAATCGGTTTATGTTGGTCACAAAAAAGTCCGATTCCTGGTGGCATAAAAACACAATTGGATTTTATGGACCTTCGAGAAGACCGATTATTCCAAATTATTTTCAAAATAAAAATAAATAGCCGTTAGGGACTTTCTATATATATATAGACCTCATCCTTGGACCCCATTTGCCCCGAAATTTCTCTTTCTATTCCCTCTCACTCCATATACTCCACAACTCATTTCATACCTCCAAAATAGCATCATTTGACTCTGCCAAAGATTTGGCAATCACCAAAGCATGGTACGCCGAAACTCGAATTAAAAATCAGTCCTCCGTAAGGGTAGATGCCGAAACCTTTTGGACAAAGGTGCATAACAAATATAAGAAAGATTTTCGGAATCCTAATGGAAGAAGTGTTCAACAAGTCCATGATAGGCACCAAGTCATCGAAAATGCGATACTTTCTTATTTAGCTATCCAACATCGGATTTTGAACGCTAGACACTTTAGCTTGTCAATTACACAATTTGTAAGTGTTTTTGTGGTTTATTTTACGTGATCCATGTGGTTTGATCTTCCAATTAAACACCACTAATAAAGTAAGTTTATGTCGTGTTTTTGTAGCATCAAGTCGTGAAAGCGCGCTACTTGGAGGAGAAGGGGAAGCATTCGCATTTGATGCAAGCTATCACTGATATGATGATAGTGGGTGAATCAGACTCGGATTCCTCCGATGAAGATTGATGGTTTTAGAAGTTTTTGTGTAGATTTTGTGGGTAGATTTCTATGTAAACGCTCATGAGACTATAACTCGTCCACTAGGGTTGCCTAGGGGTTTAAAGGCTTGATGCATGTGCTAAATGCATTCGTGATTCCTACGATAATGAAATGAATGGAAAAAAAAAATCTTATGAAAGACAACAAACGGTTTATATATGTCACAGAAAACCCCGATTTTGTTAATCGGATTATATATATGCCAATGTCAACCGATTATGGTAGTCCTTTGTTAATTTTGGAAACACCAACCCAGAATCGGTTTACGAGTGCACGAATGTAAACCGATTCTGGGTACTTTTTATGAAAAAAAATCAAAAAATTTAAGTTGTTTGATGTTTTGAAGAACACTTTAACATTAGTTGATCTCACATTTAAAACATAATTAACATCTAATACGATTAATTAATGCAAATTAATCAGGGGTAAAATAGGTACTTAGATAATTGTCGGATAAGGGGTGGTGTGAAAGTTATTTCTAATGACCTTTTTTGTCATCTAGTAGTAGGCCCCAAATAAGTGGATTAGGCCCCAAATTGCCAGGTATTTTATCTCACATAAATATAATATTTTATATTTTAACTTTTCCTACAAAATAATTTATAATAAAAATAATAATAGTGGGACCCTAGAAAACCAAATATGTTCATTTTACTCTAGTTTCCCATAGTGCAAAAACGTGTTTGTTCATCCACGTGGTCAACAAAAGAATATTTTTGTTGATTGCCATAGGAATTGCCCTTAATGATTACAATCTAGGTAGCACTCAAGCAAACGCAGCGCGATGCAGGCGCGGACACGAACAAATTCTCAAAAAACTAGGACGCGTACATGTGATGTCACTGATGTGTCTGAAGTGACGCACATCCAAGTGTCGAACGTGAGTCAGACTCGGGCAATGACCATTTTAGGCGCGTCAGTTGCTACCCAGGTTACAATACTAGCCGATATCAACCCTTTATGAATATGTTAAGTGAAAATAGCTTTTAGTAATAATTTTTTAATTCTTTCACCAGTTTAGATTTACCACAACCATAATTTATACTACCTTCATCTTCTCAAAAATGGGTCTTTAAAGATAGGGTATCGGCGGAAGAGGTATAGAGTGTAGAAGGACAAGCGAATAGCATGTGGAAAGATATTGCAATTTGTACTCGAAAGGTGGCTGCAGAGGTGTTTGGAGTAATGAGAGCAAATAGACGTGAACAGAAAAATACTAAGTGGTCGAACGAGGACGTACAAAACACGATCAAGGGGAAGAATGAGTGGTACAAAGGATTGCATCATCACAAGAGTTAGGAGAACATATGAAAGTACAAAGTCACAAAAAAAATGCAAAGCGAGCAGCAAGTGAAGCTAGGGGTCGTGTATATGAAAGTTTATATCAGAAGATAAACACAAATGAGTGAGAAAATGACGTATATAAGATATCTAAACTCTGTTAGACGAAGACGAGAGACTTCACCAAGCTAAATGCATCAAAAATGAGAATAATCAAAGGACGCCGAGATAAAGAACAGATGAAGAGAGTACTTCAATAAGCTTTTCCATGGAGAGGAGGACAACACCACGATCGAGCTAGATGAATCTTTTGATAACACCAACAAAGGATTTATTTGTAGGATCCAAAAGTCGGAGGTAAATAAGGCGTTAGAATGGATGAAAATAGGGAAGGGCACTAGGGGCTGATAACATCCCTATTGAGTTGTGGAAATTCCTTGGATATGTAGGGATAACTTGGCTAACCAAGCAGTTGTAACACCATTTTCCAATCAACAAGATTCCGGACAAGTGGATGAGAAGCGACTTAGTACCAATATTCAAGAAAAAAAAAATCAAAGTTGCACAAATTATTGAGGAATAAAACTTATGGGTTATACACTGAAGCTTTGGAAGAGAGTAACTGAGCATCGCTTAAGAAAGGAGACAACCATCACAGATAACCAATTTGGTTTTATGACTGGGAGGTCGACTATGGAGGCGATCTAAATAACAAGACAACTTATGGAAAAATATCGGAGGTAGAAGAAGGATCTACTCATGGTATTTATCGACTTAGAGAAAATGTATGACAAGGTCCCGAGAAAAGTCATGTGGTATTCCCTTGAAGGAAAAAAAGAATGTCCTCACAAAGTACGTTACCCTCATCAAGGATATGTATGAAGGCGTTGTAAATATTTTCCGAGCTGGCGAAGGCGAAACTAGTGACTTCCCTAGTAAGATAGGATTAAATCAAGGGTCGGAGCTAAGCCTTTATATTTTCACCTTGGTGATGGATGAAATTACAAAAGATATTCAAAGGGATATCCACTAGTGCATGCTCTTTGCTGATGATATGTTGCTAATTGACGAGAGTAAGGTAGAAGTTGATAAGAATTTGTAGTTGTGGAGACGGACTCCAGAATCGAATGGCTTTAAACTTAGTAGCACTAAGACCGAGTATATGAGATGTTGGTTTAACGATGCTATATCATTGGATGGAGAGGTCACTTTGGAAGGGTAAGTAGTGCCTGGAAAGAACACCTTTCGATATTTAGGGTGGTGAAATTTGAAAAGACGAGGGCACCCAAATACACCACAATCTTTTAAATATCAACATATAAGTCATATACCAAGTATGATCGTCTATGGACAAAGTCGATACAATACAACAACTATGGTATACACTTTGCGTGATCATCTATGGATACGAGATCGAGACAATACAACAACAAAATGTTCACTTGATAATAGGTACGGTATAAAACCGAAACACTATAGGAACAATATCAAGTGATTAGGATTAACGCACAAGTGTATTTACTTTATTATAATATAAAACAATTGTAATGTTAAAGTAAAGTAAATAACACAACAAAATATTTTGTTAATCGGGACCTAGTCCAGTTTTGAATACTCTCAGAATTAAGCCGCTATACAAAATCTAATGCCAACTTTGTATAGTTGAGACCAAGTAGACTACCTTGATGAGGATTTCATCCATAGGATTCGAATGGGGTGAGTAAAATGGTGACAAACAACTGGCATCTTTGCGATATAAAATTCCCGTGATAAGTCAAATACAAGTTCCATATGACGACGATCAGGTCTGCTATATGTTGTATGGTGCATAATGTTGGGCTACCAAAAGGTAACATTTGGAAGATAAGTGCAGCGTTGCTACATGGCAACACGAGATGTGACTGAATTAAGAACAATGATATACATGATAGACTTGGAGTAGCTCTGATCAAGGAAAACCTAATTGAACATCATCTGAGATGGTTTGGACATCTTCTCCAGAAACCCCCGAGCCACTAGTGCGCACTTGATTTATAAGTTGTATCACAGATACAAAGAAAAACATAAGTCGACCAAGATTGACATGGTAGGAAGTAATGAAAAGTGACTTTAATGAATTGAGGATACCAAAAGGGACGTTGTTAGATGGGAACGTTTGGAAATCCGTGATCCACGTATCAGAACCTTAACATAAGAAAGATAGTTTACGACATGGATTCCATTTCTAACCTAACCCAAGATATTTGGGACTAAAGGCTTAGTTTTTGTTATTGTTGTTGTTTTTCTTATCTTTGAACACAGTTTCACCACCGGCCATCAATTTTTAGACTCTTGGATATGTAAAACTAGCATTTTTTGAGCAAGAGCTATGGAATGTGTTAGAAAGAATGTTCAGGTGAACCTACTTACATTAGTATGTAAAGTATGTTATCAAATTTAATTGCGAAAATTATTTCTTGATTTCGCTTACTATAGTCAACTTCGGTTTGCAATATATTAGTCAGTGGAGTCTTAAGATTTTTTAAGTTTCCCAAGATGGACAAAAATTAAAAATCACACGAAGACAAAAGTTTGAATAACTTCATCAAGGTAAGTAACAAGGACTGGCATTTCCTTTCGAACCTGTTTTCATTTATTTATCCATATATCGTACCAAAGTGCTCGCTCTGTGCGCGAATCAAAACTTATGACGGTAAATATATGTTTTTGTATACACCTGAGAAGAATTGATCGTAATACTTTAGTGGGAATAATCATTGTACTTGAAAAGGTCCCCGTCTTGTAAGGAATGAAAACAAAAATCCCATGAGCTAAAAATCATTCAATTCCAATATATAGCAAAAAAGTTTTGATTGATTTACTAAAAGCTAAAAAAAACGTGGCTAAAAGTTGAATCAGGGTATAGGAGAGACAAATGTTCCTGAACTCTTTGAACATTTAAGGTCATGGACCTAAAAGAGTGAGTTCGCGAACTCAACCATGTTTACTTTAGTCAAGTTTTTGATGTTTTCTTTCCTAGAAAAGGCTACTACTCTTCCACACACAATTTATTACCATATACAGCTGGTTTTTAACCGTATGTTGTTTTTGTTATTTTCTAAGCTAAGTTCTAATTAATCTTATTTATTAAGGAAGGACTACAACTTAAATAATACAATTTGGGATAATAATTATAATTATTTATTTAATTATCTAAGCTAATATTTTATAACCATGACAAGTTAAAAGTTATCTTTTAAAGTTCTTACTATGGTAATTACTTAATGCACGATTTTACAAGCTTCTGAACTTACGAAAGACTCTCATCATTAGGAAATGTTCTAATTAAGAAAACAAACTTGTTTTGTATATAAAAGAAAAGAACTTGTGCTATAAAACATTAAGATTGCTTAAAAGTCTTTGCTTCAATATCAAGCGACCTAGCCTTGGTCATTCATTATAAAAAAGAGGATTCATGTAGTAGTACAATCTATTTGAAAATCATGTTTGTCCTACATCGGGTTGTTTTCAACTTCTTTGTTCATCAAGAACAAGGGTGCATTTGTAGATCGTAAAGAACACCTATATACTTCTCCAAGATAGTTTCGTAACTTGTATTTAGTTTGATCTATAATTTTTGTATATTCTAAAGGTCCTTCTCTTTGCTATAAGTTCATTGAAGGATTGTGATCAAATTAGACTTGGTAGAACTTCAATTAAGATTGTTTAAACACATATCTTTAGAAATCCTGATTTAAAAATATCACAAGAACTTATCTAAACTTGATCTTGGGATGATTTCTTGTGAGATATATTGATTAGGTATCTCTAGAAGTTTTGAAAAGAATAAACCCTAGTCTTGGGATTTTGATTCATCTAAATCATGGAACCGAATTCTATATCTTTGATCTAGATCAGAAAGGAAATCACCAGTGTCCTGTTGGAGGCAAGGCAGTGCTAGTCTTCATGACGGAATGTGGAGCAACTTTTAGGGTTGTACAAGACATAAGATAAGGAAATAAATTGCATAAATCCTAGCTAGAATTAAGAAACGTATGGGAACAATTCCAGCCGAGTAGCTTGGAGGATTTAAATTGTATCAACTACATTCCATACCGAAGACTTATATCACGCTAGTGTTTGTAGTGTCTCAATATAATGTTTTTTCAAACTGGATTAGGTCCCGGGATTTTTTTGTTAGATTCCAATATTCCTCGTTAATAAAATTCCTTGTGTGTGTTTTGCTTTACTTTTTACTTCCGCGTCATAATCGTGTTTCTTATAATTAAAATAGAGCAAGTAATTCGATATTAGTCCCTGTTGATTATGATATTTATATCACGATTAGTTTTAAGTCTTGTATGAATATTTTCAAGGATTCCTCGGTGATCATAATATTTCACAAAGATTATTTAAGGTTTGTCCTTGTAGTGTAAATCTTGAACAAAGATTTCTAAATAATTCCTTTTAATCGTAATCTTGAATTAATATTTGACAAGGATAGTTTGTTTTCTGCTTTGATCTTTGACTGAAGTTCAGGCAAAGAGTAGTTTATATGTTCCTTAACAAAAAAGTTAGTGATGTACTTGGTACCCTCTCCTTTTCAAAATGAGTACACCCAATCACTTTTATATCAAATGTGTGACTAAGTGAAAGAGTTGTACATGTATAGTGAAGAAAATAGACTAAGAGGCCGATGAATAAATATCAACATGTTTGAGGGGGAAAAATCACTTGGATGGGTGATCATTAGCATCCCAAGTGTGTAGTTTTGTTAGTTTAATAATTAGATCAGTATGGAATCCAACTAAAGAAATGGTAGATAAAAATGCTTGAGAGGTTCATGGTCACCCGCTCAAGGAACCTTTTTTTCCAAGCGGATGATCCTCAGCTTTTTAATTTTCATTGCGACATTGTTTCATATGAAAGAGTTTGGGTGAAATTGGATCATTCCACTAAGCATAGTAGCGCCTAATTTCATCATTTTTTTACCAAGCTTTTTACTTTGAGTGAGTGTTCCCATTCCATTAACTATTGTTGATTTCTACAATAAATAATAAAAAAAAAAAAACGGAAGTTAATTTGGGAACACAATTCCATAATAACTTTAAAAAAAAAAAAAAAAAAACATTTTACGAAGCAAAGTCTTTTTCCGTTTGATTTTTGGAATTAACTTCTACTTTTACCTACTAAAATAAATAAAAAAAACAAGATAAAAGATATATGACTTTCTCTCTCTTGAAAAGAAAGCCCTTTCTCTCTTGAAACGTAAACCCTTTTTTCAATGGCCGCCTCCTGCTCAAATCGTCTCCTTTCTAGCAGATATGAACAACCATGTCTCTTTGTTGTCCTACAACCTCTTCTAGTTTTCGTTAATAGCACTAGTTTCCCTTTTAATTTTTTCCTAATTTCTGTTCTTAATGTATTAGGTTTTGTTTCTGTTTTTTTCGGATCTGGTCTGTGCATTTTTTGGTGTTTCTGTTTGGAACTTTGATTGTAAGTGTGGTTTGTGATCTGATGAAAAATAGAGATCAAAGTGTACTTTTTCAGCTCGAATCTACAGGCAAATTAGGTCAACAACAACATCTCCGGTTTATATGAGTAGATCGTCTCTGATCAGAAGCTCTAGATGTTATCTTAATCCTCTATTGGGGTTTATACGTGATCTAATTTTAATTAGTTCATGTTTTTATTTGGCTATTAGGTTTACTTTTATTATTATCAGGTCTGCTTTGTTACTTTCTTATTTGGGTTTTATAATCTTCTCTGTAATAGGTTTCTTATGTTCGGGTCACGATCTGATTGAATATAGGAGTTCAAACTATTTATCCGGCGAGTTCATTGTATTCCAATCGGGAAAAGTCCAGTTAAATCATCTTGTAGTTGTGGTCATCGAATTATCTTTACAAAATGTGCTCGGTCGTGGATTATGCATCACCGATCCAAGGTCTCCCGTATGTAAACATGCGTTAAGATTACGACTACTGGTTATCTAAGATTTTATTACCTGTGGTTTTGTCAACTAAGATTCTGTTAGAGATTCGTTGCATGGTTTGATGTGAGAGTAATTTGCAGTCTGTCCTGTTTGTTATTGTTAATCATGTCATGTATCTTTCGGGTTAAAACCTGTTTATCTATTTATTTATTTTTAAAAGTTATGGTATCTATTCTAAGTGCATTATCGATTTGAATGTGCCTCTAAATTTCATCCAAGAAAACAAGTGTAACGCTTCAGGATAGAAATTCAAGGGTCCAAATTTGTTCACACTCCTCTAAAGAGTGTATATTTAACATATTCTTCTGATTGGTCGATTATTTAACTGATGATCCCGTTATCCTTCATGTTTAGAATCTCGACCCTCGTTACTTAACTTTCTAAATTAAATAAATGATGGATGTTACGTGCACCCTCATTCACAAATTCGGACTCGAAATTCAATTTGGGTTGTGCTATCCCACGTGACCACGCACAGAAGCTTTATAAGCTAGCAAGTTGGCAACCGTTGGATGTACCAGATCTTTGTTTTTTTGTTTTTCTGGTCAAAGTTACTGCCGTAAACAGCTATATTAAAAAGATATACACTTTTAATAGGTGCTTAGACTTATGCGAGATTTATCAATTACTCCTATGTTCTTCTTTTTTCTGATCCTATGGGAACATAAAAAATTCTTGATTAACACCGACTCATTTATCATTGATGAGATTGAATCATGTTAATTCTTGATTACATTTATATTTCATGAAAAATAAAAATTATTCAGGTACCTAAACAAAAAAATATCACTACTTAATTCTTCTTCTTCAATACAGTTTTTCGGCATCTCCATTAATGGAGATTGAAGACCCTGCTAAAATCCATCCTAGGCTAATTAATTAATTTGGTTCTAGTGAGTGGTTCCGTATGCAGAAGGAGACGAAAGAAGAAAATGCAGTTGGTGGTGGTGAAAGAATTTTTTTGTTTTTATCGCTGAAAAAGTATGTAAATTTACAAAGATTATTCTAATTTTTCCAAACTAAATTAAAGGACTTATTTACAATTATATTCATGATCCAGGTGTACATTTATCTCAATGGCTATAAAAATATATGTATTCCCATCCAAGGGATGTTAAGCTGCTAGCTTATAAAGCTTCTGTGCGCGACCGTGCGGGAGAGCACTAGCCATTCAATTTAGCCATATAGTGAAATTAGGAACGGCCTCCATTTACGTGTCCAAAAGACTGCTAGCAACGACTGAGACGTGGTATGGCATGTCACTAAGGTTGTTACACGTGGCATGCTGTCATTTGTTTAATCCGCGTATCAAAAACAGCTAATCGCCAAACGCTAAATGTGGGGATGGGATCCGACGTTGGAAATGAAAGTGGGTCGTGGAATCCGGACCTTTTCACTAAATCAACTGTCGTTTGTGTCGGGATACTGTCGGCTTCCAAGGTTGAAAAAGTTTTGTTTTTTGTTTTGTTTTTTTTGAAGGTTGAAAAAGTTAACCACCAAATAACTTTCCACTTTCTAGGGGGAAGCCAAGACTCACACGTTCAACTTTTTTTGTTTGTTAGTGGCTCGATGAGAGTGAAATTGAAAGCGGTGAATGGTGATCTAGCAGCTAGCTAGACCTTCAGCTCCATGCACCATGTGGTCATGTCATAGGCAAAAATCCCTACATGATGCAACCTCATGCTGAAACCCGAATCAAGAAACCAAATGGCCTGGGTTTTGACAACTTCACAATTTCGATAAAATGTTAGTTTCACAAATGATTATTGGGTGGATCAATGCAGTGCGGCCGATATACGAAATATCGGATATCGCTTTGGAGCGACACGATAAGCAGTATATCGGCGATACGATATCTTCCCGATAATATCGGCCGATATGAGCAGATATGAAATTTTCACGAAAATCCGGTATGGGTTAAATTAGTCGTTTTAGGTAAAGATTAAGGGTATTTTAGGTTTTTCAAAGACGGGAACTGATAAATCCCTAAAACTCGATAAATTATTTCAGTCGAAAAACAGAAGTGAAAGGAAAAGATAACTCAAGTGAAAGGAACAGAGATCGTGCTCTTCAAAAATTTAGTTCAACAAATCATGTTCTTCTTCTCAATATCATCAGTGAGAATCCAATCTAAGGAAGGAACTTTTGATTATCGATCTTCTTCATCTAAATTTCAGAGATTATTGGCTAACAAAAGGTTAGGGTTTTGAATCTTTTGATAATTACTCTCTGTTTTTGCTTTGATTATGATTTTTTGTGTGATTAATGGTTGATTTGTATGGTTTCTGTTGTGAAAATCTCGATAGGAAAGGCCATCTTGTTGATGTTATGATTTCATAGGACATTTTACATACAAAAACAAGTTCTTAAAACAAAAATTTGGGTATTTTAGCCATCAATTTGTTTTTCTCTTTTATCTTTAAAGGTTGGTTTTATAGATGATACAAATAGGATCAAAGTAGTATTACCATTTAGCTTGAGCTTTCTTTGATAATGCAACATGCTGATTAAGTCCGTCAGGGACCTTCAAATTAAAAAAAATTGGTTGATGTTGTCTAACACAATATGTACACTTCTACTAACTCAAATAGAGATTTTAAGCTGCTACTGGAACAAACTCTTGATTTGCATGGTTTCCAAATAGAGATTTTAAGCTTAAAGCATTTCCCATTGATTGTTCATCTATTTGTATAATAGATTTGAAGTCTGAAACAACATATTTGAAGAAAGAGCATTGTGTGAATGCCCATAGTTATTGATTTAAATTGTTTTATTTTTATTTTAGGTTGTGATTATGGATTCTTCTAGTGTATCCAATGCAAACACTACATGTGGTTGTGGTTCATTGCCTTCTTCTACGCAAACTAGAGATCCGGCATGGGAATGGGGTGAACGCCAAGACCCAGCAAATCCAAATATAATTACTTGTTTTGTTATGTAACAAATTAATCCGTGGTGGTGGAATCACAAGGCTTAAGGAGCATCTCATAGGAAAGGCAGGGAATACTTCATCATGTCCGAAAGCAACCACTGAGATTATAAACAAAGTAAATCAGGTTTTTGTTGTAAAGAGGACCATACAAGCTCATAGGGCTAACATTGATTTAGCGTATCAGCGTACATTCAACTTGTTGAAGTTACTCTCCTGTTTCTAGTTTGAACTTGTTTAATTATCATTTTAGGTAGTGAACTTTAAAGTTATTGAAGTTACTCTTTTGTGTTTTTGATAAAATTGATGGTATCTATTATATCTTAACATAAAATGTGCGAAGAAAATGTTTGCTATAAAATTATAGTCTCTAAATTTTGAACCAATATTATACCGATATTTCAACGATAATATCCCCGATGTAAAGTCGTATCAGTGTATCGGTCCCGGCCGAGATAAACCGATATCTGATATTAACTACATTGGGTGGGATTTAAATGGTTAGCAAATTTTGGACCAGAGTGTCGAGCTCTGAGCTTTGGATCACTGAGTAGACTCTGGATTACAGAGTATACCTGGAGTCGCATCAAATGCTTTCATAGTTGTTTTTCGTAGAAATATGGGAAGAACCCAAATTTGGTTCATCTCTTTTCCAGAAACCCATCGCTAAGATGATATATACGTGTAGGCCAAATTACACAATCAACGATTAAGATTAGTAGTTTTAGATTAGATTTATAATTTCGCATTTGCAGGTGGACTTAATTAACCTTACGTATTACTAACAAAATTATTTTCAAAAAATTGGGTTGAATGGATGTGAAAAAATTTGGTCACAACCTGAAATTTTGATTACAGTGTGGAGTTTGAAAACGGTGACCATCTAATTTAGTTACTCTCTTTCTTTTTGGAAAAGATGTATTGTCATTTTACAATTTAGCTTATTAGGCCGACCGCGCGAATCGAGGGATGACTCTATATATGGTGACTTTGTGTCAATGTGAAACATGACTTTTTTTTCAATTTGACACAAAAAGATTGGATTTGGATGGTTTGGTGTCATACCCTGTAAATTTCCAAATTGTCCCTCCCTTTTATTCCAATTACTACAACTCCTTATGTATCCTATTTTTTTCAGAGGTATAATTGGCAACCAAACTTTAACATAACATATCTAAAAATCCTTGCCTTAGAATTTAACAAATTTTATCTCGTTAGAATGGTTTTAAAAAACTCTACGCAATGAGTACAAACAACAATATCAAATTTAGAGTTTTTACCAAAAATTCCGAAGTGTTTATCATTTTAGGCACAATTTTCGAAAATTAAATGTATATCCATTATGCAAACCACCACAAAAGATACATAATACTTTATGTAGCCATATTTTGGTTTATGCATCAACTTATTTTCCGTTGCAACTAATAAAACGATGTACTCCCTCCGTTTTAAGAAAAGTGATACTTTTAGTTTAGCACAATTTTCGAAAATTGAATGAATAACCATTATGCAAACCACCACAAAAGATGCATAAAACATTATGCAGCCATATTTTGGTTTATGCATCGGCTAATTTTCCGTTTCAGGAAAAGTGATACTTTCACCCCGTGTCAGAAAAAAATGATATTTTCACGTCGTGTCAGGAAAAATGATATTTTCGCATCGTGTCACGAAAAATGATACTTTCGTGACGATTTCTTCGGTCGGCCATCCCACCGTGGCAGCGGTAATTTAGTTTTTAATAACTCTCTTTCGGAAAGGCAGCATGTTTTGTGGTTGTATTTGATTAGTTTGTTTCCGAGAAAAAAATTTATACTCGGTGGATTTGTGTTGATCTCATGGTAATCATTGATAAAGAAAGACTTCTATTATGCATTATTGTTTGTCAAAACAAGACAACACTATGCTCAAGGAAATTAGGTGGTCATGCGGCAAGCATGCAAGTAGTTTAATTTGTATGATTATAATACACAACCTTACAGATATTGCCTTAGTCATTAGATGAGTTTTATCAATCATATGCATACCAAACATGAAAAAAACTAGTGTAATAACAAATGAATTCATTCCATATCTATTCAATGAATAATTTAACTGAATATTCTTGTTATCAAATGATTTTGGATATTGGAAGCAGCCTGGTTGTTGATGATTTTGTAGATGAATAATCATTTGGACCGTTTATCATATTATTAGGCATGCACTTTATTATTAAAAATTTACACTGTATGTTGAAATCGTGAGTCTTCTGATGTGATATCTCAATGATGCTCAATCATAGGTCGATTACTTAAGAATGAGTAAAGAAGTGCAGGAATAAGCATGCATTTGCTTGCAACTCATTTGCTTGGCTGAAATAAAAGTACAAACCCCTACCAACAACCGATATGGGGCAAGACATTGAAGAGTTTACTTCCATTAACAAACAACAGTAACTCCCTTAACAAAATAAAAATACAGCTCATTCTTGTTTATCATAAATTTATGGAAAAAGTAACGTAATGCCTAACGTTTACGAGGCATTCAGGTGCACTATCAGCATGCACGTTTCAGGTTTATTATATTATAGAAACACATATAAATGGATGTAAAACTTGACTGTTTAGAAGTTCATATTCACCTTATAGTTATGCACTCGAATGCCCGAGAACATTTGGTTGAGAGTAAAAACAAAAAAGAAAAAGAAAAGACTCCTTTGACACTGTGAGAGTTGTTTGCCTGGATCATGGACCCAAACCGTTATAGCAGCTAGTATAAGGTTATAATAACTGGTAATGGCCCATATCATCTTAACAAGGTCCGAAAGACATTGCTTTTCATCTCAAATTTTTTCTTGGTCTAATGAAAGCAAAAGCCGGGTAGTTCCCACTTGCCATCCTAATGAAGGATCCAAAATATCTCTTTGGGGTTGGCAAGTGATCAAATCATCTTGAAACATATCCATATCCATTCTTAAGGTCTTGATTTCTATGTACTGAGATTCAGGAGACATCCATTTACTTCTCTCAACTAATCACATGTTCGCTGTTTTCTCTTTACAGATCAGTTTTAATTGCATTGCAAGTGTGAGCCTCATTTATAGCTATGATAATCCATAGAATCATCAACTCTTAGCTACGAAAAACACCGTCATGATCAGAGTTTAGGTCGAGTATAACTCTTAGGAAAAGTACTAATAGAATTTAGAATGAGTTTTGTCAGACGCTTGTACGCTACTACACATGACAAGGATGCTGCTGCACTATGGTGGTAAAGCAGGACCTGTCACTCCACGCGAACAAACCATTTTTGTTAGGTGTCCATCTCAATCTATCACTTCCAGATTTCGGAATCCTAATTTTTTTGATTTTGTCTACAGTTTCATTATCAAACAGTGTATTCAAGATGTCTGTATTCCGTACCTTTTGGTCCTCAATAATCAACTGATCAACAGTTGCCATGTTATTAGATCTAAACCTACTATTGACTGTACCATTCAGGTTTGGAATCCATTTATCATCCCATATAGAAACGCATTTCCATCTCCTATTTCCCAACAGTAATGCTCCCTTATGACTGCAAGGCCCGTACATGTTCCTTTCCAAATAAAAGAACCATTTTCATAGACACAACGCAAGGGATTAGTATTAGCAAAATATTTGTGTTCCAAGGAGCATCAGGTTCATGCAACATTCTCCACGCAAGCCTAACAAGCCTCCATGTCCCATATGAAAGTCAAATACCGCTAGCAATGCGGAAAAATTTAAGGAGCGCCACATTGGTCAGCTGCTTGAAATTGGTTAGGAGCTGTATTCCATTTTTTAAACCCCGGTTGTTTTGATGAATTTTTTCTTATGCTAGACAGAAGAGTCCAATCATGAAAGAAATTTGGCTTGTTGCTGCAACTTAACATCAGTTGAATAAAAAGGTGGTGATTGATGGTAGTTGGTCACTCCAGCTGAGAACATGTCATCACAAATGAATGTGGGCTAAGGATGAATGAACTATGTGGAATGGTGCTAATTATTTGCAGGTATTGAAATCCAATGTAAATGCCCGCTTCTTTTAGAGGGCCTTCTCCTTAATATACTGTGGAAGGTGTAACCGTGAGCCTGCTGGATATGAATTTATAGTTAGGAATGTTGTGCTGAGAGCAGTAGAGGTTCTTACTATCATTAAAGCTTACTCAGGTGGTTCAGGAAAAAGGTAAACCAAATAACAGACAAATTCTCAGCAACTGATATGCTAATAAAAACAATGCAGTCAACATTTAGAGTAGGCAATCAAAACAGAACTTCTCACAATCAAGAATCCAAACTAAAGATGAATTGTATCTGTATACACAGAAATCCAAAATTGCTTGCCTAATAATGTTTCTCTCTCAGGGCTGCTACAACTGAAAAACTAATTCAACCTCTGAGCTGCTTCCTTAGCCAAAACCCTTTCCTTAGCTTTGGTCTTAGCTTGCGACTTTGATCCCATGATTCCACCTCCCCATTTCTTACGGTGCTCGTCAAACTTATCATTGAAATTAGCCTGGAGAAAAAACATTTGTCAAAGGAAATAGCATTAAGTTAACAAAAGCCATTCAAAATCAATGATTTAAATTTGAAATAGAGCTATAGATGTTTCCTCACCTTGACAGCTTCCACAATCTTGCTGAATTCCATTTTATCTTCATTCTTCACTGATGTCAAGCACAATGCTGAGGCAGTTTTCTTGTGTACGATCTAATGAAAGCAAACAGAAACCAACTTATTTCCCATGCTGATGAGATATTGAAAAGACTCCTCGTGACAGTCATTTAGGTTGGTAAAAATCAACCCAAAGAAAAGAAGTAACATACCGCCCCAAGACGAGCCTTGCCCTTTACAATAGCATATGGAATCTCCATTTTACGGCATAATGCTGGAAGCCAGACAACAAGCTCAATGGGATCAACATCGTGTGCAATAATAACCATTTGGGCCTTGTTCTGCACAAATTTATAGGAAAACAAAAATCACATCAAAACTTGATCGGAAAGCATTTATAGTTGATGAAAAACATGAGGCATATGTACAGAGGGATGAACAACAGAAGAGTACCTGCTCAATGAGATACGTAATGTGGTTAAGTCCATATTTCACAACAATAGGCTTCTTAGCCTCAACTGTTTTTCCTTCTGATTCAGCTTGAGCCCTTTTCAACAGCCTTTCCTTCTTATCAGCCTTGTCTTCAGGTCTGTACTTCAGCAACATCTTGAAAAGATTTGTGGCTGCCAAAGTAAATTGTTAGGCAATGGAATAAAAACACGACATACAGTTAATAGAAAAGGCCAAACAGAAATCAGTCACCAAATGAATGGCATACCAAGGTTCTTGTCAAGTGTTTTGGTAAACTGGTTCAAAGCAGGTGGAACCTTCAATCGTTGCTTCAAAATCCTTCTCTGCCTTTGGATACGAACAACCTTTGGCCATTTAACAAATCTATGAAGATCCTTCTTTGGAGGTAAAGCACCACCAATGCCAAACTGTTTTGGGCGCTTCTCATACAAAGGATTAACAACCTTTTCCTGTAAGAGAAAAAAAAATCCAAAAGTGTTATTGAAATATGAAACTTTGACAACTTCTAATACACAAATACTGAAAGAATTACACACAATGGGCAACCTAAGCATCCGATGTGAATGAAGCCGGGTTACTGTCTAAATGTTGGCGCTAATACAGATTTAATGAAAGATCTCACATAAAAAGAATAAGAATGACTCAGTTTAGATCCTACTAAAGCATTCAAGTCCACATTAAGGGGATAGGAAAACTTCAGGTAGTGCTCGTTAAGCATCTAAAACCTAGTACTTGAAACCACCATCCCTTCTCAAACTTGTTAATCAATATTAAAGAACATAGATTATACAGTTATTGCTTAGCTCTATGCAAGAGAAATCAATCAAAAAAGCTGAATTTAACCCAATATAGCTACTCCAATATACAGAAGAAAGAAAAAATCTAAAACTTACTGTCTTTTTCTTGGCGGCTACAGGGGCCTTAACACCTCTTTTGGGAGCCTGTAAAATGCCAGATTCCAAATATTAGGTTAATATTTTCGGATGATAGAATCAAAATAAGATTTCTCCATTAAATTACATTACCTAAACATACAATTGTATAACTCAAATAAACAAATCTGGGATATGGATATTGTGGGTAATCAAAAATACCCCATACAAATGTATTGTCTACAAGAAAATCTGTAAATCTGAATATAGATTCAAAATATAAACCATTTGGTATAATATGAAACCCAGAGTATGTAAGTAGATTTAGGAAACAATAAGTAAAGAGAATGGAGTTTTGCTTACCATTTGATGCAAATCAAAACCCTAATTCCTACTGAGAACGAAAGAAGAAGCAGAAGAGTGAGAAGAGAGACAGCAATATAAATCGTTAGGGTTTCAATAAGCTGTCTCAAAACATAGATGATGGGCCTGGACTAGGTCATTGAGTGAAATTATGCCCTAATTCCAAACTCATAAGCCCAGCTCTTTTTTGTCAAGTCAACTTATTTTTTTACTAGGGTAGGACGTAGGGGCACATATTTTGGGGATTTTGGGGATTTTTGGGATTTTTTTTAATTTTTTTTTTTTTTTGTTGTTGTAAAAAACGCGTCTAACTATCAAAAATGGAGAGTTACAATGATATCTAAAAGGTTGGTACTTGGAGAAATAGAAAGACTCTTGGGCATATATGTTGTTTGTAGAAACCTTGCTTCTTTACTTCACCAAAACATCTGTTACTTTGTTGGCATCCTTATGCACGAAAGTTATTCTCGAAAAACTTGCACATGACACTAAGATATTCGTGGCTTTTGAGATTAGTGCTTGATTTCTCCGATTAACTGAACCGCACTTCCCTATTGCAAACTCAATTATTCTTTTACAATCTTTTTCAATCCAAAAATTTATAATGTCCACGGTATTTGCCCAATGAGCAACTTCTAGCAATGTCAGAGCCTCCTCATTTCATGGCTGATTGCAAAGAAGGTCCCAACTCCATCTTTTTATAGTCGTACCTGCATCAGACCTTAGCATTAATCCATAACGTGCAATACAGTTGAATCTTTCCGTAAGGCATCAAAGTTCGGTTTAACTTGCATGGCGCATATTAGGAGCCTTCCCATTGTGATTAACAATATAATCTCTTAATACATCATTTTGCCTCAACATATTAGTACCTTTTATAGAAGATGGGACCAAAAGCTGGGTGCCTTTGAATAGCTAGAGAAGTTGTAAATTGGAATTAGATTTATCTTGAAAAATTCCGGAGCATCTCTTTTTCTATATCAATAACCTTGTCATTACTTGTGTTAGAGTGTTGCTTGGTTGAACCCACCAAATATTGGTATGTCAAGTTTAGTTCCAAAACTCGGAGTCGCTTGATTTGATTACTAAAGTCAACTTCGTTGGGTTAGACTAGGAACATAGAAATGTTGAGACTTCCTTTGGTTACTCATGAAGACTGAAAACATATTCAAGACAACGGAGACATTATCCAACTAGTGTCATTAAGAAATGATACTAGTTGTTTATAGAAATTAAGTATATGAACTTCATGTTTTCGATACTGCAGTAATTGGTAATTCGCCATCATTTAGTATGATGAATTTCTGGTTGAATCCAAACCTTGGAATTATGTTTGAAAGAAATTTCATAAACACGGTTTAAGGAAATAGACTTGTGAAACTTGTTTCGTAGTCAAAATTGGGATTCAGGAACGATCATAGAACTGATCCTAACAAAGTATAACTTGTTTATATATTTTTGAAATGTTTGTTATCTTCGTGTGTAGTGATCTACACTACAACTGAGTAATCAGGCCCAAGACTGCAGGATCTACTCTGCATAATTGAAGGGTAAAACCTCAAATGAGGGGAAGAACAAACAACAATTTCTATTCGATAACCTTCAATTACAGGAGTTCTGTGTTTATAAAGAGAAATGGACTATTGCACTGGCACGTGCCACTCGTATGAGTCCTACTACTACATTTACTAAATAACATACTATCTGCCCTTAGTAAGTGGTCAGCCCATAACCGGGACATGACAAATTCCCACCCCTTCAAATTATCCTTGTCCTCAAGGATATGAAAAGAGCTCCACCGATGGAGAGCACAACTATTGCAGACTTGTAGCTCCATCTCGAATATAGTAGAAAATGTGAACTTCACAAACTTCAGAACCCAGGTCCAAGACAAGCTGGAATCGTTCGTCTGATCTGCAGTCGTCAATCTTGATTGTAGTCCTCCTTCAAAATTAATCCATGCTCCACCAGCCGAGGAATGGACATGAATCTTCATGTTTACTTCCAGGTAATAGCCCTGCATGTGGAGGAGTTGTTGTAAGCATATTCTCACTGTTAAGAGATTAACTACTCCCTTGCCAACAAGTAACTCAAACTTTCTGCCCATTTCATTAGGAAAAGCTTTCAGCAGTTGCAACTGAAGTGTCAAGAGGTTGTGGTCCATCACTATCACCTTTCTTATGAACTTGTGCATAATAACCCCAGTGATGTGACCTTCAACAGAATTAGGACCTGAAATTGCAAGAGGAATTGAGAATTTCTGTAATGCACTAGCTGACATGGAGTTGACATTCTCTTTATGCTCTCGTGTTGTTGTGCCATGACATGTGGAGGTCTGCAGATGCTTAAAAATAGGTTGAGTATTCGCAACAAAACCCCCAGCTGTCTCTATAAAGCACTTGATACAGTTCCTGCATCATATGTCCCAGTATAACTGCTGCCACTCTTGACTTGAAAGGAATTCAAAATCACCAGCAAAATATGAGCTATGTAACCCAAGTCCGTACTTATCCAAGTAGTTGCTCTTTTACCTCCAAAAGTACAAGGCTAAGGAAGAATTTGGTACCAAACATGAAACAAACCCTGGCGTAATCCAGCTTGCATCAACACTACATGACCCTGAAATGTACCATATTAGCTTTAACTGAATTTCTGATATGAGGTCCTGCTCCTTCATCACAACACTGACATAAGACGGACATGAACCCATAATTAAAATTCCCATATTAATAAAAACAATATCATTTAGTTGCCATATCAGTTTATCTACAGTTTCATCATGCCTTTGGTCAAAGCACTCATTAAATTCGCCTTTACCAAGTACAATACCATCAATGACTCCATTAGATTTAATCACCATGTGCTTTATTCCCACTCCTCTATAATGCCTCATGTCTTGTAATAGCAAACCCAACACTTGATTGTGATGCCGAGTAATAACCAAGGTGAGAGTACCACTCACAATACAGTTTAAGGATGCTTTAGTCTCCTAATCCTCAACCTGTATTGGTTCATAAGAGTTCCAATGAGAAGAGAACTTGGTGCAAACCCATTTGAAGACCCCTTCTGAGTAGAAATACCAACAAGGAGATGAATTCCCACACTACATAGCCCTGTAGATAGCCACTTGGATTCCCATCTCAAGGAGATCAACAACTTAAATGCAATATTGGCTTCAACAGATGTTTCATGAATTCCCACTATCCTTGCAAGGGATTCCTGACCAGGTAAACTTCATTCCTTACCAGACTTGTTGTGCCTTGTCGACTGGAGTCTCAATTTACCACTGCGAGCATTGCCTAGCTGCGTCATTTCACCACCCAGCATTCTAGCATTACGATTATCACCATTTATACCCAACAAAAAGGCACACAAATACTCTAATAACAAGTTAGAGCAGTACCAAAATTTCATAATTAGATTATATACAGAATTCCCACTTCTAAGTACGTCAAAATCTTTACCATGGTCAAACAACCTTCGACCATAACTATAAATGGTGATACCACCGGTCCGTAACATTTTCACAAACAGTTTTCTAACATACCAACTGTCACCATCTTTAACAATTAAAATTGCATTCGAATTCACCAACAAAAGTTCTAAATCATACGCAAGGTCTGGAATCAGCTTATAAACAACATTTGCATTGAGTTTATTCAGGAAAATCGACCAATTAATAACCATCAAACCCAAATTAAGTATACCAAAACCGATTGTAGAACTGTTTCTAATGTAATAAGAATACCTCTCAATCAATTCTGCTAACCTTCCTGGATCAAATACCTTCCCAGCAACATCCAGGCTACAATGGAAATATCTGGCACTACTCAGAAGTATCATTACACAATCAGGCGTTTTGAGTGAACCATATCTCAGCTGTAACTTTATAAAACCATTATGAGCCCTGGAACTCCATCTATTGTTAAGATGAATTTGAAGAATTGGTTCACATGCATTGCTAGACTCACCGCCCCTTGTCACAGAAAGTATCAAACTAATGTAAAGCACATTACCCTGTTGTGGTATTTTATTAAACAGCTTGCTGGAATCAAGCTTGTCTCCATTTTTAACAGACTCCAACACATTCGAAATCTCAAACAACAGATCTAAATGGTAACCCATTTCAAAATTCAGTTCATAAGCAGATTTACCAATATAAGCATCCATGAATTTCAACCCCTTACAAGCAAACAGACAAGGAGTAATGCAGAAGTTGGAAATATTTCCATCATAAGAAAAATACCCCACAACAGACTCAATTGTTCTACCACGATCAAATAAGTCTCGAGCAAAGTAAAAACGATGTAATACAACACATATAGAAGTAACTGGAGATACTTGCAAGCTTGAGAATACCTTGAGTGATTTGAATAAGTAAGAAGTAAATTGATTAAGTATATCAACAGTGATAAACTTCAAATCTTCCAGTTGTTATATGTCATCATTAACATGTAGATTTAACGCATCGAAATCATTTACCTCATGAGTTGCAGCTCTTTTAATCCACCAAAAAATTAGTACCAGGAATGAAAGGTTTACCTTCTTGATAATCCAGAAACGTTGAATTACCATTGTGTCTCTGAACTTCAACTTCCAAACTGGCTTCATCTGTGTGAGAGAATTGAGGTTTGGTTATAGATATACCATTTCCTTCACCTGCTAGGTTTGAATCTATAGGAATTGAAGAATGAAGAATGAAATTACTCACTGATTTTGACTCAGTAGGAATGACTTCCAAATCGGTGTCGATTTTGGGTATAGATCCAGATGAGGGTTCGAGTAAATCTTCAGTTAATTTAAGTTTACGCAAGTCATCAGCCAAATCCTTCAACTGAGCAGCTCGAACTTCCCATGAATCTTTCAAACCCGTCAATAATTCCTTCAATGGAGCTTCTAACTCAACCTTCAATCTAGCAGCAATTGAACTCGTCACTTCAGCTATAAGCTCATCTCTGTTGATCATCATTGTCACTCGGTCACACAGGAATCGAGTGCTCTGATACCAATTGTAGTGATCTACACTACAACTGAGTAATCAGGCTCAAGACCGCAGGATCTACTTTGCAGAATTGAATGGTAAAACCTCAAATGAGGGGAAGAACAAACAACAATTCTATTCGATAACCTTCAATTGCAGGAGTTCAGTGTTTATAAAGAGAAATGGACTATTGTACTGGCACATGCCACTTGTATGAGTCCTACTACTACATTTACTAAATAACATACTATCTGCCCTTAGTAAGTGGTCAGCCCATAACCGGGACATGACATCGTGTTTCTACAGACATCGATGTGTAAACGGGTTAAACTAGAAATGTTCATAAGTGTCGGCATAGTGAACTGAACATGTATTGAAACTCGAATATGTTATAGTTCAAGTATATTATTTGATAATCTAGGCAAGATCCTAAAATCGACTTTCACTTATTTTGATATCGAATTATATGTTATACTAAATCCAAGAGGTTTGCATATATGTAGTTGTTATATTAATAAAATACATGGATGTATGTTATCCAATATTAGTTATCATCCATGAGAGATATCGAATTAATAGTGGAATACAATTGGTATTTGCTAATTTCTAAAATAAACTAAACATTTATTGTGTATCTTATGGATTTTCAAAATTGGTTGATCTTTATTGCCAAACATGCCTTCATCGCAACACTGTAGTTATATAATGGAGACTGTATTCTTACAAACGCATCCCTTGAAGACACATCTTGATTGAACGCGTGGGAAGTCAACTTGTTAAGAGTTGAGGGTAATCTAATTAGGTCAAACATCTTGCGTCGCTTTTGTTGAAGTCTTCTTTGATATCAAGAAGCCTTTAATAGTACTGTTTGTGGGAAACTAAATCATAGTGTTTTCTAGTTTTCGTTTATTATTTAATTGATTAAAAACTAACGATATCGTTATAGGTTATATATCGAACTTGTTTATTTTATGCTTCTTCTCTTTTGGTATAATGCCACTCAAATTTGTTTGAGAATTGACTATAATAGATCTAAGTGATTCTAGATCTTTTGGCTAATTAGCATTGACGGACTTTGTTTTGTGTATGTTAATCAATAGTGGAATCAAGTTGTATTTGTAGCGGTTACTTTGAAGATAGAAATTAAAGATTCAAGACTTAAAGAATTTTTGTTTTGGTTATGACCTTTGTATTACTTCTTGCATACTTAATTCTCTGATGTTCGCGAATTGTTCATCTTAATAAGCATAAGACTTGTAGAAAGATCGAACAAACTTTCAAGTTTCATTAAATTTCTTGGATAGGGCTTGCTCACTAAGCTTGGTTATTTCGATAATCATTATCTTGGTTTGATCTTTGACCAAATGAGATTATTGATATCAACCGAAGATCCTTTACTCTTCTTTATCATCGATCTAAATATTGATTTGGGTGACTGCTAAGTGAGTTGGTTACTGGAACAGGTTTAGTACTTTGTTGTTTCGGCTTACGATCCCAAGGAATTGAGACTTGCTGAGATAATCTTTTGGTCGTTATTGTTTAGTACTGGAACAGGTTTAGTACTGGAACAGGTTAGTTCGTTCAAACTGCGACTATTTACCAAGTACAACTTGCTGAGATAATCTTTTGGTCGTTATTGTTTCCGGAAGGTTATAGAATGTATGTACGTATAAGTTGATGTTTAAAATATTGTGGTGTACACAATACCTCGTCATTTCAACATGAACCTACAATCCAATTGGAATAGAATTCCATAAAAGGTGAATCTAACGTAAATTCAAAACTCAAATCTGCCAAAGGTGGTAACATCCATATTTATTGAATATAATGACAATCAATAACATATGTATATTGATTCACAGGGGATGATTGCAGAAAACACAATCGATATCTGTAATGAACTGTCATGGTTTTTTCCTAACTGGCAATACATTATCGACCAATGATATTATGGTTATTTGGGATGTTAAAAAAATGGAGTTTTTTGACACCACCCCTCCTATAAAAAGATATTATGGGGTTACCCCTATATACAAAACCTTTGAGGTTACCCCTTGTCACAATTTTCGATCCAAATCCTATTAACTTTCATACACACACCACTTACCCATATGCACCATGTTGATCATTTAATAATTCTAAAAAATAGTTAGACTGACTCATTATACAAACAATACATTAATCGTATGATTTAAGAATACACTAATTGTCTAATCGATATATGTGCTTCAGTAAGAACAACTGAAACTAATCGATCAAAAAAAAACAAAAAAACAACTGAAACTAAGCCTTATATTGATGATCAAATAACAGTGGTTTAATTTATGGGCCATGTATTTCATGGTGTTCTTGGCTCACCAAATACAAAAATGAGTATTTAACTATCGAAGGAGATGAGAATTAACGCTAAAAATGTTTAAACAAAGCTTGTATACACAACATCTAGAACTTGGACGAAAAGTCATCTCAAGTGAAGAAGATGATTTCTCATTTGCTGAAATTGAACTACCCCCTTTCTGAAATCTCATCAATGATATTACTTGAAAAGACGGGGGTCTAACAACCACACCCAATATTTCGTTAGGTAATCTGTATAGACTAACTCCAATATAATTCCAAGAGAATCAACTAGATAGTCAGACTCAATCAAGGAAGATACATCCAAGAGTTATATCTCTGTTTCTCAAAGTAATTAGCAAATCAAACAGATGGGAATCCGTGAGCCTGATTATTATGAGAAACAACTTGAACGGTACCAAAGACCAATGTTCAAGTGTCAATCAATTTCAATCAACAACCAAAGGTTGGATTTACCAATTGATTGAATTACGCACAACCTGTGATATTTCAATTATATAAACAAATATAATGCGGAAAAGAAATAACACAGACACCAGAAATTTTGTTAACGAGGAAACCGCAAATGCAAAAAAAACCCGGGACCTAGTCCAGATTTGAACACCACATTGTATTAAGCCGCTACAGACTCTAGCCTACTACAAGTTAACTTCGGTCTGGAATATAGTTGAACCCTAACCAATATCACACTGATTAAGGTACAGTCGCGTTCCTTACGTCTCTGAATCCCAGCAGGACTCTACGCACTTGATTCCCTTAGCTGATCTCACCCACAACGAAGAGTTGCTACGACCCAAAGTCGAAGACTTGATAAATAAATATGTCTCTCATGAACACTTTTGTGTTAACCATGTTCATATTAACACTTTTAGATCAAATGAAACTCAAATGAATCTAATTGTGTTACTCATAGAGTTCTTCAATTGTTTATATTCTCATAGAAGTATACAAGACACAATTGAAGCAAAATCGGTTTTGATTCAAAGAATCAATTCATGAACATTTAGCCACGGTTTGGAAAGATTGCATTCCTTAATATATATATATATATGTATTTGTTCATGAGTATGCAATCATACTTAACCAATTTTAGAACTTAACCACATAAGTTTGCAAACGGGTACGTAAACTTAAGTTCCGTACATTGGTCACGTCCGACAGTTCACAAACGGGTATGCATACTGTCATTCCGGACCGAAATCAGGTGAATAAGTTTTCAAACGGATACGCAAACTTAGTTCCCAGACTTTGACAGTTAAAACCGTTTGCATATGGGCATGCATACTTGGTTCCCGGACCTGAATCATTCTTACAACAGTTTGCATATGGGTATGCATACTGTGCTATATCCAGACAATGATTAATTGTTCCAAACTCCCATTTCAATCATTGAAACATTCTTAGAAGATGAAAATAGCTGTCTCACACAAACTATTAGCTTATAAGCAATTTTCAAGTGATCGAATGATCAATACGAAACATTTCGAGCCTACATCAAATGACTGTCTCACACAAATCATGTAAGATGTTACCAGGTGATTTTCACATGATCATCTTTTGACTTTCGTCAAGAATAATGATGAACGTAGTTAAATCAAAAAGCTTTCCAACACATGTTTCAAGAAAGATATAAGCGAGTTAAACTCAGCTCGAAATATCAAATGTGTATAATATAAAGTCTATATAGCGATACAACTTAGTCTCAATAGGAGATAGAATAGAATAGACTTCTGAGTGATATATGAGTTCAAGTATCCGTATACCTTTTGTTGATGAAGTTCCTCCAAGCTACCCTGAGTAGATCTTCGTCTTCAATCGATGAACGTCGTGAAGTCTAAAGCTCAACTACACATTATATCCTAATCCGAGACATAGCTATAAGTAGACTAGAAATCAAAACCTATAGTTTTGACAACTAAACTTGACAAACAAGCTTGAGATAGCAACGCTTGCGAGTTCGACCGAGCAGTGCTCTAACAATCTCACCATTTGTCAATTTTAGTGACAAAACTATCAATACATATGGATTACAAAATATTTGTAGCTTCTCATCCTAATGCTTGATTTCCTTGGTTCTTCAACATTCCTTGAATTCTTCATCACTCCAAGTATTCCAGTGATTCTGAACGTGTTCAACTCAACATCATAGTTGTTGAAGATCCGTAGCCATAACAATAAGAAAACAGTTGTTCTTAATTATTGTTATACAGTGTCATAGTATTATTACTCAGCATCAAAGTTCAATTGTATCACAACTTTGACAATAATACTATGGTGATATGTATCACTCCCCTTTAGTCAATACTTCATCTCACAATGAAAACCACTCTCCCTTACATAATGATCCATAAACCATATGTATGTAGTGTGAACTACAAAATAATTCTCCCTCTTTTTTTCAATATAAATTTGCAAAGGTACGAAAACTAGCGGGACCATAATGAAATTCTCAAAGAGATTATTCATGACTAAAAGAGAACATATCAACTTTGCTTCGATGATTTCACATAGTCGAAACTTAGTGTATTCATCAAGGAGTTTATAAAGATACAAGATAACTCCTACAATATTCCACAGCCGCACTCCCCACAAAGATTTGGCAATTAAGAACAAGTTCAATTAACCCATAAAATGTCATTCTCGAAAGAACAACAAGAGAGACCTTACTTTTATGAGAAAAGAAGGATTTCTTTGGACATTAACAAATCACATGAAACATGAATTTGTATCCAGAAAACTCAATTAAATTAACCGCAAGAGAACCTTAATGATTAATTTAATCTGAAATGCTTAACATAAGAAAACTTACGGAGCCATACAGTACTTTCACATAGAAGTGGATCAGGGAAAGATCAATACTGCGAAATATTCAAAAGTTCATTCTATCTTTTATCAATATTTGCATAAAGACATAATAGACTTAACTTTTGACATATATGGGACAATCATAGTTCACGGACGTAAACACACATATCCCAAAACATTATTTGCAAAATATGAAACCAATAAAGATTAATACTGCAAAATCATCTTCCAAATAACTTAGAATTTAAATAAATAAATCTAAAACATTGTAACATGAAAATCATTGGCAATAGCTATGTGTAATCACAATATTTGTTATTCCAAACCCTAGTTATCCATCTTAAACACAAGAATAAATTCTCATAAGAAGTTTCCTAGACAAAAAAAATCAACAAGCTTGAAACAAAGAGACTCCTAAACTGACACAATCGACCATAAACTGAAATCAAGGAGCAATTCCGGAACCCTCACGAGTCTTGAGTCCTTTGAGCTTGTGATTGACAGCATCCACTACTTCTTCAGAGAAGATATCCTCATTGGGAAGATCTTTAACATGTGTCATCATGAGAACAAGGTCATAGTTAACTTTTTTCAACTCAGTTCTTAACACATCGAGACCCTTCATAGTACCAACGAGCTGCAGTTTTGCTTCCTCAAAGTATTTAAGAAAATCATGAACCACTTCGGCGGAAACCATCTCATCATTCTCTACATCTTGATGAGTATAAGCATAGTAGCATGAGACATCAGAATAATCCTCAGGATTTTGATATTTGATATCATCAACTTCTACTAGGGTTCTTTTCTTCTTCCATTTGGACTCGAAACTAATACCTTTATCAAGAAAACCTCTTGAAAAATCACAAGCAATAGTAAACGCCTTTCGTTATCTACCAGCAATAGTAAACGCCTGGAGTCATTTCCTGTAAATATGCACACGCGATGCAGAGGAAATCAGTTGAAGAACAAGTTTAAGAAACTCAAACAATAAGATTCAGTCATCATGTTTTGAAATTTACACACTTCACACAAAAGAAAAAACCAAAACTCCAAACCCAAAATTGAACCCCAATCAAAATTCAAAACCAAAACAAAACCCATAACTCAAATCAACATCAACACAAAGAAAATGCAAATCAATCCTCAGATTCATCAAAAATGCCCAAAAATAAATAAATCATGAATAACCTAATCAATCCTCAAATTTCACTGAATTTAGTACAAATCAAAACCAAAATCATAAAATTCCGAGAATAACTAAACATGATTTCATGGGGAAACACCTAAAAAAACATTAGAAACTACGAACAACATGATCTTCAAAATGAATCCCCAATAACAATTGCAAACCCTAATTTCAAAATTGCAAACCCTAACTTTTCCTGTAGAAAATCAAGCACGAGGAATATTGAAGAGAAAACATTGGTGGGTTTTCAAAAAAAGGATTGAAGAACAATATACTCAGGAGAAAGATTTCTCCCGAAGGTGTAATGATGGTAGGGTTTACACGAGAAAGATTGAAGACAAAATGGTTTTAAGAGAAAAATTGTAGAGAAAATGGTTTTTGTTTAACTTGTTTACTCATGGTGGTCGTGTTTTGACGATAGCAGAAGTGAGAGTCGTGATTTTTTTTTTTTTTTAAGCAAACACTGAAATGGAGTGAAGGTGAGGAAGAACGAGAAAGATAGACGAGAGCGATAGAGGCGGAGTGTTTTCTACTTTGGGATAAATATAGGGTTGAGGTGAGATATTTGATCAAACCGTCCAAATATTTTAGAGCATATCTTAATCGCAGACGATGGTGTTGCCATCCATTCAAACTCCTGACACATGTGGAATTCTAGTGTTACCTTGCACACAAGCAGGAAACACATGTGGTATGGTTAGCCGTTGCGAATTGCAACACGGCTCGAAAATTCGCAATTGCTTGATGCAGTTACAAATTTCGCAACTGCAGCAAGCAGTTGCTAATATTTAAGCAGTTGCAAATTTAGTTGCGAATTCGCAACTGCGTAAGAGCTGTTGCAAAATTTAGTTGCTAATCGGGAAAAATGGTGTAGTGTCATAACTAGATTGACCATTAGGTAATAATAATCATAGAAATTTAAATGCTAGGAAAATAGAACTTATTCAAAATGAGGGAGTTTCCCTCAACAGATATCTTCCACAGGATAATCATTCGAAACTATTTAAGAGTTGCTTAAACCTGCAATTTTCATATTCAGGAATGTGCAAAATTATTCATGCTATAAAGCAATTCATGCTTTTTCTTGTATACAGAACAAGGTCATTAAAACTATCCTGCTTATGAGGAGCTCTATATGATGCTCAACAGATTTATTGTAAGCTATACCGATGCATCATATCAGTCTTGACGAATTGAAACTCACAAGCTCTAAAAAAAAATCTCAGTTAGAGATTGACACTATGGGTCAGCTACAACTTTCAAGCAAGATTTTCAGTTTAAACATATTAAGTCACGCTCATCATGCTTTGAAATTTGAATCTCACAGATTTGTATTTATAAGCGAGCATTAAAAGATAATTCAAAATTGAGATAGATGTGCACTTAGCTTTATTCGCAGTCTTTGGAGTTGATGTTGTTCACAGCATTTGGGTGTTTCTGTGCGACTTGCCAACCTCTTTCAAAGAAGCTTTGGGTACTGTAACTCTTCATCATTCACAACCTGGTTGTGTTTAGACTTCATATAGCTCCAGCGATTATGTATTGATATTGTTCATATATGTCTTGTCTTCTTAAGACTCTCAAGCTTTATCTTTCATTTGATTCAGTAATGGTAACCATGTGCTTGTCTGCATGTCCTTGTAGTTCTTCCAACCACCAAGGGATATGATCAAAAATTTGGCGTTTATGTATGTCGTAGACCAACATAGCCCTTACAGATCCTACGTAATATGCACTTGTGAATGCTCTGTATTCCTTTGTCCGAAACTAGTAGAAAATCTTTTTGTAGGAATATTGTGCAGATTGATGAGTTTTCATGTTACTCTGAAAGAGTTCATCTCTTGTTGCACTTTGATGTAATGACTCCGCCATTAATGGGGTATTGCTCAATATTTATGAAAAGAAACCATTCAAGAATAAAATCTTCATTAGATATCATCCTTCTATGACTAGATTCAAACTGTTTCTTGCTATTTCAATCAGCTAATTAAATTTTGATGTAAAAAAAATTACTCAATTTTTCAAGTTCAATTTTAGATCGAAAAATGAAATTTCATGCAAATGAAATCGATTATATGGGTAACATAGACCCAAAGATGCTGAATATGGATCAAGAGACCGATTTTGAATCAAGCTAATAGATCAAAAGTTTGATCAATATTCCATCAAGAACTCATGAAAAATTTACTAAAATTTTTGTGAGAATTTTCTCTCAAAAGCTTGATCAAGTTGAAGAGATTATAGATCTGTAATCTAATTAAGAAACGTATCAAACTATCAAGATGGAATCAGAGTTTTAGGTTTTTACATACAAACCCTAGATTTCTTTAAATCGTTTTCTTGTTGAAAAATTGAAGGTTGCAATCAAAATAAAGAGTATTAGGAGTGAGATACTTTATCTTTTATCGCTTTTTGTTCACGAATCTCTTAGATTCAGTTGCTATGATGAGAATTTTTCGTCACCGACACGAAGTTGTTCTTGAGAAAGCGCCGTTTGTATGCCAGTGAGTTTTTTCTTCCAAAACCTCTTGATATTTCGAGATTCTAGAACAAATATGTTAGAATATTCTTTGATGAGAGTTCCTTTCAGATCTGGTATCAGTTTGTTTGAGATTTTCTCCATTTTTCTCTTCTGTTTCTCATCGAACACTCCTTCCTGGGATTGTGTGGATAGCTCGGTGTTTGTTTCGGTAGTGGTGGTCGAGTGAGGATTGGGAGGCGGTGATTGATGGACCAAGGTGGTGGGATCTGTGTCCTAATCCTGTAAGGAGAGGCCAGTGAAGTCGCCAAATGTAAAACCCTCAATATTGAAAAGGTTATTAGCTCTATTCCAGAAAATAGTACCCAGATCACCAAACCCTAACTCCCCCTTCTTTGTACATTAGCTTCTTCTATTTATAACATCTTTTCTCTCTACCTCATTGAGATGGGCTTTTGAGATATAACTAATTACAAAAACGACATCCCTTATTTCTTAAGGTGGTTTGACCCTTTGACCAAACCTCTTTGACTGGTCTAAATCTTTTACAATAACGTGTAATTTCCGCGCTTTATGCTCTTTCAGTGCACTAATGACTAGTCTCATGGGTATAATTACTCTTATACACTTGTTATGATTTTGGGGTATTCTACAACTCGTTGTTTTTATGGTGAAAGTCGGTAACCGAGTCTCACTCATTGCTACTGTGCTACATACTGTAAACAAACAGATTTTGCAATACTCATAGGATTTTTTATGCACCATTTGCGATGAAAATTTCAGCACTTACGATTAAGGAATACCAAACTGTTACTTTTGTTTCGCTATAATTAGATTAGATGAGTGTAGGTGCAAAATATAGTTTCGCCACATGGTAGTTTGAGAGCACAAATATCACTGAGAGGAGTTTATAGCGAGGATATAAATAACATCTTGAGTAATCGCCTATAGACCAAGATTGAGGCACGTGTAAAGCAATAATAAAGGATGCACGATTGATATTAAGAAGGAATTGAGACACGATGAGGTCACTAACGAGGTAAACGATGACGTCAAATAAATGCTGATAGCGACATGAGTATCGAAGAAGACAACGTTGACCTCATTGAAAAAAGACTAAATAGAATTATAAGAAGATTTCCACGGGCAAAAGGTGTGCTAGCCTATGAAGGTGGGCAGAAGGTGGGTTAGGAGCTAGAAGTCTTAGATGTGCTAATAGGTCATTATTGGCTAAAAGGCATTGGAAAGTGTATTCATGCTGAGAAAATATTATCAGTGGGAAAAACTAACTCTGGTGCGACCTTTTCATCCACTAACATTCCTAAGGGATGAATTGGAAGGAGTATGTTTGTAGTATAAATATATAAGTGATTGTCATATTTATGTGAATTTTTCAGGTAATCGACGGTAAGTATATTAGATTAATCATGGAATGGTCCGTAATTATGTAACTTTTCTTTGGCCAATAGGTGTCCAAGGCTTTCTAAGATCAGCTTGCATAAGAAAGAATCTATATGGAGTTGATTGAAAATTGTCTTTCGGTAGAACTCTAGACCAATCTGAAAGAATTGATATATTGATACTTAAACATGACTTGAGAAATATCGTTTTGTAGGATGGACGATAAAGTAAATCTCTATGGAAAATTATAGAGGTTTAGGAGGATTGAAACTTTGTAAAATTGTAGGGGTACATACTTTTCATAAAGTTTCTTTTCTAATTGGTAATGGAATGCACAAGTCCGTTTCAAACAGGAGTATCCTACAATATAAAGGCATTTCTCTGAATTCTAATTTATGTATGTTATGCAACAAAGAGGTGAAGACTAGCCGTCATCAACTTATGCATTGTGACTGGCTGCTCAAATCTGGTAGTATTCTATTTCCATGCATGAAAATTGGTTTACATCTAAAAAAAATTAGGATACGTTGAGAAGTTTGTGAATATGGAAGCTAGGTATCAAATAACATGCTATTCAGAATGTGTTGCTTTATATTATTAGCCGGGAGTTATGAAAAGAGAAGAATTTTCGCGCTTATGAAAATCTAGCAATGACTCACAAAAATTCTTAGCTATAGTCAAACAAGACATATATATTGATGCTCTCCTAAGGACATTTTAAATGGTTACACAATTTAGCAACTTCTATTTTAATGGAGGATATTATAATGTTGGAATCTGTTGATCTGTTATCCTTCTTTTAAGTGTCTTGAGATCACCATTTATATATATATATATATACATGTATGTATTTTTTCGGAAAAAAGGCATAGCCTCAAATTTTCAAGAACAACCGATTCAAGATCAGATTCATTACAGAGTTAATAAGGGTTACATTACAATCATCAAAGTTATATAATCTCCACCAGTTCTTGACAACCATTCTTACTACTCCAAACCTTACAACCGAGACTAATTTTCCATAAGACGCATCCAAATCAAGAGGTCAAATTCGTTTCGTTTTAAACAAACTAAACAAATTTGCAATCCTGCAAAAAGCAGCAAAGGGATCTTTAGAAGATCCAACCAGGGTTTTAAGTCCTTGTAAAACAAAGTAAAGTAAAGTAACAATAACACAAACTACAGTAACAGGAGTCTTGGTAACAATCATAATAACAGGAGTCTTGGTAACAGTCTTGGTAGCTGGAGTCTTCTGAATCGTTCGAACTCGGTCTGGATCGGTTGGAATAGGCCTGAATCGGCATCGGAGAAACAATTGTAGTAGCAGATGATGAAGTTGCAGATGGGTTTGTTGTTGATGGAGTTGTTGATTTCATCTCTAACGTCGTTATCGTTGATGTTGATTCCATCACAGTTGAAGAAGATGTTCTTGTCAGAAAAGAGCTATAGCCCTTTGCTGAGATTAACAAAGCAACACCAAAGATAATAGGTAGCGATTAAATATAGCGACAAGAACAAAAAAACCCAAAAACAGAAAGGAACCCTAGATCTAGAACAAAAAAGTAAAAGAGAAACTATCTAATGATCAAATATAACTAATTTAATACTGAAAAGGAAAGATTAACAAGAGGAGTAGATGCTGAAGGGGGTGATCTGCTCAGACCATCCCCATGGGAACCGATCTGAGCAGGAGCCGTTTATTGGTTTCTAGTTTCTCTTATCGCTAGTTTTGGGTTTTTTCTCCGGGTATATTATTATTATACCCGGAAAAAAATACTCCCTATATCCCTTTCTTTTACTCCGTATATCCCTTTTAATACTCCGTATAACTAATTTATTTTTTAATACTCCTTATATCCCTTTCTTTCAAAAGAAAATTTTCTTTTCTATAAATGAAATTAAATATGACATGGAGTTTTATATTTTAAACAATGGGCTAAAAGTGTACGGCTCTTTAAACAAAATTGTGCCGAAACAAGAGACGGGCTACAACATCACTTAGCCCATTTGTGCGCCCTTGTTAGTTCACTTCCTATCCCAACTCCCAAGACACCTCGATATTTTAGTTTCCTTAGAGCATCTCCAACGGGACTTTTTAAAATTCCTGTTTTCACGGCCACATAGGATATATTCTCATTTTCTGGAAAATCATTCTCCAACGGAAGCGTGGGCTAGGATGTGAAGATGAGTTGGACAGACGGTTAGAACGACATCCTTTAACTCATCCTCTAGATTTAGAGGTTCATTTCAACGATGCGAAGAATAAGTGTCATTAACTTTTTCCTAATTTTATGGAAAATTATCTTTTGCTAACCAATCATATTTATACACCAAAACAACTAGATTGTTTTGAAAAGACCCCATTCGGGATGAAATTGTAAAACCTCCTATTATTAAGGAATTTTTGTTGCCACATCGTCCGAGAATGTCTTCCCAAGACTACCATAGCAATGTCCCGTTGGAGATGCTCTTATTCTTATCTCCATTTCCTCGATCCCTCGTTGCTATTCCTTCATCTCTATCAGGCGATTTCCATTTTCCCTCCATTTATTCGGATTTCAAGGTATTTTAGGTCACCCAGTTCTCCGTTAGAAGAGTTTCCCATAATCTTCTCAAATCGGTCTTGTTACGGCACCTAATCGTGTCTATCCGATGTTATCAGAAATTGCATCGTTTCTCTTTACAATTTAGGGTTAGAAATGCATCGTGTCTTCTAATTTCAGTTCCAATTGGATGATCATGGGCGGTGCTGATACTTACTATTTGAAGATTGAAAATCTCCCTACACCAGAGATGATTCAACAACCTTTGCTATTCATACCTGGTTATGACCCAGAGTATAAATCCCTGATCACGCAGCAGCGGCAGCCAATGTATGAAACACGGCCAAGCGTGGCTAAGGCTAAGCAAGCCTCTCGGCGTACAATCTTGGTGCAGCCGAGGTACAAATGGCGCTTCTTCAGGTTAGTTGGTTAAACCTCTTCTTCCTCCCTTTCTTATAAATACTTGTTGCTCTCTTGGATTCTTTGTTAGTTCTTGAAGCTGATCAAGAAAACATATCTTTCTCTCTTATCCTCTCTGCTTATTACTACAATTCCACATTACAGGAATCATCAAAACAAGTTGAAGAAATCAACAGCATGTCCACATCAAATCAAGTTGAAGAATCATCAAAAGAAGTTGAAGAATCATCAGAATCTGATGAGATTACTATTTCAGAACGATGTTGGGCAAACTGTAAGAATGAAGCACTGTACTTTGGGTATTCACCTTTGTTTGTTCACTTGGCTGCTGGGAGTTTAGATGATAAAGAATTTTATCAATACGTTGCTAATCATGAACACCTTCTGAACAGTTTCTTGGAAGTGTAAGTTTCAACCTTTTCTTGATTTGTTTTCTTGAGTTTTTTGGTTTTCTTGCGTTTGTGTATTGATTTTGATGTGTGTGTTTGTTCTGGTGTACATACTCAGGTATAAGTTAGCAGCAGATCAATGTGAAGATGATTCTGATAAGGCTGTATTCTTAGGGTGGTGTAATAATGTGGAGCAAGAATTGGAAAGGCACAATTCTTTTGTTGAACAAGTAAGTGTACTATGAGGATTCTATTTTATTGCAATGATTTATTGATTATGCTGAAATAGGATTTTATTGAGATTTTTGGTGAATTCCATCTTTCTTGAAGCAAGAACTGGAAAGGCACAATTCTTTTGTTGAAATAGGATTTTATTAACATTTTTGGTGAATTCCATCTTCCCTTTTCTTGCAAGATTACTAGGTTAGGTCATTTCAATTGAAATAAGTTGCTTGTGATATTGTACATTTAGCTTCATATTAGAATCATAGATGCCTAGGAACCATCTTCTTTTCTTATGGAATTCTTTGGCCGTTTCTGTCAGATGTTATGTTATTATAATGCAATGGATAATCCAGCTTTAGATCCTAGAAGGAAACCTTTGTTGCCACACTTCTTAATTGGCATCAGATCAGTATAATTTAGGTCTGTTTATTGAGAAGTTTCACGCGGGTATTTTCTTGTGTTACACCTGATGCATAATATCTAGTTCCTAACAGGAGCAGAGACAGTTAGGAACTGTCACACTCTTTGTGGCAACAATCTTGAAATATTTACAATGCTTAAAACTGGATTTGTGAATCATAGATACAGATCAAGTGCCGGCGCTTTTTTTCCTTGAGAATATTTGGACTGACGTACATAGAAGTTTAGTAAGGAAAATAACAACAAGAAACTTAAATTGTAGATGTAGATCAAATGCAGCTGTTCGTTTACCTATAGAATGTTATCAACTGCTTACATAAAAGTTTATAAAAAGGAATAAATGGATGATTCGTGTGCAGTGTATATAATTCATTAGAATTGTACTAATTAAAGTTGATAATGTAATTCTTCACAAATAAGCAGTAGCTGGAAATGGATCACAGTCCTTGAGAATTAAGAAGTGTTCGCCTTTCGAGATGATATATTCAATAAAGTTTGTCCGCCAAGCTCCTGCATGATTTTTTGCTAGATGTTTATTAGGAAATGTTGCATCTAAATGTTTTGAACGTTGCCTTGTGTACTTTTTACAGCTTTTATGATATTGTTTAATGATTATCTTTGTGCATCTGATTTTACATTTACCAGTTAGCATGGTTTTCGGTGCGTTCAAAGAATTTACAGATATATATAATAAAGAGATTCTCCTTGTGCAGAAACTGGGTTTAAACCCTACAAAAGAGACCACTCTTCACCCTGCAACAGCGAAATACAAAGAGTTCTTGTTAGCAACTGCTTCCGGTAACGTACAAGATAGTGAAATTCCATTACACCAGTCAAAAATTCCTGCCTATACTCTTGGTGCTATGACGCCAAGCCTAAGAATCTATGCCTTTCTTAGTAAGGCGATGCAGAAACTTGTCAGTCCGTATGTTAATTCTCACCCATACAGCAGGTGGTTGAAGGAATATTCTTATGAAAATTTCGAGGTGTGTTTATCATTAGTCAACGATTTTTTTCCTTGATTTACCTTTCAAATACTTCTTAGGAGATTAAGAATGATTGATATTTTCTGCATAAAGAACTTATGAACTTGTTTTACATTTCTCTTCAGACACCATATCTGCATTCTGAGGATGTACTTGATGAGCTATGCGACTCTTTGACAGACAAAGAGGCTGAAGTCGTAGAAAGGCTTTATTGTCGAGCTATGAGATTTGAAATGGACTTCTTTTATTCTTGGCAGTCTGAGCAAACCCTGATCATCCCAATATATACAAAGCTTGATCCTAAGGAGGAACGTCTGATGCTATTTTCAGATTTTGATTTTACATGTACCAGTGTGGCTTCTTTGGAAATATTAGCAAACATTGAAATATTGACTGCTCAAAAACCTGATCACCAACTGCTGGGTGAGGATAGAGATGGAAATTCTCAGGTTACGTCAAAAGATTTGAGGAAGACTTGGGAGCTTCTTTCCCAGCAGTATACTTCGGAGAATGATAATTTCATAGAGAAAATTATGCTCGGTGAAAAAGGTATGATCAGACAATTGAATCATGAATTGGCATGTTTAAATTATCTAGAACGTCTTGAACTCTTTAAGTTGTTGTAAACAGAATGGGAGCAAGTGTTTGCTTACTTCTTAGTCTGACCCTCAAATCTCAACCTTGTGTTTTCTTTTTCTTTTCTTTGCAGCTGTTAGTTTTGATTATGAAGGACTCTACAGTGCGTTTGTGAAGCTCTCATCTCCTGAGGAGCAAGCAGTTTCAAGAATATTTGATTCTGGTGTACTGAAGGGCATAAGCGTGGAGGACATAAAGCAAGCTGGCAAATGTATGATACTTCATAATGGTTGCATGAACTTTTTTGAGAAGGTGAAGAACCTGGATGTATCTGTCAATGTAATGTCATGTTGGAGTGGGGATCTAACTAGGTCAGCTCTTTTAGGTACTAAATCATTTCTCACTGTAGGAATTTTATATATTTATGTACAGATTGCTAGGTAATTCAGGTGTTTTTGTGCTATCATCCAACTTGTTACTTTGCAAGGATCTTGGTCATGAGAATAGTTTCAGTTTATGCTTCTTTCAGGTCTAAAACTTTATTCCTGAAGTGTTTTTGCATGAATACTCTTTAGGCGAAAATATTTTATGTTTTTCTACAGGTGGTTTAGACATGTTGAAAGTAGACGGGAATGAGTTCAGTTATGCAGATGGAATATTTACGGGTGTAGTAACTCGTCAGGCACATCAGTCCGTTACAGCTAAACTTAAATATTTCGAGGACATGGTGCAGGAGTATGCAAGTGAACATGGTGTTGGTGCCCGTACTGTTTACGTTGGTGACTCAGTTAGTGACTTGCTATGCCTGCTTACTGCTGATATCGGCATTGTGATTGGGTCAAACAAAAGCTTAATGAAGGTGGGAAAACACTTTGGTATTACATTTACACCTCTGTTTGCTGGTGTGGTCAAGGAACAGAAAAAACGCTTCGAAACTGGCAACCCTATTGTCTGGAAAGGTAGTCTATCTGGTACTCTTTACACATTTACTAGTTGGATAGAAATACACGCCTTCATTCTGGGCCCTGATCTAGTTAATGAGGAACTACCCTGATCTAGATTTAATACAGATTTTTGTGTTTGGCTTTGTCTTTGACTTTCAGTTTGACTCTATAAATATTCTGCATATTTCTAATTTTGGGCTATGAATTTTGATCCATGGGTCCCACGAAATCAATTATCTAACATCAGCATCAGCAGCACCTATACTGTGTAGACTGAGTTTAAGCTGTAAAGATGATTCCTCATTTTTTAGGTCCATGCACTGCACCACAAGATAGCACTGTGCTCTGGCCGTACTGAATAATACTCGCTCGCTTTGTGTGCAACACCCCCCAACTTGCTATGCCTTCTCCAAAAACCAAGGGCAAAGCTAGATAATGGCGAGTTAAAACGAGGAACTATAATCTCCCTATACTGCCGAAGGTAATAATTAAATTTTTTTTTTTTTTTTGCCGAAGCATATACGGACAAGGAATTACTAAAAAGGTTTACTTTTTCTATTCTTAAGGAAATAAAGACTTAAGCATCCTGAAATTTATTAAACTACCTCATTGAAACGGAGGTTTGAATAAATACAACATGGTTGAGAATTAGCATTCCACCTAAAATGTACATTTTCATGCATTACAAATTGGCATAAAACACGTGCCAGATGATTTATAGGTTTTGGAACATGCTGAAATTTAACATCTGTAAAGGAAGCAGCTTCATTAAGGATATCCAAAATTATTGAACGAATACTCTATGGAATGTCCAGAATTATTGACCAATACGTTTCAAACTTGTAGTTCGGTTGAGCTCTCGAAAGATTTCTAGAAGTATTCAGCAATAGAAATATGGGTGCATGATCACTGGAAAATCTAGGAAGATGAAGTACTGCAGCACAGTGGAAAGCCACACACCATTCTTGGTTAGCAAGAACACGATCCAAACGTTGACGAATTAGGGTTTCATAGACCCTACCATTGCTCCAGGTGTAAGCAGGACCCCAGAATTATAAATCAAGGAGATGATTTTGTTGAATAAAGTTGTTGAAGTAAGAAATATTGGAATTTAGAACAGATAACCTCCAATTTTTTCTTGACCAGACACAATATTAATGGCGTTAAAATCACCAATGAATCGCTTATTCCCTTGAAAGTTCTGCACATAATAAGTCAGAGAAGTTCAGAAACTTGCTCTTTGGTTAGTAATGGAAGGTCCGTAGATACAAAATAAGTGCCAAGAATCTCTTGGACCATTGTTATGAACCAAAGCATGAATCATGTAAGAATATTTAGATATAATTTATATATTAACATCTTCTTTCCATAAAAGCCAGAGACCTTCACTTCTTTCAATTGACGAAACTGTACAAGAGTTTACAAAAACAAACTGGTTGACTCTTTGGTTAGAGACAGATTCAGACATTTTTGTTTCAGATAAAATAATATAGATGGACTAATACCTCTGAGGAATGAATGAAAATTTCGAATTACTGGGTATTTCCCCAATACCCAACAATTCTAAGAGAAAAGCATTTATCTTGCGGCATTTGAGGGGTAGCTGCCTTACCATCTTTATCATTATTGTTTTTTGAATAGTATCTCCTCTGCAGTTTGGGTTGTTGAAAACGCAGGGGTACCAAAATACACCACCAACTTTTTCTTGGGAAATCTGTATGGACAAACTCAACACAATTCCGAGAGTTCAACGCAATCAAGGAATAGTGTCTAGAGTTATATATCTGTCTCTCTTGCAATTAAAACGTTTAAAGAAGTAAGTCCGTGAACCTAATTACAAAGAGATAACTTGGACGGTACCAAAGAGAGATGTCCAAGAATCAATCAAGTCATATGCAAGAAACAAGGTCGTATGTATCTACTATGATTGATTAACACATAACTTGTGATATTTCAATTATAAAGATCAACAATATAATGTGGAAAAAGAAATAACACAGACACCATAAGTTTTGTTAACGAGGAAACCGCAAATGCAGAAAAACCCCGGGACCTAATCCAGATTAAACACCAAACTGTATTAAGCCGCTACAGACACTAGCATAATACCAATTAATACTTCAGACTGGAATGTAGTTGAGCCATAATCGAGTCTCCCACTGATTAAGGTACAGTCGCGCTTTTTACGCCTCTTGAATCCTAGCAGGACTCCGCGCAATTGATTCCCTTAGCTGATGTCACACCAACTAAAAGTTGCTTCAACTCAATTGAAGACTTTAAACCAATCTGCCTCCCACAGATTAAGCCTATATGTGATTTCCTTTACGATCAAAAATGTTGATCAAGGTGATGGAAACCTATGCCAATAGATAAAGTCTAGCTAACCTCAAAATCTGGACTTATGCAACCCGAAGTGCGGCCTATATTATTATTCACCTCACAAGTATAAAACTTGTGGAATCAACAAAGTTTGAGGCGAAGAGAACTTTGATAATTTATATCTATCTTGATCAAGTGAGCAACTTAACAATCGATCAAGATCAAGATACTCGAGTTATCAAGAAAATATAACTGGACCTGGCTTCACAAATCCCAACGATATCTTTGTAGTCACTAAACCCTAAAAGGGTTAGGAAAAGGACGACTCTAGTTACAGCTAGGACATACTAAAGTAGTGTCGGGATTCAAAGATCCCAGTTGCTTGAAGTTCCCCTTTTACAGACATTCAAATCATAGGTTGCTTTAGGTTTAAGCTAAGATAGCTTTGGAACCAAGCAAACAATATCCACGTTAGATGAATCTTTGAATATGATTTACATAAACAAGATATACACTCTGGTTGACTATGTCCAAGGTGGTTAGCCGATATGAGCTTATAAGCTTAATATTCATTTTCATAAACACTTAATACATTAACCTTGAGTCAAAATCATGTGATCAATTAAGTTTAGTATTTTTAGAGATTTAATCAAATGTTAATTATCCCGTAGAAATAATTTTATTGCACTTGAAAATAATCGACATGGTTAGTAGATGTATAAAGTACAGATACCATAGCCGTTCGTGAGTCAGGTCAGTCACAGTACGTGTACCGGTTTGTAAACTATTAAGCCAAACCAAGTTCCGGAATCCACAAAACTATTTAGGTGTGCTTACCGGTATGTGTACCTTAAAACTATGACCGGTTCCGGAGTCCACAAAACTATTTTGGTATACGTACCGGTATGGACACACAAACCGAGTTTCGAAACACAAAACTTTTCGGGTACGTGCAGTATAGTCAAAATCGCTCTCCAAGGCCGATTACTCGCTGAGTAATCGCTACAGGCTATATGACCGAGGCGATTTCCGATTCCAAACCACTTCTGATTTGTAACGATTAAGGCGGACAGTTTTTCCGGTTTGGATCGATTTTTGAGCAAAATGAGTCAACGATTTTTCCGAGTTGGCCTTGCATGCACTAAAATCAGAATTTTTTTTTTTGAAACCCTTTAGATTGGAGTTATCAAATAGAAAAACCTCTAAATACATGATAAATACGTCCAATATAACAATATTATACACTTAATAACATGATAGTGTTAAAATTTTAATTTTAATTAGGTACAAATGATGACGTATGAGCAGCAATATATAAGTCTCTATTAAATAGATTCCGAGTATTAGACCGAGTTTTGGCGATTTCCAAGTCCGAATTTATTGCTCCTCGCTCCCCAACCGAGTAGGACCGAGGAACGATTTCGACTACTTTGGGTACGTGTACCGGTATGGATACCAAACTGGTTCCGTGACAACAGTTCCTTTTCGGTTTGCATACGGGTATGTGTACCTATCCGGTTCACGAATTAAACAGATTTTTACGGGATGTGCATAAGGATATGCGTACCAAAAATCTACTAGTTGACATATAGCTACTCCGCTACTTGTACAAGTACATGTAATACAACTTCATACTTATAACAGCTATCCAAATTTGTAAGACTGATAACACTGTCTTGTATCCGAATCTATAATAGTTCTATATTTCTCTCTAAATCGATTCGAAACATTCCCAAATAAGATCAATGACACATATCACTGTTCCAGGTTATTTTCGAATGATAAAACTTGAATCATGATTTTGATTGCGAACAATAAATTGTGCTTAACCGAAATTCATCAAGTATGAACAAATGTTCATTAAGCTTAGTCATTATATTTCGAGAACTAATTACCAAGATAAACTTGACTCGAAATTCTTGTATATGCATGATAGTCTAATTAGTTACGCGACAACGTCTCAAGGATAAAAAAGCGAATATAACTTGAGAAATAAGTGGTTCAGTTTAGGGACGGACCCAGAAATGTTATAAGGGTAGGGCTAGAATATCACTAGTTGTTAATGTTGCCGAAGGCCGCGATAATTTTTTTGGAACGGTTTTATAATTAGTTATTAATTGGAATTTGCCTATAAAATACTAGATAAATAAACAAGTATAAGATTAAAATCCACAAATTTTAATTCTGAAAAGCGATTGGAGAAAGGAATTTATGTTTTATAGAAGAAAAACATGGGAAAAAGAATGGATGTGACAAAGAAAGTTCTATGTTTTAAACAAGATTTTGCTAAAAGTTATTTGTACTACAACTACAAGGACTAAACACTAATATGGGTGGGCTAATTACTATCCTGTACCAAAATTTAATTGAGCTAAAAATAGGGACGGGCTATAACCCGGGTTAGCCCCTTGCTAGGCTCGTCCTTGGTTCAGTCTTCACTTACCTTTTGTTGATAAAGTTCTCCAAACGCTTCAGTTGATCTTCGCCTTCAAACGGTAGAATGCAATGATGACTGGTTCGTTTCTCAACTGCATCTATCCTAGTCCGAGACTTAACTAATTGTAGACTAGAAATCAAGATATAGTTTTGATAACTAAATTTGACAACAAGCTTGAGATAGCAACACTTGTGAGTTCGACCGAGCAATGCTCTGATAGTTGTGGAGAATTATATTTAATGTACTCTTCATCTTATCATCTTTTAGGAAACTTAGAATTGTTATTTTCTTCACCAATGGTAATAGAGCCTTGACCATAAGGTCTGCATAATGATTGCCAATGAGTATGAGAAGTAGTTTCCCTTGCAGGTGGTTTCACAACCATTTTTTTCCTCTATCAGAATTGTGATTCCTAGCATAAACAACAATAGGGTTTAGACATAAAGGACTCTCAATAACAATCCATTCATTACCTGAGAGGCCGGTGATAGCAGGAATAGTTGTATTGTATGGTGTCCTTGCAAAACTACTTCCAGTTTGTTGTAATACCTCTTCACCTCTATCAAGTTTTTTTTTTCTCTGTTGAGTTCTTCTTGGAAATTGGAATGAGAAGTTGAAAAAAGACCACTAAGATTGTGGGCTTCGAACCGAGTCATTGATGCAGAGGAGTTTTCAGGGATCATAATTTCCGATCTTAAAAGGTTAGTTGCATTATATCCAGAAGAGAGAGCAGATCTTCCATAAATTTGGTTTTTCTCGGGACAAACTCGTTCCATATGATTTTTGGAAATGTGTTATTGATGAAAAGGTAGATTGTACCTATTCTCGGGATTCCTTTGAGGGAGATTCACCTACCACGTAGATATCCTAAAATTCTGGAACTTCATTAACTTGGATCCTGGCAGATGCATTGATAGATGGGTGGTATACCAGTTTGATCATTTCAAGATCCTATTGATGCAGTTTCTGAGGATATTTTTGAAAGATATAATCTTTCAAATCACTTAACTTTGGATAGGATAAAGCCACAAAATAGATAAAACTTGGGAAGTCTGTCACATTTAATAGTAACAACGTATTTTGGGTTAGTGGGAAGAGGAAAAGCAATTTCTTGAGGAAGAGGGTGATGGATATTGATATGGGTTTTGGTTCTTGCAAACTTACCCCAAGTTGTTACTTCACAAACTAGTATTGGTAGAGTTTTACAAAATTGAGATACAAATTCATATACAAACTGAAAACATTAGGGGTACTAAAATACACCACCAACTTTTTCGTAGGCAATTTGTATGGGCAAACTTAATAAAATTCTGAGAGTTCAACTTAATGAATATCAATCAAGGAATAGTATCTAGAATTATATCTCTATCTCTCACAATCACAAAGTTTACAGAGACTAGTTCGTGAACCTAATTTGGGTGATTCCAAAGATCAATTTTCCAAGTAATCAATCAAGTCGTATCCAACAAACAAGGTCGGATGTATCTACCATGATTGATTTACGTACAACCTGTGATATTTCAATTATAAAGATAAACAATATAATGCGGAAAAGAAATAACACAGACATCAGAAAAAAATTTAACGGGGAAACCGCAAATGCAGAAAAACCTCGGGACCTAGTCCAGATTGAACACCAAATTGTATTAAGCCGCTTCAGACAGTAGACTACCACCAATTAACTTCAGACCGGAATATAGTTGAGCCCTCACTACACCAAATCCCCTAATTTACCACGTTTATTTTTTTGGGTCTGCAACGTATATGTACGTTGCAACCTTGGCAACGTTAACATCCGTTGCGCACTTAGATTTCCGTTGCTTTAATTAGGAATTATATAAAAATAATTAAGCAACATAAATATACGTTGCTACAACAGGAGTGCTTTCGGGATTCTACGTTAAAATAGATTTTATTGATATAATCTTATTTTGTTTTTCATCTAAAGAACGGTCCGCGAGTTATAACCCCAAAGGTGTCACTATCCATCCACAAAAAACCCATCAAAACAAAAGTAACACAAAAACTCCATCAAAACAAAAGTAACACAAAAACCCTAAAGAATTGGTTTAATCATAAAATTTGGGGTTTTTGTATCAATGTTTAAAAATTTGGGGTTTTTGTATCAAGTTTGTTTAAGATTAAGTTTTAATGGATCCCAACATTTAAATGGGTTTTTGTACCATAAATTTGATCACTTTGGGTTTTTATAACTTGTTTAAGAAACATGTGTTCATTTTCATTTCCCGCTCCTCCCAAAATTTCCCCCAGCGAAAAAATTCCAGATCCAAAATTTCCCTTGCAGTTTTTCGTTTCCCTCCATGAATCTTATTTTCCTTTCCCTAAAGTTTCAGATTTAATAAATACCTGAGACCCTAAGTTGGGTTTGAACTTCTATCTCTTCTCCAGTCAAAACCCTAGGTTTTGATTTGGCCTTCGTTTAACTGACTGAAACCCATCGATAACCATAGAATTTCACAGTCAGATCTTTGTATTCTAGAATCTAGTTTGTTAAAGCTGATTTCAGTTTCACTTTCCCTACTCTTGTGTTCTTTTCTAGTTCGAGATCTCATAAATCAACCTTGTCTTTCAGAAATCAAAGGTATCTTTCTTAAACACAATCTCTAGCAAACTTAATCTCGTTAATGTCTACACAGATCTAAGAAGATAAGTTTATAAAGCCCTGGATTTTTTGTTTTTTATTTTAGGAGTCTGATTTCTTTGTACTGTAATTTTTTTATAAGAATTCGTAATTTTCATGTTTGTTCACTGGATTTCGTATGGGTTTGGTTCTGATTTCAGTTTTATGAACCGAGTTTTGAGTTTATTATTGTATTTCTTTACATCTGGTTGTATTGATTTTTTAGGGTTTATTATTGTTTGGAATTTGTTTTGGTTTGGCTTAGTAGCTATCATTTATATCATATCTGAGATTTGTGAGGTTTATAATGATTTTGGTTGTGTTTTTTTTCTTCCAGATATGAAGATTAGTCGAAAACAGAGAAGCAAGAAGAAAAAGTAGATTCAGAAAAAGAAAAAAAAAGGGTTAAGGTCTTAAAAATTTACATCATCTTGTTTTTTTTTTTTTTTTCATCTTATTTATACATGGATTTTTAAGTTGGTACATCAATCTGGTCTTTATGTTCATCTCATAATTGAACCTTATGTTTGTGCTGAATGGATCTTTGGGTAATAATCTCTCAAATTTTTGAATTTCTTTTCGCTTACAGGCTCATATCAGTGAAGTTGGACAAGCTCTCGTTAAGAATCTGTGTACCTTGTAGTCAACAAGTGATGCTTATTCCTGTAATGATGGAAGTTGCAACTCCTCATTTTGCAGGAAACAAGTTTCTACCATTGGAGAGATTAATTCCTTGTGCAACCTAAGTGTTATTCCTAGCATCACTTAAAAGTTAAAGTTTAATGATTTGTAAGTGTTTCTGTATGTTTGTATTTCACTCTTGTTTGATGATTATTTCTGTACTAAAAGTATAAATTGATTCCTTGTCCACGGTACTACTACTATTACTACTACAAATCATTGTCATCATCATCAATCTCCAAGATCTCTTTTCATTTCAAAAGTATGTATTGAATTGTATACTAAGTTGTTTGCTTGTTTTGAAACAGGATGTTAAGTGCCAAGGATGCTTCAATACGTAAGATACCTTTATATTCAGTTTCTTAATTACAAAAATTATGTTGCGTATGATTTGAAAATATACTAGTGTCTGAATGCTTGTATTGGATTGATGGCAGAACCACTCTATTCAGTGGAAGGATCAAAGCAAGAATGCTTTCTCTCAACACAATATGTTGTTATGGCTTCTGAACTAGAAGCGATAATGGTAATTCCATCTCTTTACTCTTCCCTTCGCTTTTCTCTGTATCTGTATTGGTGTTTTGATTCTGCTTCAGTTACTTACTAATTTGATTTTTATTTGGTTGTACATTTTGCAGCCTTCCCATAAGTCCTTTATGATCAAGAAGAAGCTCTTTTTAAAAAAAATGAGACAAAACAGAATCATCCCTAACTGGATCCTTGCTGGTCAGGTTTATTTGAAACCTTCTCTTCCTGCCTCATCTTTTTGACTCAGATCTGTTCTTGTGTATAAGTTTTTTTACTTTTTAAATTTGAGAAGTTCAAGTATGTTCAAGAGTCCTAATGGTCTAGTTCTTAGTGTTGCGCTTATTCTTATGAAGAAAACTTGTGGATTCTTTGACCTTTGGATTCAAGTATTTTTTTACTGGAATAGGAAGTTTTTCTTGTAAACATGTGGATTCTTTGACCTTTCTACTTATGGTTAATCTGCATTTGGCTATTAATCGTTGAAACTGCAAATATTTATAGAACTAGTGCATTCTTTATCGAGAAGTTTGATGATAATTGATAGCTGGAATAGGAAATTTTCCTTGTAAACATGTGGATTTCTTTGACGTCTCTACTTACGGTTAATCTGCATTTAGCAATTGATTGTTGAAACTGCAAACATTTATTTATAGAAGTAATTGACTGTTTTTTATGTTTTCTTAACTATGAATTTGACAAAAATGTGTTTGCAGTAACCCAAGTCCAGTATTCCATCATAAATGAAATCTCCAAATGATTTTTTACAAACTAGCCATTACCCATTTGCTAAAATGATCCGATGTTTTGCTTACGTCGCCAGCTTAATAGCTATCATCCGTTTTTGCGGATTTCAAATAAAAAATGTGCACATCATTTTCAATTAAACTCTTATTGCCTTGTAGTTCTGTTTTGTGTTATATATTTCTGTCTATGCTTAATCAACCACTTGTGCATGTACCCGTGGAAAAATCTTATAGGATGGTTCATCGCATACAGTCAATTGGGTTGTTTTCGTTTCTAAGTTATGTACAGGCTGTAATGTGTACATGAAGGAAAATGCTAAGCTCTGATTTTTGATGTATAATTGACTGCATACTGAACCTGGGTCTGGATTACCATCTGTATAAACTCCTACGTTTTCTATCTGTTCAACTGTGGCTTGGGTTAGTAGTAACATTTTCAAGTGCTGCACCATGTTAATGATTATGATCTTATTACTTAACTGTTTAGTATGTTTGGATATCACCCTGATCTTCGCGTCCATATCCACTTATGCTGAGAATGCATTCTGCTTAACCTTGTCTTCTTCAAAATAACACTAATATGCATATAGAAGTTCCACTTTATACAGTAAAAGGCCTGTTTTTATGTTTCTCGAATTTGGTATTGCCGAGTCTCACATAACGCATATTGTATGACTTGGTTCATAAGAGGTTCTGTATATTCTAACTTCCTTCTCTTATGACTACTGTCTATCTTGTGTAGGAGGATAGCATCAAAACAGGAAAAAGTTACATCAGATGAAATATACTTTCTTAGTTTTCTTGTCTACTGGTCAGTTTGAATTTCATCCATGTGAAACAACTGAAACAACTAAAGGCAAGCACCCATGTATTTTCCGTTTATGAAAGATTTGTCCCAGGTTCTATGTCTAAGGAATCTATCGTGGAGCTGATTCGAGAAGGCTATAGCCTAGTCAAGTAGTTAATGCACCTTAAACTAGTCAGGCAGTTGGGTATGATGAAACTATTATAGATTCTTTGTATAATCAGCTAATACTTTGAAATCCATTTTTTGTCTGACTATGTGTTTACAGGTGACAATTTTTTCAACAATGCAAGCTACAACATGGAAGCTCTTTGTGCTGAACCTTTTTCGGAAGAAAAGGATCGTCTCAGGGATGTCGTAGCTTTCAAAAGTGCAAGCTAATTTTAGAGGACGTCAGTCTTCAGGGTACTTCTCTATCTGTCAAACCATTTTCCTTTGCTAATGTTCTCGTTCCATTACTGCTGAATGCAATTCATCTGATTCATTGCCATCTTTACTGAAATTTTGCATCTATACCTGATGATGGAGCAGCTTATGGTTAATAAGATCCTTCAATTACCTTGGTGATGATGCAGCTTAAGGTTTGTCACTATATCTCAGACCAGACCATATGAGATGTTAAGAAGTGTTCACCCTAGTAGCTCTGTGCGAAACAGTTAGTTTTGGCACGTTCTTAATAACTGTGATCTCATAGTCTCTGTTGGTAATATTAGTTATTATCATTCCATTCCTATCATTTCGTTATTTGGTAATCTTATTTGCAGTACATGTTTTGTGGTAAGAACCGCCATATCTGAAATTGGAAATTTGAACTTGTGAGTAATGTGCTTTGTGATTCAGAATTCATAATTTATTCTTAGCAAGTGTTTCATGATTTTGTTTTACATATTCTTGCTTTTTGTAGTCTCGATGGGATATTTTAGAAAATTCACTCAAGAAGAGATTCATTGAATTGATTTAAAGAAGATATAGCAGAGAAGATGGGCAGGGAATCTGGCATGGAACTAAAAAAGGTTTGGTATAGACTTTTCTTTTTTGATGAATTTGTTGTTGTTAACCCCTTCAAAAATTATTTTGACAAATAGATAAAGTAACAGACTAAGATTCATGAAACTGAACCAAAAACGTTGTCGTGCCATTTGATTAAGTGTGCACTTTCACTTAGTTGTTTCATTTCATTGATGGATTTATTGAATTAGTCTGTCAATGGGATGTTAGGAAGGGTCTAACTCGTGTTTTGTGTTTGAAATGAATGCAGTACACATGTTCTTGAAGTCGAGCAAAAGTGGTCTGTTAGTGGAGAGCATTATATATTGAACTTCACCACCAGACAGACAATGCGCTAAGTTATTATTCTGTCGAGTTTTCTTTAATTCTATATCCTCTAAACCAAAATTAAATTAGTGTCAAGTTTTAGTTTTGTCGGTATCAACTTCAAGTAATCATAGTACTGTCTTGTACATGCTTTGAAACTTGTTATGTACGTTGTAATTCCTTTCGAATGGATAAATTTGCTAGTTCTTCTACTTCATTTAGGATTGCATGCTGGTGCAGATATCTATCTAGAGTATTATGTATGTAATAATGCTCAAAGAAGGTTTTGTAATACAGGATTTTGGGAAATATAAATATAATGATTTTTAAATTTTTTTTTTTTTTAAATTCAAAATTAAAAAATTACAACGGATATAATTGTTGCTTAAATTAATCAAAGAGTTGCTTTAATTAATAAACAACGTTTATATACGTTGCTTTAGGCCACATAAGCAACGGATGTAAAGGTTGCCTAAAATTTGTGACGCCGAGTGGGCAACGTACATAAGCGTTGCTGAAATTGTTAGTAACGAAAATAAACGTTGCAGGTTTTTTGGTGTAGTACCTATCCAAGTCCCCCATTGATTAAGGTACAGTCGTGCTCATTACGCCTCTTGAATCCCAATAGAACTCCGCGCAATTTATTCCCTTAGCTGACATCACACCAACTAAGAGTTGCTTCAACTCAATTGAAGACTTTAAACCATTCTCCCCCCCCAGATAGGCCTATATATGTGATTCCGTTTTTGATCAAAGATCAAGGTAATAGAAATCGATAGCAATAGACAAAGTCTAGCTAACCTCAAAATTCGGATTTATGCGACCCGAAGTGCAACCTATATTATTATTCACCTCACAAGATAAAACTTGTGGAATCAACAAAGTTTGAGACGAAGAGAACTTTGATGATTACTGTTAGAGCATTGCTCGGTCGAACTCACAAATGTTGCTATATCAAGCTTGTTGTCAAATTTAGTTGTCAAAACTATATCTTGATTTCTAGTCTACAATTAGTTAAGTCTCGGTCTAGGATAGTGGAGTTGAGAAATGAGCCAGTCATCGAAGATCAACCGAAGCTTTTGGAGAACTTCATCAACAAAACATAAGTGAAGACTGAACCACCTATTTCTTAAGTTATATTCACATTTCTATCTTGGGACGATTGTCGCATAACTAATTAGACTAGCTTGCATAGACAAGAATTTCGAGTTGAGAACTATTCAAATAGTTTACGAATTTCGCGAAATATAATGACTAAGCTTAATGAACATTTGTTCATACTTGATCAAATTCGGTGGAGAACAATTTATTGTTTGGAACCAAATCATGATTCAAGTTCATCATTTGAAAATAGCCTGGAACAGTGATAAGTGTCATTGTTATTTACCCAGGAATGTTTCAAATTGATTTAAAGAAATATATAATTACAATATTCGGAATACAAGACAATGTTATCAGTCTTCCAAACTGAGAAAACTGTTATATGTCTGAAGTCGTATTACATGTATTCGTATACGTAGTGTAATAACTATATATCGACTTTCAGATTTGTGTGATATGCATATTCGTATGTACATCATGGGAGAATTTGTTTGTTTTGTGATCCGGATAGGTATGCGTATTTGTATACAAACAATTGTGTAACGGTGGTAAGGGAATTGGGTTAAACTAATCGAACCGGTATTCGAACCAAAACAGTTTTATGTTCTAGAACTAGTTTAGTACCCAAACCGGTACGCAAACTTTTTTTTTTGAACTCAAAAGGCAAAGGTCTAATAGTTTGCAAACCAGTACATGAACTAAAAAGTTTTGTAGACTCTGCAACTTTGAGTTGGGTAAAAGTTTGCAAACCGGTACGTGAACTGAAAAGTTATGTAAGAGTCCGGAACTTGGTAATTGCATAGGTACGAAAACCGGTTTATGAACTGAAAAGTTCTGTTGACTCCGGAACTCGATAATTGCATATAAGTTAGCAAACCGGTCCACGTACTGTGACTCAGCCAACTCACGAACGGTTCAAGTAATTGTACCTTATACATTTACAAACTATGTCGATCATGATTAAATTGCGATAAAATTATTTCTAAGAAGTAATTTGCATTTGATATTTTCTCTAATTAACACTAGACTCAATTAATCACATGATTCTGACTCAATCTTAATGTCTTAGTGAAGATGAAAATAAGTTTTAAGCTTTTAAGTTCAAATCGGCTAGTTTCGGCTAACCATGTTGAACATAGTCTTTATACACGGTTCGGTTAAGGTTTACCTAACCATAGTGTATATCTTATATATGTGATTAAGATTCAAAGCTTTAATCTAACGGTTGATATTGTTTGCTTGGTTCCAAAGCTTTCTTAGCTTAAACCTAAAGCAACATAGGCTTTGAAGTCTATATAAGGGGAACTCTTGGCAACTTGGATCTTTGAATCCCGACACTACTTTTTGGTGTGTCCTAGTTATATTTAGAGTCTTCCTCTCCAGAAACCCTTTTAGGGTTTAGCGACTATAAAGATTTCACAGGGATCCGTGAAGCCATGTCCAGTTATCTTTTATCTTAATAACTTGAGTATCCGGATCTTGATTGTTTATAGAGCTTGCTCCGATGATCAAGATAGATAATAATCAACAGAGTCTATTCGTCTCATACTTTGTTGATTCTGCAAGTTTTATACTTGTGAGGTGAATAATAATCTAGGTTGTACTTCGGCTTGCATAATCTAGATTTTGAGGATATCCAGACTTTTGTCTAAGCTGCTATCGATTTACATCACCTGGATCTGTCGTTTGACCTGATCATCTGTTTAGATCGTAAATCAGGAAATCAATTATAGGCTAAATATGTGGGAGGGAAATTTGGTTTAGAGTCTTCAATTGAGGTTGAAAAAACTCTTAGTTTTGGGTGACATCAATTAAGGGAATCAAGTGCAAAGAGTCTTGCGAGATTCAAGAGGCGTAAGGAACGAGTCGGTACCTTAATCGGAGGATTTCCTTTTAGGGCTCAACTACATTCCAGATCGAAGTTAATTGGCAGTAGGATAGTGTATGTGGCGGTTTAATACATTGTGGTGTTCAATCTGGACTAGGTCCCGGGTTTTTTTTTGCATTTGCGGTTTCCTCGTTAACAAAACTTCTGGTGTCTGTGTTATTTCTTTTTCAGCATTTTATTTTTTATATTTATAATTAAAATATCACAGGTTGTGCGTTGATCAATCACAGTATCTAGGTCTAACCTTATTAGTTGGAAAAGACTTGATTCATCCTTGGACATTGGTCTTTGGTACCGTCCAAGAACTCTCTTTGTAGTTAGGTTCATGAATTTAATTCTGTAAACGTTCTAACAACAAGAGAGAGAGAGATAACTCTAGGCACTTTCCTTGATTGAGTTTTTACTCTCGGAGTTGTGTTGAGTTTGTCCATAACGCACCAACAATTATTGTAGACGGAGCTACTATTGCAAATCCATTAATAGAATATTATGAATCCGAGATAAGTGCTGTAAAGCATAATTCAGACGGGTTAAACGATATTATTCACGCCATAAGCCCAGATCTTCAGCACCATGTGACTTCGTGCACCAGGTCTAAAGATGCTTGGGATATATTAGAAACCGTATTCGAAGGACATACCTCAAAGAAATATGCTAGGCTTCAAAACCTAACTTATGACTGGGAAAACCTCCGGATGTCTGATGAAGATTCGTTTAAGAGTATAATCAAAAGGTGTCTAGTATTGTTAATGCTTGTTTTGCATTAGGGAAGACTATCCCCCAAAAGGACATTGTGATGAAAATTCTTCGATCCTTACCAGCAAGATACGAGTCTAAGAAACATTCTCATGGAAGGAAATAACCTTGATACACTTTCAAGAAACACTCTTGTGTGAAAGTTGAAGATCTTTGATCATGAACTGCAATCCAAAGCCGAAAAGGATATTGCGTTCAAGGCACTGAAAAACACTAAAACCCTAAAAGGTGAAAGTGTTGAAAAATCTGGAGATGATCTTGTTGATCCTGATTTATCAAATGAAGATCTTGATAACTCAGTTTCTATGATCACAAGACAGTTTAGAGAACTTCTTAGGAAGAGAAATAAACGATTTTCCAGGGACAAACCTCCAATGTCAGCTAAGCCACATGATTGTATTTCTGCTAAAAACAGAGATTTTAACGATACCGACAATGAGGATATGCCACAGTGCTTCAAGTGTAAAAGATTTGGTCACCTTTCCAATAAGTGTCCAAATCGAAGAAAATACACCGACAACAAGAGTTTGGCTGCGACACTTGATGAAACCTTAGATCATTATGATTCCGAAGAGGAATAAAATTCAAGCGTAGCACTCTTGAGTGAAATTGGCAATTATGATAATTGTAGCAATACTCATATCAATCTTAACAGTTTAATTGATAATTTTTCATCAAAATCATTGGAGGATGTGATGGATATTTCATATACTAATGAGAATTCTAATGTTATTTCAGGTACCATGTGTTTAACCGCCAAGGATAATCCTGAAAGAACCTCCAATCCGACATGTTCTTATTGTACCAGTAACGGTCACAGACTTGCATGCACAATGTTTCAAACACAAATATAAACTAAGGTATGTCAACAAACTGCAACGAAGAGCTATTCGGTTGGAAAATACACTTAAACTTGTTCAAAAGTCCAATACTGAGGTGCACAAAGTTAACTCTTCTTCTTCTAAAAGATTGATGGATAAGGAAAATTCTCAAACAAAGAGAAGAGTTCGGACTAAACATTCCGTTTTGAAGGATATTGTCAGTTCTATGCAGGAATCTGGTGGTGAGAAATCTTGTGCTCACCTCAACACAGTCTAAGTGTGTTGAAATGTTCATCTTATCTCATGTGCCCTTAAAATAGATAAGAAATTTGCACATCATGGCTTTGGATCAAAGTTTGAATATTAGTGCTTAGATATCCATATATCTCAAGTAATGGTATTGTAAATTTCGATCTGCAAAACTTAAAACAAGAAGGGATAAAAATGACATTTTTGTTCCATTTTTGGTTTTGCGTACGTGAACCTTTATAAGTTCCAAAATCCTACATGATAAATGACTTTCCCTTAAAGACTCATATCTCTTTCTCAAGAAGGTTTGCCTGTTGAGCTATACTTTTGTGTTTCACAAATTCTTTTTTCTCAACGAATCATGGAGGCTCCAAGCGTAATATCTTCTCGTGAAACCTTTGCTCCAATGGTTGTTGATACTATTCAAAATAACAAGGATAAAGAGGTGTCTATTCCTTTTGTCTCATCTCTTAAGAAGAGAAGGAGGAATCACAAGAAACCTTGATCGGATTACTCCAATCAAAAAATGTTTGAAAATCTTCTTGGAGAACTTAGGAAAACCAAGAAGGAGGTGCATGGACTAAAAATTATTTTGCAAAAATCTCTCAAACTACAAGATGCCCTTGCCAATCAACAACCTACCAGGTTTGCAGGAATTAACTCTTTCATTCATGAATCGTATGTTCCTTTGCCAGTTATTGATAAGGAGTTTGGAGATGATAAGGAATTATTCAAAGACCTTAATGTCTAAGAAACTTCTTTTGAGGATTTTTTTTCTTGAGAAGGATAACTTGGGTTTGGTATAGCAAAGATTGTGATTACACAAAGCTAATTCCAACGTTTTTCATCTTGCATGTTTTTAGATTTATTTATTTAAATTCTAGAGTTGTTGGAAGATGAACTTGCAGTATGTAATCATTATTGGTTTAATTATTGCAAAAATCTTATGAAATATTTGTGCCTTTACGTTCTCGTGAATCGAGCTAATATTTTATATATGCTCAGAAGTTAAATCTATTATGTTTTAATAAACGGAAAATAAAAAAAAAACTCTTTGAGATTTTTCTCGCAGTATTGATCTTTTTGATCACACTTTTGTGTTTTGCTGCTTGACACACTCTGTAAGATTCTCTTATGTTGAGTAAAATCGAGTAAAATTGTCTCATTGTTCGTAACTTGCCTTAAGATTGATTTATGTCGATATTATGGATACAAATCCTTGTGATTTGTTAATGTCCACAAATCCTTCTTTTTCACAAAAGTAAGGTCACTCATGTTGTTCTCTCGGGAATGACATTTTATAGGGGAGAGATCTTAAATGAGCTTGTGCTTAATTGTTATATCTTTGTGGGGAGTATGGTTGTGGAATTATAAAGGGGATGCTTGTATGTTTTTAATCTTCTAGGATGAGCGCTAAGTATTTATTACTATGTGATATCATCTAAAACAAGTTGGTATGAGGAGTTGCATTTTAACTATGTTATTATGTAGTATCTCCATCTTCCTTAAGCTTGAGATATCTTTTGGTTGTATTCATTATGATCCCGCGATTTTCTTACCTTTGTTAATTTTATTGACAAAAAGGGGGAGAATCATTTAGTAGTTTCATACTACATACGTATGGTTTACGTATCATTATGTAAGAAGGAGTGAATCATTTAAGCTTTAGGTTTTCCTATTAAAAAAAAGATGTAAGTATTGATTAAGGGGGAGAAACATATCATCATAGTATTACTTCAGAGTTGAGATACAATTGAACTTTGGAAAGAAGATAATAATACTATGCGTCTGCATAACAACGATTGAGAATATTTTATTTTCAAAAAGTTGTTATCGCTATGGAATCGGTTCTTCAACAATAACGATGCTGAGTTGAACACGTTCAGAATCATTGCAACTTGAAATTACGAAGAGTTCAAGGATAGTTGGAGAAACCAAGGAAATCAAGAAGACATGGTGGATCGAGGAGTTTTTTCAAAAATTTATTTTTGTTATCCATATGTGTTAAATAGTTTTGTCACTAAAATTGAAAAAGGGGGAGATTGTTAGAGCATTGCTCGGTCGAACTCACAAGTGTTGCTATATCAAGCTTGTTGTCAAATTTTGTTTTCAAAACTATATCTTGATTTCTAGTCTACAATTTGTTAAGTCTCGGTCTAGGATAGTGGAGTTGAGAAATGAGCCAGTCATCATTTGCGTTCTACCATTTGAAAGCGAAGATCACCGAAGCTTTTGGAGAACTTCATCAACAAAAGGTAAGTGAAGACTGAACCACATATTTCTCAAGTTATATTCACTTTTCTATCTTAGACTAGCTAGCATAGACAAGCGAGTCGAGAACTAATCGCATAGTTTACGAATTTCTCGAAATATAATGACTAATCTTAATGAACATTTATTCATACTTGATCAAATTCGGTGGAGAACAATTTATTGTTCGGAACCAAATCATGATTCAAGTTCATCATTTATTCGAAAATAGCCTGGAACAGTGATAAGTGTCATTGTTATTTATTCAGGAATGTTTCGAATTGATTTAAAGAAATATAGAACTATTATATTCAGGATACAAGACAGTGTTATCAGTCTTACAAACTGAGAAAACTGTTATATGTCTGAAGCCGTATTACATGTAGTCGTACATGTAGTGGAGTAGCTATATATCGACTTTCAGATTTGTGTGATATGCATATTCGTATGTACATCATGGGATAATCTGTTTGTTTCGTGATCCGGATATGTATGTATTTTCGTATACAAACAATTGTGAAACTGTGGTAAGGGAACCGGGTTAAACTAATCGAACTGGTATGTGAACCAAAATAGTTATATGTTCCAGAACCAGTTTAGTACCAAAACCGGTACGCAAACTGAATGTTCTGTGAACTCCGGAACCGACAAAGGTCTAAGAGTTTGCAAACCGGTACATGAACTAAAAAGTTCTGTGGACTCCGGAACTTTGAGTTGGGTCAAAGTTTGCAAACCGGTACGTGAACTGAAAAGTTCTGTAAGAGTCAGGAACTTGGTAATTGCATAAGTTTGCAAACCGGTTTATTAACTTAAAAAGTTCTGTTGACTCCGGAACTCGATAATTGCAAATAAGTTTGCAAACCGGTTCGTGTACTGTGACTCAACCGACTCACGAACGGTTCAAGTAATTGTAAAAGAGAAATTAAAAAACGGTTCAAGTTATTGACTCAGCCGACTCATTTACAAACTATGTCGATCATAATTAAATTGCAATTAAATTATTTCTATGAAGTAATTTGCATTTGATATTTTCTCTAATTAACACTATACTCAATTGATCACATGGTTGTGACTCAATCTTAATGGCTTAGTAAAGATGAAAATGAGCGTTAAGATTTTAAGTTCAAATTGGCTAGTTTCGGCTAACCATGTTAAACATAGTCTTTATACACGGTTCGGTTACGGTTTACCTAACCATAATGTATATCTGTATGTGTGAATAAGATTCAAAGCTTTCATCTAACGGTTGATATTATTTGCTTGGTTCCAAAGCTATCTTAGCTTAAACCTAAAGAAACCTAGGCTTTGAAGTCTATATAAGGGGAACTCTTGGCAACTTGGATCTTTGAATCCCGACACTACTTTTTGGTGTGTCCTAGTTATATCTAGAGTCGTCCTCTCCAGAAACCCTTTTAGGGTTTAGCGAATATAAAGACTTCACATGGATTTGTGAAACCAGGTCCTGTTATCTTTTATCTTGATAACTTGAGTATCCCGATCTTCATTTTTTTTATAGCTTCCTCCAACGATCAAGATAGATAGTAATTAACAGAGTCTCTTCGTCTGTTACTTTGTTGATTCTGCTAGTTTTATACTTGTGATGTGAATAATAACCTAGGATGCACTTCGGGTTGCATAATCCGGATTTTGAGGATAACCAGACTTTTTTTCTAAGTTTTTATCGATTTTCATCACCTGGATCTTTCGTTTGACCTGATCACCATTTAGATCGTAAATCAAGAAATCAATTATAGGCTTAATCTGTGGGAGGCAAATTTGGTTTAAAGTCCTCAATTGAGGTTGAAGCAACTCTTAGTTGTGGGTGACATCATCTAAGGGAATCAAGTGCGGAGAGTATTGCGAGATTCAAGAGGCGTAAGGAACGCGACGGTACCTTAATCGGTGGATTTCCTTTTAGGTCTAAACTACATTCCAAACTGAAGTTAATTTGTAATACAGTGTGGTGTTCAATCTGGACTAGGTCCCGGGGTTTTTCTGTATTTTTGGTTTTCTCGTTAACAAAACTTCTGGTGTCTGTGTTATTTATTTTTCCACATTATATTGTTTATCTTTATCATTGAAATATCACAGGTTGTGCGTTTATCAATCACAGTAGCTAGGTACAACTTTGTTAGTTGGAAAAGACTTGATTGATCCTTGGACATTGGTACCGTCCAAGAACTCTCTTTGTAGTTAGGTTCACATATTCAATTCTGTAAACGTTCAAACAACAAGAGAGAGAAAGATATAACTCTAGGCATTTTCCTTAATTGAGTTTTTACTCTCGGAGTTGTGTTGAGTTTGTTTATACAGATTTCCTAAGAAAACGTTGGTGGTGTATCTTGGTACCCCCTGCGTTTTCAATTACTACCCATCCTGATCAAGTGAGCATCTCAACAATCGATCAAGATAAGGATACTCGACTTATCAAGAGAAGATAACTTGACCTGGCTTCACGAATCCCTATGAAGTCTTTGTAGTCGCTAAACCCTAAAAGAGTTTCTGGAGAGGACGACTCTAGTAACAACTAGGACACACCAAAGTAGTGTCCGGATTCAAAGATCCCATATTTTTTAGGTTCCCCTTATATAAACATTCAAAGCATAGGTTTCTTTAGGTTTAAGTTAAGATAGTTTTGGAACCAAGCAAACAATCTTCACTGTTAGATGAATCTTTGAATCTGATTTACATAATCAATATATATACTTTGGTTAGGATGAACCGTAAGCGAACCATGCATGAGGCCACACTCATGAATGGTTAGCCGAAGCTATCCAACTGAACTATAAGCTTGAGCATTTACATAAACACTTAAGACTTAAATCGAAACACAATTGTTAGAGAATTGCTCGGTTGAACCCACTAGCGTTGGTATGTCAAGTTAGTTGTCAATTTTAGTTGCCAAAATGCATTCTTGATTTAGTATACTAAAGATAGTTTCGGACTAGATTAAGTCTAAGAAGTAGAATCGAAGCTATCCTTGAAGGATGAAATTTGAAGATTACAAGAAGACATCAACAAGGACTTCATCAACAAAGGTATGTGGTAATTGATTTCATTTGGATTCTTGTTCAATTCTACTTTTCTAATCTATCGAAATAAATGCTCACTCTATGGAACAATTCCTATGACGGTAAATGTACATTTATGTATATATACTTGAGGTTATTTGATTCATGACTTTGGTGACAATAACCTTTATCCATAGAAAGGATCTCATGTTATAGTGAATGATCTTACGAATTCAACGAGCCAAGAATCACTTAATTCCGAGTTATAACGATGAAGTTATGAGTGATTTATTAAAGTAACAATTATAAGTGTTGCTGTAATTGTTACAGTTCGTTAGTAGGAAACAATCCACGAACTGTTTGTAACGATTCACGGACTTGAGCCCAATTACGTGACTAGAAGCCTTTTTTGGTCATGTTTTTGATGTTTCCTTATCTAGGAAAGATAGCTATTACTCCAAACATATTTGATTACCATATTAAAGTGTTTGTGATTCCTTCCTAAGTTAATGTGATTTATTCACATAAATACAATATTTGTTAATTAATTAATTAATTATTTTGGCAAGAGTTGTAACTTAGTTAAGACTCCCAAAATTAGGAGAGTCTTGAAAAAGGAAAATAGCTTTGCGTAGCTTTAGAGTTACCTTTCACTATAAATAAAGGGTTTGTGAGTGCTACACGTTTTTCATCCCCTTTGGAAAATTGGTGTAAGCTTCATAAGGTTGTTTTCCATGTCTTCTGTTCTTCACGAATAAGAGTGAGATAAAAGTCTTTGTATTGGGGATCACAAAGCCGAGTTGGATTTAGTCTTCGTGATTAATTATACAACTTGTAATCTAGGTTTTTCACCTCTTGTCTATTCTAAGGTTTTCTCTTCTGCTATAAAACCATTCGAGAGTTGTTGATCATAAACCCTAGGTTTTGATAGATTTCAGTTCCTGATCATCTACCAACAATTGTTAGTCGAAATCGGAAGCTAGAAAGAAAACTTCGATTAAGGTATCTCGTAAAAATCCTTAAGAAGTTTTAAACAAGATATCTCTAGATTTATTCTAGTTGTTCTTGTTGTAGAATCATTAGGTTTCTCTTCCTATTTTTGAAGGGTATAATAATCCTCTACAAGTTTGTTTTGATATTACTTTTACCTAGTAATTGTTTTTCTCAAAACAAACACAAGATTTCCAAAACCTTGATTTACATCTAAAAGGAAATCGATTCGGTATTTTGTGAAAACAAAAGATCGAAAAGTATCAACCGTGTTGTTGTATCTTTTGAAGAGAACTTTGTTCTGCCAGAAGATTTTTGGGAATAACTTCTAAAGAGAATTTGTGTTCTGCTAGAAGTTATACGAGAAGAATTCCTAAAGAGAATCGGTGTTGTACTATGAGTTCTATAAGTGCTGAAACAGGTATTACATCTATTCCGAATAGGTAGTAGGAAATTAGTGTAACAACTTATAATCAGTGTGTGTTTATTATGGACTAGGTCCCTGGGTTTTTCTGCATTTGCGGTTTCCTCGTTAACAAAATTTATGGTGTCTGTGTTATTTCTTTTCCGCATTATATTGTTTATCTTTATAATTGAAATATCACAGGTTGTGCGTAAGTTCAATCATTTGGGAATCCAACCTTTGGTTGTTGATTAAATTGATTGACACTTGGATATTGGTTTTTGATACCGTCCAATTATTTCTTATATTCAATCGGGCTCCCAAATTCTTATTTGTTTGATTGCGGATTGAATTTAGAAATAGAGATATAACTCTTTGATATACTTTTCTTAAGATTGAGTCTGACTGTCTAGTTGATTCTCTTGAAAGTATATTGGAGTTAGTCCATACAGATTGCCAAACGAATTATTGGGTGTGGTTGTTGTACCCCCGTTTTTTCAACAATCATGTGATCAAATATGTCTATGGTGTTTTATAAATATAATAGAGATTATTCAAATGCTAATTATCTCGAGGAAATTATTTTATGTACAAATGAATTTAATCGACATGGTAAGTAGGCGTACAAAGCACAAGTACTTAACCTATTCATAAACAGTTATGTCACCGTACGTGTATTGGTATGTAAACCTTAAGACATAACCGAGTTCCGGAGTTCACAGAACTATTTCGGTATGCGTACTGGTATGGATACCATTTAAACATAGCCACGTTCCGGAGTCCACAGAACTTTCCTAGTACGTGTACCGGTATGGATACCAAACCGATTTCGTAACTAACAGTTCCTTTCTAGTAGGCGTACTGGTTTGCGTACTGATCCAGATTCACGAGTTCTCAGACTTTTAAAGGTGTGCATACTAGTATGCCTACCAAAACTCTGTTTGTCGACATATAGCTACTCCGCTGCGTGTACGAGTACATGTATTACAGCTTCAGACTTATAACACTTTTCCCAATTTATAAGACTGATATATACACTGTCTTATATCCGAATTTATAGTAGTTCTATATTTTTCTCTAAATTGATTCGAATGATAATCTTAAATCATGATTTGATTGCGAACAATAAATTTTTCTTAACCGAAATTCATCAAGTATGAAATGTTCATTAAGCTTTGTCATATTTCGAGGACTAATAACAAGAAGAATCTTGACTAGAAATTCTTGATATGCTTACGATAGTCTAATTAGTTACGCGACAACGTCTCATAGATAGAAAGATGAATATAACTTGAAATATAGGTGGTTCAGTCTTCATTTACCTTTTGTTGATGAATTTCTCCAAAAGATTCGGTTGATTATCGCCTACAAACGGTAGAATGCAATGATGAATGCCGTGATGTTCGTTTCTCAATTGCATCTTATATCCTAGTCCGAGACTTAACTAATTGTAGACTAGAAATCAAGATATAGTTTTAACAACTAAATTTTACAACAAGCTTGAGATAGCAACACTTGTGAGTTCGACCAAGCAATGCTCTAACACAAACATAGCAATGAGATTTTCTACTAGGAGGCCATGAATTTGTAAAACAAAATCAAATATATCGAATTTATAATCACATGGTAGTTTACTAGCCATTTATCTTTACAAAGCATACAAATCATCTTTAATTATCCATGGAGTTTCTTCCATAATCATTTTAGAGTCATCATGTGATTCAAACATCACCAGATAGGTATCATCTGTGAAAACAGATATATAGTATGTATGGTTTATTTTCCATAACTTATTTAGAATTTCTCTGATGGTTGATGTGATGATTTTGAGAACAAGGCAGTTTTGATGATTCAATTTAGATCCAGGGAACTGGGTGTTAATGTTAATAGTATTTGGAGGGTGGGTGTTTGAGTGTTCTTGAGAATAAGACATTTTGATTGAAGATAAGCGAATGATCAGATCGGAATAAAACTGAAGAAAAAGGAGTTACTGTTGATTATAGAAGCATTTTAAATTATTCAAATAAAACCTATATAAGAAGCAGTTACTGTCGATTATAAAACTGAATGCTCAAACCCTAATAAACAACAATGCATGCAATGTTGTTTAAAATAAACAAACTAGATTTGTCTACTGTTTAAACGAATTAGTAATGAAAAAGGAGACTGTTTAACGTAAACTGAGAGCAGAATGAGTTACAACAAGAATTTTAAAATTATTAAAACCGGTGATTGTACTTGGTAGTATATAGTTATGTTAAAACCGGTGATTGTTCAAACAAGAATTTTAAAAGGAAACCCCAATAATATATAGTTTCCGGAATTAATTTAGAAGAAACATGATTGAGGCAGTGATTGAGAAATAATTATGTTAACATAATGATTATGCGAATTATAGAGGACAAGTAGTGATTGAATCACATAATCAATCAATGGAGTTTTTCAGAAAACGAGAAAAAGTTGCAGAAAAAAGAGAGATGACTTCTTATAGTGCAAAAGTTCTTCCCAAGTAAAGGATTAATCATACAATTGTAAGTATTAAAGTTAAATGTAATACGACTAGCTAGCAGTTGGTCAATACCTTTTACAATACTACGTTCTAAACTCGTGAACAATATAACCCTTTACAACCGAATGTTATGGACCTACTTGTGCAGTCTAGAATAAGAAGAAAAATTGATTATTTTTTGGTAAAGATGGATTTCAACATGTAATATCTTTGTAATTCTGGTAGAGTTAAATTGGAGTGGGAAGTTTCATTTGTTATATTTTTTAATTCTATTATTTTTTTTTCCAAAAATAGAGGGGAACAAAACCACTATTCACTAATATATTTGAATGAAATGGATTTTTCCAGAAAGTGAGTTACGCTATTAGCATCTTTTATGACTACTCAAAGGAGTACTCACGAATTATCTTAAGAAAATCCTAAATATCAGGTATAATAGATTTTCCTCGCCAAGGAATTTGCAAGACCTTCTTGGAGATAATTTGCACCATATGGACATTGTCACCTTCAAAAATTAGTTTGGAATGTCCAAAATTACATGCCAATTGTGTGCCAACTAAAAATTCTTCAGCCACTAGAGGCTTAGACTGTGGAAATTTATGAGAGCCAACACCCTTAAATACTTTGGAAGAATAATTGCTAACTAGTCTATACACAAACTTTATTTTATTTATTTATTTATTTTAATCGGGTAATTAAATTTATTAGAAAGAAAAAAAAGACAAGATTCATAAAGCATAAACCCCTAATACAAACAAGTGCCCACCAAAAAGGAAACCAACAACAACTAACCAAAGAAGGTGCAAAAGCCTAAGAAAAACAAAAACATATCTTACGAAAAATCCTGAAAAAATCTCCAAACAACCCGGAAAACAAAGAAAGAATAAATACAACATGATAACAACTCAAGGGAATTCAAATACTGTCGATTCCCACTTGCTCATGAACTCATTTAAAGATACATTGTGGAATTCAGGTTGAAAGTAAAGCCAGCACGAAATTGATCTTTTGAGTTGGATTACCTATATCCAAAGATTTGTTGTTGAAAGTACGATTGTTTCTCTCTTTCCACAGATTCTGAAGGGCTCGTACCACTTTAAACAAAAATATAACACAATAAAACGATTTAACTAGTACACTTTAATTTTAGTAATTACTCTTTTGATCTATTACAATTTTAAAAAACTTTAAAATTTATTTACATGCGATATCCAAACAAGCTATCATATGTGGAATTCGGTATAACAAGATTTTAAGACATAATTAAATAACATCATTAAATTAGATAAATGACGAATTACTTTTTTCCTATTTTTATTAAACATATTAGAACCCCCTTGCTAAGTTTCATGCTGTGTTGATACGACATATATTGTTTCCAGTGATATGTTATTAGAAGAACTTGTGGATACGAGACCCGTTTGCAAAATTTTCAATGCCAAGAACGGTTTCAAAATGTCTTGAATTTCTAACTGGAAATCAAGTGAAATTAGCTACTCAAATTTTACACCATGTAATTTTCCGGCATATATCTGTAAGTTTGGTTGAATAGACCGAGTCCACTATCCGCCTGACGTTATCAGGAACATTAATTTCCTACACATTACAGTTTACTCCAACCTCTCGGTTGTTACTTATAATGAATGGAATTGCATTTAAATATTTTATTATGGAATAGTTGATTTCAATTGATTTCTTTTTGTTTCCAAGCTCCTTTTGAATAAAGATTTAAGATTATATATGAACCAAACTACGCCTACTTTGACATGCAAAACGAATGCCAAGCTAGTTTATATGTTTGCTCGTGCATTCTTTGCATGTATGCAAATGTAAATGAATTGTGTTTGATCATTGACAAAGTCAATCGCTATTCAGATTGCAGTTTGTGCGAGCATTATTCTGTTTAGCGTTAAAGATGTTTGGGTTCGTGATTCTGTTATTCAACCATAAGACATGAGTTTCCATGAAAAATTCCAAATACTGAACTAGCGTAAAAAATAGAAATATGGGAATTCTTCCATCATAAGACTTGATGATCTAAATAAATGAACAATATTATAACCTTTTACAGCGGAATGCCATGAACCTACTTGTACAACCTATAAGAAAAAAATGATTATTTTTGGTAAAGATTAATTTTAACATGTTTAGAATGTTGTTCATCAAATATCTATGTTTATCAATTGTAGTGGAGTTACAGTGGATATCTTGTTTTGGTTTTCTTATTTTTTTACTCAAAATATAGAAAACAATGGAAATAACACAAAGAAAAAAACAACATCTAGGCACTAAGATAAGAATTACAAGAGAGAGAAAAGCCACAATTCACTATTATGATTGAATGAAGTGGATTTTTCCAGAAAATGAATTTAACTATTAGCATCTTTTTTGACGTTCTCAAATGATTATCCATGGATTAGCTTAAGAGAATCATGAATATCTGCTGCAATTGATTTGATTCTTCAAGGAACTTGCAAGACCTTCTTAGAGAGAATTTCCACCGTTTAAAGAGAGTCACCTTCAAAAATTATCTTGGAGAGTCCAAGATGACATGATAGCTACGTGCCCACTAAAAATTCTTCGACTACTAGAGGGTTAGACTACCGCAAAATTTGAGAGTCAACACCTTTAAATACTTCGACAGACTAGATGGTTACTGGTCTATACACAAACTTTACTCATTTTTTTTTCCAATCGAGAAAATTTATTAAAAACAAAAAGAACAAGGTTCATAAAATATGAACCCCAATACAAACAAGTACCTACCAAAAAGGGAACCATCGACAACCAACCAAAAAAGCTAAAACAACCTAAGACGAAAGAAAACAAAACTTACAAAGAAACTTGAAAAATAAACCTCCAATTAATGACCAACAAATAAAGCATAGATGCAAATAACAACTCAAGAGGGTTCAAACACTGTCAATTTCCACTTACTGATCATGAACTCTTTCAAAGGTACATTGTAGAATTCAGGTTAAAGGTAAAACCAGTATGTAATTATATACATGAATTTTGAGTTAGATTACCTGTAACCAAAGACTTGTTGTCGAAAACACCATTGTTCCTCTTTTTCCACAAATTCAGAAGGATTGCAGTTGGTAATGCTTTGATCACGAGAGATTTTCGATTTGTTGGAATTGGGCCAAGTATAAAGGGAAGTTGGAATGAAGATTATTAAACTCAGCTTTAAAGAGATTCTAAATGTGACTAGAAATCAAACAATGCAACAACAAATGGGAGGTTGTTTATTCATCTTTGACACATAGGTAACACTGATTGACCCAAGTTCTCCACCTTGTCTTGCACAACTTGTCTTGAGTAAGCACTTTCTCTTTGGAAACAACCCACATATAAAAAAAACTCGAAATCCAGCAGTTTGAGCAAATTCTTCTTGGATGCACACAAGTTTGGCTGCTTCTGAAGTATTGGCATATGCCACCCAATTATAACACTTTTTAACAGAGAAATCACCTTCTCGTTTCAAATCTTTCCAAACTCTAATATTGCAATTGTTATTGGGGAACAAACTGGAATTAAAATGCTATGGGTTGTTAAGTGGACTGATTACCTAAAGATATTGTATACTGAACCAAGCTTCTTTTTTTTAATAGGAAAAGATAACTCATTGATACAAACAATTTCTCTTTAATGAGAGTTTTCAACCAAACAGGAGAATCACTTCCCCAAAGATAATTCATTAACTAAGCTTCAGCTGATTTGGTTTGATTCATCAAGATACAATAATATAACAAACATAATAAAAGAATTTAACTAGTATGATTTAGTTTATTAATTTCTCTTTTAATAAATTCCAATTTAAACCAAATTTAAAAATTTAGACTTCGAGAGCCACAACTCATTACATTTGGATTCGGTCTAACAAGATTCTAAAACATAATTACAATTATTAAATTAGATAAATACCTAACTATTCTTTTTATGTTTTTATTAAACATTTATTAGAACACCATGTTGCTCAGTCTCATACAGTGCCAGTACGACGTATGTTATTTTTAGTGTCATACTATCCCGTTTTCAAAAAAGAGATACTGTCGTTGTTTTTTTTAGTCTAAAAATAGGCCAAATTGAAAAAGTGATAGTAACTCTTTTTTAAAAACGGAGGGCGTATATTATTAAAAGGAACCTGTGGATATGAGAGCAATTTACAAAAAGTTAATTGCCACGAATGGTTTGAGAATGTCTTGGATTTCTATTAGGAAATCAAGTGAAACTACCTACTAAAAATTTACAAATGTAATACACCAGTATGACCGCGTCCAACATTCACATGATGTTATCAAGCACATTAATTTCCTACACATTACGGTTTACTCCAACTTCTCAGTTGTTTCCTATAGTGAATGGAAATCCATTTATTTACTTTATTCTGAAAGAGTTGATTTCATTTGATTTCTTTTTGTTTCCCAAGTTCCTTTTGGATAAGGATTTAAGATTATATGAAACGAACTACGTCAACCTGACATGCAAAACAAATGCCAAGCTAGTTTATATGTTTGCTCATGCATTTTTCGCATGTATGCAAATGAAAATCCCATGAGTACTCGGGCAGTTGATAATTTGAGTAACAGCTTGAGCTCTTAAAAGCAATAAATAAAAGGAATGCCAAAAAGCGAGAACCACCAGAACTTCAAACAAAACAACCGAAACCAAACCATAAAATCACAAACTTAAACCAGTTTCCTCATTCCGGAAACTCTAATTTTGTTCTTACCTATTTCGTCAACAATGGCATTATTAGCCAAAATTTTTGCGTTATTATTTCTACTACTAGCTGTTTATTGTGCAACTGATCCTTTTAAACATAGTTCAATCGCTGAATTCCCAAATTTTGTAGCTCATAAAGTTGATATGTATCCATGGTCAGAGTTACCAACCGAGAAAGATAGCGATAATTTGTTACAGAAATCAGAAATCAAGTTTTTGAACCAGGTACGAGGACCTGAAAGTATTGCTTTTGATCCACTTGGTCGCGGTCCATATACCGGACTTGCTGATGGGAGAATCGTTTTCTGGAACGGCGAGTCTTGGACTGATTTTGCGTATACTTCTCCAAACCGATCAGAGCTGTGCAACCCACAAGCGTCAGAGTTGGCATATGTGAAGAATGAGCATATTTGTGGACGACCACTGGGGCTTCGCTTTGATGTTAAAACTGGAGACATGTATATCTGTGATGCATATCTCGGCTTGATGAAGGTCGGTCCAGAAGGTGGATTGGCTACATCACTTGTAACTGAGGCAGAAGGTGTACCATTGAAATTCACAAATGATTTGGATATTGATGGCGAAGGAAACATATATTTTACGGATAGTAGCGTTACATACCAGAGAAGGAACTTCATTCAGCTGGTTTCGTCCGGAGACAATACGGGAAGGCTTTTGAAATACAATCCAAATACAAAGGAAACCACTGTCCTTATCAGAAACCTCCAGTTCCCTAATGGATTAACCATGAGCAAAGACAAGTCATTCTTAATCTTCTGTGAAGGATCCATCGGGAGGTTGAGTAGATACTGGTTGAAAGGAGAGAAAGCAGGGGCTTCTGAGGTGTTTGCCATTTTACATGGATTTCCAGATAATGTCAGAACTAATGAGAAGGGAGAATTTTGGGTGGCTATCCACTGTCGCCGATCGAATTTCAGCTATATAAGTGGTCTTTACCCTGGGTTAAGGAATTTTTGGCTGAAGCTCCCGATTACAGACAAGATCCAATACCTGCTCAGTATTGGAGGCCGACTTCACGGAGTGCTTGTCAAGTACAGCTGTGAGGGTAAACTCTTGCAAATATTGGAGGACAGTGAAGGCAAGGCCGTGAAAGCTGCAAGTGAAGTGGAAGAGAGAGATGGAAAGCTATGGATAAGTAGTGTTCTGATGCCGTTTATTGCCGTTTATCAGTTGGATTAGCCAGTGCAGTTTGCATAAAAAAAGAGAGCAGATATCAAACTTCAAATCAAGCAAATCTATAACAGCATCATTTGCCCAGCTTAACTGAACAAACACTTGCTATTATTCAAGTCAATGCATATTGTTGTTCCCTTTATCTATTTTTGTTCTTTGATATGAAGCCAATCAGAGACTTTGAAATTGGATGTTGACTAAGAAATGGGATATAAATGTAATTTTCAAAAAATGAACTAGCTAGTTTCATCGCCTAAACAAATTGATGTTGTCGGTATGATGTATGTCCCAACAAGTAGATTAAACCTTGGGACAAAATTCAATATAAAATTGTAGGTGTGCATACCATATTGCAGCACGCATCCACTGTAAAAGTGTATAACATGTAAACATGAGTGTTGTTTCTCTTAAAGAAAAATTGTTATCAGGATATACTTGCAAACTCTAAATGTACATAATTGATATAATTCGAGTGCAGTACAGATGTGCTTGAGATGGACCATCTTTTAGAATTCTAAAACACCTTTGTAACGAAAAGGTTTACCGTGAGCTTCCTCCCAATTATCAAGAGTTGTTTGGATCACTTCAACTTCAGTTACACCGATGAATTTTTCTCGATCAATTTCCATTACCAGAGCAAGAAATGGCTAGACTGCAAGCCTAATAGATTGAAAACGAGCACGCAATCGACGAGCATCTCTGTTTCCTGGGTTTCCCGTCAGTGAGACGAACATTGAAAAAACGTTCTCCCAAAAAGATTCGTCTTGAAAGCCCATACCAATGATTACCCTATGAAAAATATATGTTTTGTATATAGTTATATCCTCTTCTTCAGTAAACTTGGGACCACGATTTCTAACAGACATTTCTGCAGAGTGAGAGAGATTAAAAGAGTTTTAGAAAAAAAGAAGAAGATGAAGATGTGATTTTGGAGATGGGAAGAATGGAATTTATAGGTCGAGAAAGAATATCGAGCCGTTGGCGTTTGTAGTAAAACCGCACGGCTTTACTACAACCGCCCGTTGAATTACCATAGGAGTTGGCGTTTGTAGTAAAACCGTACGGCTTTACTAAAACCGCCCGTTTGAATTACCAACGCCTATTTTTTTTTATTATAAATACAGCACTAGGTTTTATTCTCAACCAAACCAACAAATTTATTTCTTAAGCCAACAACTTCCACCATGTTTTCTAAAGGAAAAGCGAAGCAAATATTATGTGTCGAAGCAAAAGAGTTTTGTCCATTATGTTTCATGGATAACCACAGTCTTATGCAATGCCCTTGGATGTATTCAAAGTGTCCGCGGGAAGGTTGTTCACGCATCAAAATGGTGATTGAATCACAACCGGAAAAGCTTAGGTATTTGCAATGTCAAGATCCCAACTGTCCAGAGGAACCACATATGCTAGATGATGCTATGAAGATTAAAGAAGAAGAAGAAAAGATTGAAACACTCTGCAAAAACTTCAAACTTAAAGCCAAATTGAAGAAGGAGTTATTACACTGCAAGCATTGTGGATATGGAGATCACGAATACAAACATTGGCCACAGATAAGGAGTTATTACACTGCAAGCATTGTGGATCAGTGGATGCTCAAAGCCCGGTTGCAAGACTTTTATGCATTTGCGCACTTCTTCTGAAGAAGACACATATGGAAGGCATTTCTGGGAATGTCCTAGGTGTTTTTTAGTGGAGTGGGATGATTAAAGTTGAATCAAAAATCGATTCATTATGGTATTATGTTATTTAGTTTGCTGTTTATTTTGTGTTATTACGATTATCTAAAATCAAACATGTGGATGTCTCCACATTTGCACCATCAATCTCATAAATAAAAACTTACTGCATTAAACAATTACATCATACATCATACATGAGAATAAAAGAAATACATTAGATTAAAACAACTACTACATATGCGTCAATTCTCGTCGGGTGGTGCAATTCTTAGGGCGATGTAGGGATTGTATTTGTTGAGCACCCTAAGAATGTTGAAACAAGCATGGAAGTCGAAAGGATAACCTCCGTGAGATACTGCTCACATCGCTAGAGTTCTGGGTTCCACTTCATGTACAGCTTCACCGTTGAGCTTATTTCCGTGATTCTCCATTAGTAAAGTGATGAATTACGATACATGACTACTAAATGAACTAAAACGATGCGACCATAAGTGAGAATCACGCCCATTAATGTTCCCCGTTTCAGCGGTGAACATTATATAAACTTTCTCCCGGAAACTCAACATCGATTCGGCTGCATTCCTATCGACAGCATCTTGTGTGTGAAAAACAAAGGCTCTACAAATAGCTAAATCCTCTTGTTGAGTGAATCTAACACCACGAACTCTGGGAGGCATTTTTGTAGATGATTTGAGAGTGAAGAATGTGTAGAATGTGTGAATTTAGAGTTGGAATGAGGAGTATTTATAGAACTAAAAAATTATAGCCGTTAGATCACAAGAGTTTTCATCCGTCCAAATTTAGCCGTTGGCGGTTGTCGAAAAAATGCATCGCTTTAACTGGAGCCGCTCGCGAGTGAAGCTAAACCGGGCGATTGAAGGACAAACTCCAGCGCTTTTGCCACGCTCGCCCGGTCTTCCATCTCGCGCGAGCTTATTCTTCCATCTCACTCAACAAACCAACAAATTTCGTTGAGTCCATAGTGGGATCAAAATCAACAAATTCTTGTTTTGTTGAGTCCATAGGAACTGCTCTAAGTATCTATAAATCTGTACGCTGGATCTAGTATTTGGTATCACTTACAAACATGTTTAACTAATTGTAGCTTCTTTCTATGTCTTCAATAACAACGGGATAAAATTTAATCTGTATCAAGGGAAATGTAAAAGAATATGATGTTCGGTACCACAGTAATGAGTTCCAATGAATAGAACGAGCGATTTCACACTTGAATTTCTTTTCTTTTCTTTAACCTACATTGATAAATAAATGTTACATTTCTTCTTTTTCTTTTGTTATCTTCTCCATGAAAAGGGATTTTTCTTACATAACAACAAAGAATATAAAAATAAAACATAATTGTGTAACAATGAAGTTGATTAATAAAATAAAATACACTTGCTTGATCTTTCCTTAGTAAGGTTATTAGTGTTCACGACGATTCCACGTTTTTTTAACATTCAGCAGTAGAAATATTCATTAAATCTGATAACTATAACAACAGTTTACTCCAACATCTGATTTGTTTGACTCGTATAGTTTTCTTTCCTTCAAAATAATACTGGTATAGGTCAGAGATAAATTTCTCATATTCCTCCCATTCTTCTACTAAATAATATACTACGGGGAAAAACTATCACGTAACCAAAAATGTAAAAGTTTGTTGCTGCCTTCTCATATTATGTGATAGTTTCAACATTCATGATTTTGGTTTTATATCATTTCATTTTCATGTCAATCTTTATGAAAAATCAAAATCATAAATATAAAGTTTATGAAGTCAACTCAAAAACACATATGCATCTTAGAAACAAGTTTTATAACTGTAATCAAATTGCATGCTAACTAATGTGGTGTCATAGTGAATTTTAAGATGGTAAATCCTTTATAACAATAATCATGTTCTAGAAATTTTGTTAAATCGCCGAATTACCATTTGTGAACCACACTCATCAATGTAGGTTACTTAAATTTTGCAAAAACATAAAGCAACTAGAGTTTTAGGTGCGCAAACCATAGGGAATGCGTTACTGCATAGGCATCCACTGCATAAGTGTATAGTGAACTAGAGTATTCTTTAAAATGACACATTGTACATTATTGATACTAAAAATCTATAAATCTAAGGTACACTAGCTATAGCATATAATCACTTGCAAACATTTTTTTAAAGCACCAATACGACAAGGAAATATCCGGTTGAATTCTTTAAAGACAAAAAAAGAAAAAACTTGTTTAATTAATTGTAGTAGTTTCTTTTTATGTTTTCAAGAGCAACTAGGATAAAATTTAATATGGAGTCTGGACCTTATGAAATCCAGAAGAATGTTAGTATCTTGTCCAATAGAAGAGTAGAATTTTAGGCATGCAAGTGTTAGTGCATCAAGGATTTGGGCATGTACTGTGTATGTGTGTAACCAGTACACGTGAGTATATATTTAAAGAAAAATTGTCAGCAGGAAACTTGCATCTAAGTGTACACTATTGATATTTGATACTAAAGATCTATAAATCTAAATGTACATTAGACCTAACATATAGTATTAATTTCCAACTGATTGTAGCTTCCTCGCTTTCTTATGTTTTCAATAACAACCGGGATAAAGTTTAATCTGGACCCGATGAAAACCAAAAGAATGTTAACATCGCGTTCAACAGAAATGAATTCCAACGACCCTATGAAACACTAACCTGTACTTAATGTTGAGAACATGTTGCATATTCTTAGTGCTCTGACATACATGCTTGATTATTTTAGCCGTATACCAAAAAAAAAAGGCCATCCGGTTAGTAATGGATCTAAAAGGCAATTGGCAAACTTCTGAATTGGAAAAATGAACTAACGAACTTTTCAGTTATTGCTTATTCTAGTGGTCAATGAAAAATGAACTTTTTTTTTCTCTTTTTTCTTGACTGAAAGAAGTTATATTAGAAAATAAAATCATATTACAAAAAGTCTTCTCAAAATTAGATGATCTAAATTGGATACGTAACAATCAAAGTTGATTATTCGAATCCAATGTACCCGTCGCATCTTTTATTTATCAAGTCTCCATGATCATTCCAAGTCGTTTCAAACAAAACTTGGAATTAAATTGTTGGATGTATCAAAAGAAATAACGGTTGAATTTTACAGAAACTACAACAGTTTACTCCAACATCTAATTTTGTTTGACTCGTATAGATCTCTTTTCCTTTCGTTTGCCTTCAAAAATAATATGTTTGGTAAATGCTGGAGATAAATTTCTTCTATTCCTCTATTAAATATATTGCAAGAATAAATTTTCATGTGATTACACAAAATGTAAATGTTTGATGTTGCCTTTCTCATTTTATGTGACAGTCATAATATTCATGAGTTTTGTTCTAAATCATTTTATTTTCATGTCAAGCCTTATGGGGATGAAAATCGTTAAGAATTATCAAAATTTATAATTTAAAAATAGAGATATTCAAAATCTACAGTAGGTTTTAAGATTACGTCAGAATGTAATAGCATTGTGTTCAACAGACTCTAACTGTCTCTCCTGTACGCGTGACTTACTCATGTGAGTGGCGGTGCTCATTGGTCCTGTTAGCCGTTTCCAGCTTGTCCTGTACGGACATATTCTTTTCTTTCTTATCTGTTAAGTATGAATCTTAGTTCTATAAATACACTGAGTGTCCTGTCTCTGTTGATTGTATTGAATACTCTTTTATACTTTTATCAAATGATACTATGGTATAAGAAGACATAAGCTTCCGCATCTACCATTAATGGCTTCCAAATTTGCAGATCTAGTTTTTTAATTCATTCATCTTGAATCTTCATCTTGTTTTTCATTACTCTTTCACTTTTATTTCATTGATTCCATATTCTCTTTACATATTATGAATACATACGAATCAAGAATTTCTCATGTGCCTCTTAATCAAATCTCACAAATTCTCTCATATAAACTCAAAGGTGATAATTTCCTTACCTGGAAATCTCTTCTTCTTCCACTTCTCAGACGATACAAGGTCCATGGATTTTTTGATGGATCTTTGCCTTGTCCTCCTTATTTGATCGATAATGTTGTAAATACTAGTTATGCAGCTTGGCATGATGATGACACTACTCTCATATTATGGATCCAAATCTCAATCTCTGAGGCGGTGATTCCTTATGTAGCTGGAGCCGATTCTTCACAAGATTTGTGGGACACTATTGAATCCAGATTTGCAAGAAGTTCCTCTACACATTCGATTCAACTACGTTTCAAACTTCAATCTACAAAGCTTGGATCATGTACTATTTCTACCTTTCTCCGTGAAATCAAGAAAGTAACTGATGAGCTATTTGCTGCTAGATCAAGAATTAATGATGATGAATTAGTTGTTACTATACTTAATGGATTATGACCAGATTATAGTTCTTTCTGCACATCCATTAGAATTCGTAATCCTCCAGTAACATCTAAGGAGTTATACAATCTTCTTTTGAGTGAAGAAATATTTGTTACAACTAAACAAAAGAATTTTCTCTCTGAAGCAAACTCAAAAGCTTTTGTTGCTAATGCTAGGAAAAATTCTTCATTGTTCAGAGGTAGTGGTAGAATATATAGGATATTCTATACCTCCCATGTCTTATTATCCAAGAGGTTTCTCTCAGTTTAAAATGCATCCAGTACCAAATTTTGTTCCTCATTTCAATGCTAGATCAACTTCTGGTGCTTCATCTTCAAATCCTCCACCTGTATCTGACAAAAAAATCCAGATCTGTAATAGAGCTGGTCATCTTGCATTAGTGTGTAAACACAGGTTAAACTTTGCATATCAAAACAACTACATTCCACACAATCTAAGTGCTATGCTTGCTACTGCTAACATTATGGGTGAAAATCCTTAGTATGCTGATTCTAGAGTAAATAATCATATCACTAATGAGGAAACTGAGTTATCACATGCAACACCTTTTGAAAGAGCATATGAGATACAAGCAGCTAATGAACAAGGTATCAAATTACTCATGTTGGTAATGTGTCTAAATCTGCTTCTTCTTACACCTTTGATCTAAACAATGTTCTTCTTGTACCAAAGTCATCATGAAATCTATTGTTGGTACACAAGTTCACAAGTGACAACAATTACTCTATTATATTTGATTCTGTTGGTTTTACTGTTAAGGATCACTCATCTGGGAGGATCATTTTACTGTTAGGTTTTGTTCCGCTAAGTTCTGGAATCTTACTTGGGGTGTTTCCCAAGTTATGTGGTTTCCTAGTTGATTAGTTTATCTAATTTAGGTAGAAAACTAACCTAGGAAGTTCTTGGGGGACAAGTTTGTGTTATCTATAAAAGGACCCGTAGAGTTGGAGTTATAGATATCTTCTTCTTAGAGAGTCTACAAACATCTGTTTGTGAGAGAAGAAAAGAGCAGCTAGGGTTTTTATTGTTAGAGAACTTTGAGTGATGGTTCTTGTGAGGTAAACACTATTTTAAGAGTTTTTCCAAAGAATTAGTGAAATCTTTTATTTGTCAAATTGCTTCTTGTCTCTTCTTAGTACTTTATATTGTGTTTGATTATTAAAACATTTTACTCGAGATGAAGACGTAGTAGTGTTTATCTGTTAAGGGAAAACTCTCTACTGGATTCTACAATTGGTATGGTGAGGGTGGATAGTCAAGAAGGAGTTGCTGCAAGAAAAAGTATGGAGAATTGAAGTATTATCGTATGGAAAGGTTTGATGGGAATTCTGATTTCAGTCTTTGGCAGATGAATATGAAAGATTATCTTGTCGTGCTAGATTTGGATGATGCCCTAAAAGGTCCAACGGCGAAGCAACAGAAAAAGAGAGATTCAGATGAGATGGAGATGGTAGAAGATGTTACTGATGCATGTAGAAAGATGGATAAAAAGTGTTTATCAGAGATTCGGCTTCATCTCGCTAGAAAAATGCAAGGTCATGCTGTAATTAAGGATGCTACATCAGCAAAACATCTATGGGATTCTCTTGAAGTTTGGATAAAACAACGAATAATAAGATTTATATTAAAGGTCTTTTTCATGATATGAGGATGGAAGAGAATACTCCGGTGATGGATCATATTTCTGCCTTTGACTCATTAATATCGAAACTCGAAGCTGTTGGAGACAACTTGAATGATCAAGACAAATCCCTTTTGACACTTCCTGAATAATACAAAACATTTTCTCAGAATTTTATGAGCCGATCATCGTTTACTACATTAGAAGTCTGCAATGCTTTAGCTGCGGAGGAGATGATGCGAAAGAGAGACCGGGTTAGTAATATTTCTGAAGATGCGTTTGTAGATGATGGGAAGAGAGTTGGTAGCAACAAAGGAAAAAAAACAGTTATCAAATGTGATTTCTATAAGTGTGGTCATCCAGGGCCTTGTGCTAGAGATTGTCCTAGGAAGAAGGAATGTTTTGGGAAAGTTTCGGCTAACTTTCCTAAAGATACTGCAGCCTTAGCGATGCTATCGGAAGATTGTGATCGTGATGAGGTCCTACTGACGCCTGCATATCTTAAAAGTCAGGGAGGATGGGTATTAGACTGTGGTGTCGCTGTGCATGTTTGTAACAATCGTTCATTATATAGCAATTACGAAGATTGCAGCGGGTTTGTCTACATGGGGAATGATTCTAGATTGCTGGTCCATGGAGTCGGTGAAGTTCTCCTGGAATTGTTTGATGGATCAGTTCAAACAATCACAAATGTTAAAATGTGCCGAAGATGAAGTGGAATCTAATTAGTTTACCTAGATTAGAATCACTTGGAATGGGATACTCTACTAAAGATGGAGTAATGAGTGTATATCATGGCGATAGTGTTATCTTGATGGCAAGACGGTGCGGGACTTGTATAGATTACATGGAAGAGTTGTTCGTGATGGTGTTAGAAGTTTAAGAAACATTTGTTCCGGTGGTGCTGATGCAACAAGGAGGAGGTTAGGCTTAGGTGGTGCTTATAGACGAAAGTTCAAGAAAAATCAACAGAAGGTGTCAGTGACTATGTGATAGACGCATTTATGTGTCTATTTTCATCTCTTTTATGTATAGTGTTAGTACCCATTTCTGTACTAATTTTGGTATTTTACCCTCTTGTAGGTGTTTTTGGAAAAATGGGCTCTTGCGGGAAAATTGGCTCGAAAAGTTGTTAAAGGCTCCTGGGAGGACATTTGCTATTCGGACTCTCACTTTGGATAAGGGGTAACCCATTTTCAGGCAGCTGCTAAGCACAGACCGAGACTGGATAGGGGGAGGACACATTTCTTTACGTTTTCAAAAAAACAGAAAATGGCGGGAATTCTCTTCACACACAGGCGATTTTTTGGATGGATTTTTGATCGATTTTTAGGGAGATTAAAGGGCTGAATTTGATTGGGTTTGTTCCTATGGACCTAACAGGCAAGTTAAGGGTGTTGGAATGGATCCAAAGTGGCTAGAACTCGAATTGGAAGCGAAAACTTTCCAAAAATATCATGGTTTATTTTGGGCAAGTTTCTTGGTTTATTCTTGGAAACTTACGTGTAGAAGTGGAAGGAAACTCTTCTTAAAGACTTGTTTCTATCAAGGGAGGAGTTTGGAGAGCTTTTATTGATCGAATGCACGTGAAACAGAAAAAAAAAAGGAAATATCGAAACTTGCTGTGGAGGAAAAAACCAAGTTTATTCTCGAATTTTCTTTGCTCTACTATGTATAAAAGGGTTGGTTAGGGTCCTAGGAAGGGAAGGAAGAAGTTAGGGGAAGTTTAGAGCCTTAGAGAAGCTAGAAAAACCATTGGAAGAAATCACGTTCTGCTGGTGCAAAACTGAACCGGAGAAGACGAAGAACACAGAACAGCGGAAAAAGAAAGTTGCAGAGGCAGACTTATTTTCAGTGACAACGAATTACGGTCGCATCATCCATCAGTCACCAAAGCTCTTCAGCAACGATTCCGTCCGCTGTATTAGACTTTCAGCGACTACAGTATTCCCTTTTCTCCCTTGTAATCAGTTTTTGAGCCATAAACATGTATTTTGAGAACACGATTAATATGAGGAGCTAAACCCCTTAGCCGAGGCGACGGAGGAAGCCATTGTTCCATGAAAAGTGGTATAATTCTATTTTTATTATTTATTGCAATTATTTTACATGATTTTTTTGCATAGAACTTAAAAGAAAAATTGATTTTTATTGAGTGGTTGTGAATTGTTTTGATGGAACATGCTAGGTTTTGACACTTTTGATGTTTCATGCTTTGTGATTACAACTACTACTTCAAAAATCTATCAGAGGCAAATATTAGAATCACTTAAACGAAGAATATTGCATGAATATTGATTAGAGTTTATCGATTAATTGGTCAATGGTGGAATCCAGAGTCTTGGTACTTTCTTATTATTATTGAAACAATTTTATTTACTTCTAAAAAAATCCTTCACAAGCCCGAGTTGAACGAACTTTACTCACCACTTTCACTACAACTTTAAAACCACACCACTATGTCCTCTTTGGACATGGCTTAATTATCAACCTAGATAATTGAGGGCCCTTATGGGAGGGCGGCCCTTGATAAGGGTGAAACAAAAGAAGATTTTTGTATGTCAAAGTGAAGAAGTAAGAAGACAGCTGCTGGTTTTGTTCACACCACAAAAGGTGGTGATTGTTAGGTTTTGTTCTGTTAAGTTCTGGAATCTTCTGGAAAGGGTCAGAAACATTACTTGGGGTATTTCCCAAGTTATGTGGTTTCCTAGTTGATTCGTTTATCTAATTTAGGTGGAAAACTAACCTAGGAAGTTCTTGGGGGACAAGTTTGTGTTATCTATAAAAGGACCCATAGGGTTGGAGTTATAGATATCTTTTTCTTAGAGAGTCTACAAACATCTGTTTGTGAGAGAATAAAAGAGCAGCTAGGGTTCTTATTGTTAGAGAACTTTGAGTGACTAGTTCTTGTGAGGTAAACACTATTGTAAGAGTTTTTCCAAAGAATTAGTGAAATCTTTTGTTTGTCGAATTATTTTTTGTTTCTTCTTAGTACTCTATATTTTGTTTAATCGTTAGAACATCTTACTCGAGACGAACAAGTAGTAGTGTTTCTATGTTAAGGGAAAACTCTCTACTGGATTCTACATTTACAAGGGCCACATAAGGGATGACTATATCCAATCAACTTTCTAAAGTCTATTACAAAGCTTTCTTCAACAACATTACTTCAGCAACAACATGACATCAAATATTGGTTCATCCTTCTTTTCAAGTTTTTCAAAAAGTTTGGACTTGTCAAGTATAGGCAAAACACATCTCTTCTGTAATGAATGTTAGTTAGGGAAATGTCATAAATTGCCATTTACTTTGTCTACACATAGAGCTCAGTCTCCACTAGAATTACTTCACATGGATTTATGGGGTAATAGTCTTGTAATATCTTCAAGTGGATTCAGATATTATGTCAACATTGTAGATGACTATTCAAGATTTTGTTGGATTTATCCATTATATGAAAAATCAGAATTCAAAGATATTTTCTTATACTTCAAAGCTATGATTGAAATTGTTGCATACTTCTATTATAAGGATTAGAATAGATGGAGGAGGATAATTCTTAAACAATGAGATGAAAGATTTTTTATGTGTTCATGGAATTTTCATGAAATATCATGTCCTCATACTCCTGAACAAAATGGAATGGCTGAGTCTAAACATGGACATCTTATAGATACATGGAGAACTTTCTTAATTCATCTAGGTTTGTCAGATAAATTTTGGGTGGACTCTTTTCATACAGCTAATTATGTCATTAATAGGTTACCTGTTAGAATCTTTGGTTTTATCTCATCTTCTGAGAAATTGTTTGCTAAAATACCTGACTATACTTTTTTTTTCCTGATTTTTTGGTTCTTCATGTTTTTCATGGCTTAGACCATATACTGATCATAAACTACAACCCAAAAGTGTGCATTGTGTCTTTAATATAGTTCTATGCACAAGGGAAACAGATGTCTAGATCCTAAAACTGGAAGAGTGTATGTCTCCAGGCATGTTGTTTTTAATGAAGATCACTTTCCATTGAAACCAAAAGAGGATCTACATTCACCTGCTATTCAGACACCTTCATCTACTTAGTCAGACATTGTTATTCAGACACCTTTATCTACTCAGTCAGACATTGTTTCAGCCAGCTGTTGTTATTTCTTCTGATTTAACTACTGATAATTCTTCTGCACCAACTGTAAAACCTACTTCTTCTAACTCAGTTACTTCTTCAGACTCAATTCCTGTTATTCAAGATGCAACATTAAATTCTCATCCAATGGTGACCAGGGGCAAAATAGGTATTTTTAAACCTAAAGTCTACAATACTGAACATGTGTTATACCTCCACCTCCACCAACTTGTTATTCTAAGGCTATCAAAACACCAAAATGGAAATGTTCCATGGTAGATGAACATACTGCTCTTAAGAATGCTGGTACTTGGTCACCTGTGGAACCAGATCCATCTTATAATGTTGAAGGTTGCAAGTGGATCTTTAGAATAAAATACAATGCAGATGGTACTGCAGATAGATTCAAATCTAGACTAGTAGCAAAAGGGTTTCATAAACAAAAGGGAATTGATTATACAAAGACCTTCAATCCTGTTGCAAAATCAACCACAATTAGATTAATACTCTCTCTTGCAGTTAACTTCAACTAGGAACTGAAACAGTTGATGTAAGTAATGCATTCTTGCATGGTGATTTAGCAGAAGATGTTTATATGCAACAACCTCTAGGTTTTGTTGATCCAGATAAGCCACATCATGTGTGCAGACTTCACAAATTCATTTATGGTCTTAAACAAGCTCCAAGAGCTTGGTATGACAAGCTGTTGCAAGTTCTTGTCTCATATGAGTTCAAACCATCACTAGCAGATTCTTCTTTATTTGTTCAAAAGTTTGGATCCAGAATTACAATTATTTTGGTTTATGTGGATGATTATCATTACTGGGACTTTTAATGAGTATATCTCACAGTTTATCACTCAGCTTGTCATACTTTCCTATTAAAGATTTGGGACATCTTCACTTCTTCCTTGGTCTTCATGTAAAAATAAATTTTGAGCATCTTTTCCTTAGTCAGACAAAGTATGCTTTGGACTTACTGGAGAAGTTTAGTATGACTGGTGCTAAACCATGCAACACACCAGTTTCTCTTTCTACTAAAATTACAGCTTCAGATGGGGTTCCTTTATCGGATCCAAGTGAATATAGGTCTTTAGTGGGTGCTTTGCAATATTTGACTTGGACAAGGCCTAAATTTGGCTTTGCTGTTAATCAAGTGTGTCTCTATATGCAAGCTCCAACTGATCAACATTTCATTGCAGCTAAGAGAATTCTCAGATACATAAAAAGAACTTTGGATTATAGTGTTTTGTTTTTAAAAGGTCTTCTCACCTTACATGGATTCAGTGATGCTGCCTGGGTTGGATCTATTGATACCAGAAGATCCACATGTGGTTTTTGCATCTTTTTTGGTCCTAATACTGTATCATGGTCCAGCAAAAGATAAGGTAGTGTTGCTAGAAGCTCAACTGAGGCGGAATACAGATCTCTGGCCAATATAGCTGCTGAAATTGTTTGGGTTTGTCAGTTATGAAGGGACTTACATATGTTACTCCCTTCACCTCCTATGATATCTTGTGATAATCAAAGTGCAGTTTCTCTTTCATCCAATCCAGTGTTTCATTGTAAAATGAAACACTTGGCCATCGAATATCATTTTGTCAGAGAATTGGTGCAAAACAAGAATGTAAAAGTCACTTATGTCTCTACTTGGGACCAAATTGCTGATATTTTTACGAAAGGGATGGCAGGTCCACATTTTTCTACACTTTGAAACAAGCTGAGAGTCATTTCTTGTAGCAGACTGGTGTGGTGGTGGTGGTGGT
>JAJJMB010009441.1:458046-656512 GCA_023531105.1 Papaver atlanticum | reverse complement strand
CATTGGTCCTGTGAGCTGTTTCCAGCCTGTCATGTACGAACATATTCTTTTCTTTCTTATATGTTAAGTAGGAATCTCAGTTCTATAAATACACTGAGTGTCCTGTCTCTGTTGATCGTATTGGAGACTCTTTTGTACTTTTATCAAATGATACTAGAATGCTATTTGATGAGATATCATCATGAATTATGGAATGGTAAATCCTTTAAAGTGATTATCATATCATGAATTACGGGATGGTAAATTCTTTAGGCATTCTTTAAAGTGATTATAAAGTGATTAGCACCTGTGAAAATCACACTCGATCAAATTTCACCCTAGCCATAGCGAAGCCGCCGCTTTTGGAACATTTAGCTTAATGGTTATGGATATCGATATAAGAACCCGTATTCTTTACTCCGGGGCACCAACAACATGCAGCGCATTTCACTCATCGTGCGTATATTAGCCATCCTAATCCCTTTCTAAAAAGCCGTTGGAATTCTATTTCCATCAATTACCCTTTTCTTCTTCTTCCTTCTCCGTCCGTCTACTCCTTCACCAGAGGCGTACAATAGCAAGACACAATGGGTGTTGGTGGAAACTTCTGGGATTTACTGAAACCCTATGCCAGAAACGAGGGTTTTGATTTTCTCAGAAACAAGAAAGTTGCAGTTGATTTATCATACTGGATTGTTCAACATGAAACTGCCCTAAAAAACAAAGCAAGAAACCCTCATATCAGACTTACTTTTTTTAGAACCATTAATCTATTCTCAAAGCTTGGAGCTTTTCCTGTATTTATTATTGATGGGGTTTCTTCTCCATTGAAAAATCGGGCAAGAATCGAGAGATTCTTTAGGTTTTCGGGTATTGATTTGTCGGGTTTACCAGGGGTTAACGATGGTGTTTCTGTTGAAAGGAATGGGGCTTTTACTAAGTTTGTTCAGGAATGTGTGGTAAGTTCTTGAACTTTAAAAAAGATGAGTTTTTTAATTTTATTTTTTGGGTTTGAAATTTCGAATTGATTTAGTTATGTACTGTTTGTGTAATTAGGAATTGCTTGAAACCCTTGGGATGCCTGTGTTGAAAGCAAAAGGCGAAGCGGAAGCGCTTTGCGCTAAGTTAAATAGTGAAGGGCATGTTGATGCTTGTATTACTGCTGATAGTGATGCTTTTCTCTTTGGTGCCAATTGTGTGATAAAATCCCTAAGGCCTACATCCAAGGTAAGTTATTCTAATGGGTTTTTATTTCTGTTTAGTATACGCAATTGATCGAATTGTAATGTGGATCATCATTTGTATGTATACTGATAACTTTTAGTTAGATGTTAGGAGCCGAGCAACTGGCTGTTGCTTGACAATTAGTATAGGGCCTATTTGATGATTGATGGGACGTAATAGTTAGAGGTTACTACTGCATATGCTTTGTTCCAAGAATAACATGTGAATGCCTATTGTTTAGTGCATTGCAGTGATTTGCCTAACATATAAGTCAGTAGAGTGCATCTTGTTTGGTGCCTATCGTGTGTAACAGATTCAGGATATGAGTATGCTATAGATGCTGGGTGTTATATAAGTTGTAGTTAGAATGATATGAGTATGTTTAGTTAGAATGATTTGCTTACTTGCTTTAAAATCACAATGTATTATGTATGGTAGGAAGATACCCTGAAGCGACGATCATATTAGGCTTCAGGGATTAACCACAATGCACAACGCCACTCGTAGATTGAAACTGAAATCCAAGATTCTACCAGACAATAAAACGATGCACAGCGCGCCTCTCATAGATTGAAATTGAAATTGAAATCCATATAAAACAAGATTTCTATCAGACAATATACTGTGTAAACTCTGGAACAATGGTGAACATGCCTGTTACATGGCCATAGTAGAGCTTATGTTATTGAGATGGATGGGTGGAATACTGGGGAAGCTAATTTTTTTTTTTTTTTTTTTTTTTTTTTTTTGCAGTGTTGGTATAGACACTTGTGTTTGTCTATACTCTTGAGCAGACCCATCTCACAAATGTATTTATTAGTAGGGCAAGTCGATGTAAATAATAGGGAGGATGAGAGAAGGGGAACTGGATTGAACTGCTAGAAAAGTTTTAGATAGATTTGTCTAGAGAAACATGGTTCATATCAAAAAGATAAATTAATGGTCCATATGTCCTGTTCCAAGTAATTTATACTAGGAGATCATAATGAGTCAATGATGGGGAATATTGTGAAAGCCACATTGTGATTCTTGTCTTCCTTTGGCTTTATTCCTTCCAGTCCCTAGTTGCATTGTCTTCCTTCTTTGGTTTGCATTGGAAGACGAACTTCATTTTTACTATTATTTACTTTTCTTTGCGATGGTCATGGCCAGATTGAATTGGTATCAATGAGTTTTCACCTCCCTTAGCATGGATGGGCATCGCATTTTATGCAGGAACCTTTTGAGTGCTACCACATGTCAGATATTGAAGCTGGTCTAGGGCTGAAGAGACGACACTTAATCGCGATCTCTCTTTTGGTTGGAAATGATCATGATTTGGGTGGGGTGCCTGGAATCGGAATAGATACAGCACTACGCTTTGTTCAGATGTTTCCTGATGAGGAGATCTTGAATAGGTTATATTTCTTCATCAGTTACTTTTTTGTCTTCCGGAAGAGTTCTCGAATTGTATACATTCCAGTTTGTGTCTGCCTTAGTTTCCTATAAACAAGAGTTGCACGTCCTGCAGGTTACACGATGTAGGCAATGGTGATATTCCATTATCCCAGAGTGTTACCGGTTCTAGCGAATCTTTTGTTGATCGTGATGTATGTGGATCAGATACAAGCTCTCCAAAGAACAAATCCCATTGCTCCTATTGTGGACATCCAGGCAGCAAGAGAGCTCATGTCAAGCATGCTTGTGAGTACTGCACGGTTAATTTTAATAATAATTGTATGCAAAAACCAGCGGGATTCAAATGTGAATGCTCTTCTTGCATCATGGTATGTCGTTACTCTAATATGTATTCTTCGTCTAATTGTATGTCTGTGATTTGGTACCAACCTGGGTAGTGTACACCTCTGTTTCATCTGCTAATTTGGTTTACCTTTGCAGGCTAGACAAGTTAAAGAACAGAAGAAACAAACGAATTGGCTACTTGGTGTCTGCAGCAAAATTTCCTCGGAGCAGAAGTTTCCAAATGATCAGATCATTGACATGTATTTAAACCAAACCGATGGAAGTACAAGTGGTATGTTCTTTGATTGAGATCTAGATCTACTTTTTCTTTTAGCGGAAAGGGCTCTCGAAATTTGTTGCTTCTGTATTCTGACTGAAATGAAGTAACTTATTTCCGCTGATAATCTAATCAGCTTACATGTTACTAATACCTCCCTGCTACATCGTCCCCTCACTATCACCGCCAACATTACCCAACCCCCCTTCGACATCGCTACCACCATGCATAACTGCAACCTTACACCCCCGTCAAATGAACACAGAGTCAATACTACCACTGCTGTTCCACACCCTGAAGACCACAAAATTGCCCCATCAAACTTGACCACTGCACTATCATTATACCATAGACATCAAGCCATATCGTTGCAACGAGATCAAACCAGGGACCACCATCATCTCTATAATGCCATCTCCACTGCCTCGTGATAGCCAAATTACCATTTTATTGCTAATTCCTTCCATACTATAGATTGTGTCCTCTCCTTTTCCATGTTGAGCTTTACATGGTCTGTTTCACTGTTTGCAACGTATCCAAAGTTTTGCACACCCCGTTTCCCCACCAGAAAAGCCTAAGGTCCTTAGATCGTGATTATGCAGTCAGCAATCCTTCATTTGCATGTTATCATTTCTTACCTCTAACAAGTTTCCTGTTATTGTGCGTTTGTTCCTCTTTATCATATTCCTTTGGCTAATGTCAAACAAACCACTTTTGAATATTTTTCTGCTTGTTTTATTTTCAGAACATGAAAGCATGTCTCTATTGTGGAAAAGCCCCAATACCGAACCACTGATTGACTTCTTAGGTTACCATCAGCGATGGAATCCTTCCTACATACGCCAGAGGTTGCTTCCAATGTTATCTACAATTCTCTTAAGAGAGATGGCTTCAGATCCAGCAAAAGGCTTGTTGTTACATGAACAATACGAGTTTGATTCTATTCTGCGTGTGAAAATAAGATTTGGCCATCCTTCTTATTTGGTGAAGTGGAAGAAAGTTGGTGCTGTGGAAACTGTGAGCTCTACAACTCAAACTGAAGACTATGATACCCAGCAAGATGAAGTCGTGGAAGTGAACGAGTTTGGTGATTTGTTGGATGAGCCTGACATCCCCGAGATTCACGTTGATGATGGGTGCTGGTTCCTGTTAACTGATGAAAACATGGATCTTGTTAAGGCTGCATATCCTGAAGAAACCGACAGGTTCTTACGGGAAAAGGTACACCATTTTCTTTGCCAATTATGTTCCAGCTAATTAGCTAGTTATGTATGATACAAATCGAGATCAGATATGAAAGAAAGAATAAACTCTCTCAAGAAAAGTGGGATCGATCTGATCTGCTGAGGGCTGTCCATGAGTAGATTCTTACTAGTTTCACCATTGAAAAATGTTAGAACTTAATGACTCTTGTAGCCGTAGGCCTGCAAATCCTGTACAGAATTTCCTTCTCTAAATCTTCAAACCTTACAAAATTAGAGCTCCCTTTCAAGGGGTACAATGACAGAATGCCCCATGGAATTTCATATAAACTTACTGCAATTGCCACCAGTTAAATTTTAGCTTAGTTCCCAGTACACCCGCATCTTATTCTTTGTGCCACTGTAACCAATAGAGCAAATGGAAGATCTGATCTGAGACTCTGAGTTTTACACTACGACAATTGAACAACTGCATGATATTGAAACTGCATAATTCCATCTTTCATATGCTTCTGAATAAAGCTAAGTTTGTGTAGGACTTTTTTTCTTCTTCCTTAAAGTTACTGAAACTGTACTCAGCCCCCCAACATTTTTCTTCACAATCATGATTTTTCTGTTTATATTTCAAATGAATTTCCAGGAACTGAAAGAGTCGAAATCCAAGAAAAGGAAAGCAAGTGGTGAAACTACTCCAAAATCAAGTGCAGTCCAACTCAGTATTACTGAATTTTATCGCTCAACAAAAGGTACAGCTCATCTTTTGAAAGAGAAAGAAGGTCCGGCCAAAAAAGTATCAGAGGAGCAATTAAAACAAGGGGGGTCTTCTTCAAAAGAGACAATGACATCAACTCCGAAATTATCCAAATCCGTAAGACGTCGCCTTTTATTCAACTAAACCATAATAAATATAATCTTTATGCCTAACATAACTATGATCGCTTTTGCGTTTACGTCTTTCTTTCTCTTTGTAATTAAAAAATGAAGTGGATACAACACCACCAGATGTTTCGTTTAAGGAGGTAGCCTTAAATTATTGTAAATTTTCATCTTTTTCTTTTTCTCCTGCCTGTAATTTTTTCATCTGTTTCTTTTTTCTTTAACTTGCCTGTAATCATTTCTGATTCTGAAAGGGTGTCTTTGTTATTAATCTAACCGGGTTTGGGACCCTTCGTCGTCCTAAAAGGCTTCGCCTTTTTTCATGTACAATGAAATCTTCTGTTGCGCATTTTATGCTATTCCTATCATTAACAGTTGGATTATGTATTAAATTAGCACGATTTCGCCATGAGATTCTCCACTTTATTGCCATGATCTTTCTGCCAACATTGGACACAGAAAGTGAGAAATCCCAAAACACTGATTCCGGCTGTCGTCTTTTTGAATGACCAATCAGAATTGTGAATTTTTACAGGTATCTTGCAATCTGGTAAAATGAAAATGAGAATTTGAATTCTAAAACTCTTGTTTATTGATTCAGGAAATGCCCTCTTACAAACTTGAACTTTTTTTACTGTACATGACTAAAAATTACTACTTGATATATACCTAGGACTCTAAAAGCAGAGTATTTGAAAATACCCTTTTTACAATGACTTCAAAATTCAAGTACAAAAAAATTGTACTGACTAAATTTGTGATAATTTGGTCCCTAAAATTTACCCTTCATTGCCAAAAAGAAGGGGAGGTAAATTTCAGATAGAGTAACTCCAGAGTGACATATCAGCATGATTACTGTCCATATCATCCCAACTGAAACCTCTTGAAGGAGGTGGTGAGAGTAACAACCCTTCAGCCATATCAGCAAGTAATCTAGGCATTTCAAATTCTGCTTCTTCATCCATGTAAAACACTTTCTCTGAAGAAGAAATAATCGGACTCACCGGAGAAGACGAAATCATCGAATTCACCTGTGAGAAATTCTCCGAATGCCCCGAATTATTAATCTCATCAACTGATTCTGATTGTTGGAATGCTTTGGCAGCTTCAGCTGCTGCTTTCCGAATGTCATTAGGATCAGATGAAACCGGTACAGGTAATCTCCAAACAGAATCAGCAAAATTAAGACAAGCTGATCTACCTCTTAACGCCATTGCTGCAACATCATGAGCACGAGCAGCCATTTCTGGTGTCGCAAAAGTACCTAACCAAATCCTTGTTTTCTTATTCGGTTCTCTAACTTCACATACCCATTTATCATTATTCCTCTGTCTCACTCCTCTGTAAACCGGATGTCTCGTCTCCCGAAACTTCATTCTCCCCGCTTTCCGTTTCGGTTTATCGGATGCTAGTTGAATTTCTTCATCGGAAAATGTATTCCGATTATTCAAACTTGAATCAGATACTGGTGATGATATCTCAACTGATCTCGAATCCAAATACTGACTCTGTAGTAGCTGATTGTACCAAAACATATCCATTTTCGAAGAAGAATTAGTAGAAGATTAAGTGTTCTTGACTGAATCTCTGGTACTGAGTACTATTTTTCTTTTTGTTTATATAGTTCGGTTTTTCTAGTTGTTTGAAATTCTTGAGGAGGCAAAGATTTTGGGAGAGGGGGGTTTTATAAGAAAAAACGCGTGTTTAATTAAAATCCATAAAACGGGTTAGACGCGGAGTTAATAAAAAAGAACAGCTGTAAAAAAACGGTAAAACACTTAAATCGGAAGTAATTTGGTTTGAATATAATAATCACACAGCTGTTTGTTTATGAGTGTGTACAGCTAAGTGTAGAAGATTTGATGGGTATAATACACGTGTTGATTCTCACTTGAAGAAGTAATTAAAAGATTGATGATGATGACAGCGGAGTCTTCCTTTTTCCAATTTGAGGGAGTTGATGATTCATACTCTCTTTCTTCATTTAAATCAAAAAGGTAAAGTGATGTCATCTTGTTCGATAAAGGTGGCGATTCTGTTGACCACCGATTAATAGACTAGAATCTTTGACTCTTTCCTGTAAATGGAATTGGTAAGCATTGTGAACATAACGTCATCTCTTTTTGAAGTGACATCAATTCTTGTTTAGGATTTTTAGAAGCTTCTTAATAGAGTGAGTAATGAGTATCCGATATCACGATTATCTCGGTTTGTGGTATCCGTCTATAAAAGTCCAAATCTAAGGTATTTAATGGTATAGTGATCTAAGGTCCTCATCCTTTTTGTACATGATTTATATGGGATGATACCATTCCTATTAGGGGATATCATCCCATATAAGACAAAAGGATATGGAGCGTTCCTGATCATTCGATCGACCAAATAATATTAGACTGGAGTATTCCTGATCATTGGATCAACCTAGTTAATGGTTTCATCCCTTTGTAGGAGTGGTATCACATGCTATTCGTATTCCCGGGTATAAGTTTTGTAATCGTTGGTATAATATAGACTATATCTTTGTCGTATCGATCCGATGTGTAACAGAAAAGAAAAAAAAGACGCACAAACGAAGAATTTTTCCAACACACATGCACACAATAGCTCAGAGCAGATGTAAGGAAAGGTTTTACCTATTTTGTATCCTCATTTTTCCAGATTCTCATCCTAACTACACAAACTAGATTTTGTATAACTCTTTTTAAATTGACTAAATAAAACTTACTCTCTTATCTTCCATTGTTAAAGGTCAGGCTGGAACATAATTGTCAAATCACCATTTTCCATTAGGTTTGGAGATTGAACTGCATAACTTACCTTTATTTCGTAAATAATATGATAGTGTGTGGACAGAAAAATGACCCATTAATAAAAATTACTATTAAAATTGGGGATAATTGATTACAATGAAAACCCAATCACAAACGGAGAACCCAATTATATGTTCCCTTAACATCTTAGTTTTACTTATATACGTCATTACCATTCACATCAATAGGAAACTTAATTTTACTTATATATATTGTTACCATTCGCATCAATAGGAAAGTCCAATAAAGAAAGAAAAAGTTATTTGTCGATTATGTAGTTGATTATAGTCATCGTTCTTTTCAATTTTGGTATAAACCATTATTAGGTCATTAGAAGAATAAAAATGTAGCAGTAGCATAAGCTACATGGGTTAGTAGTGGAACCGAGGAAAAAAAATAGTGGTAGATGGATCTAAAATAGAGGTCAGTGGTGGTAGATGGATTTAGGATTAGATTCCACAGGGAGAGGGGAAGAAGGAAGACTGCGATGAAAGTCACTCATTTTGCTTGCCTAATTTAAAAAGCATTATGCAAAATATGATTTGAGTGGTTATGATGCAATTTATAGAAAGTGGGAATGGGAAATAGGTGAAACCAAAGGAAATGATAACGATGGAACTGGAAACAAAAGTGGAAATAAAGGGGGACAAGGTATTGCAGATTAAGGTCGGTGTTAAGTTTGAAATAAGTCAAATTTGTTTTTGGGTCGGTGAAGTTTTGGGTTTGAAATAAACTAAAACTTGTTTGGAATTAAGAGTTTTGGGATAGCTCTTAGTTGTTTATTTGATCCTTAAGTTTAGGAACTTAATAGCCAATTTCAGGAAACCCTAAACTTATAGGATAAGTAATGTGACTCCTATAAAAGGAGGTCTAGGATATGAGTTTTAGCAATGAGCTCTCAAGGAAATTCTCATTAGAGACGTGAGGAATTTATCCTAACTTTAGGGGTGGATGTGAGAGACCATTAATGGTAGAAGGAGTACATTATTATGGTGCTTATGAAATACATATCGATGTTGGAAGATATGTCGTTATAGAGTATTCGTATATGGAGATGTTGGTAAGACATCTAGTTTGAGTAGAAGATCATCTTTGTGGTGCTGGAGTAGATTATTAGTCTTGAGCAGAAGGAGTCAATTGTAACATATGTCAGGGTGCGTAGAGAAGATCATCTCGATATGGTAGATAACATGCTAAACATTATCTCGTTTGGGTGAAGACAGTAATTAAGAGTTATAGAGCATTTGTTAAAGGTTCTTGTGTTCTGTCACATTGTGGTTAGTCGATTATTCAATTCTTGCATAATTTTTAGTTGGTCGTTCTATAATAAAGAAAGACGTCATTGCAGTTTGGTGGATGTAGACAATATACACACATCATGTATTTTGTTGAACCACGTTAAATCCATGAGTACTTTATTTCTTGTTGCTTTTGTTTATAGCTTGCATTTGTGTGGTTCTTTATATTAATCTTATCTTAGATCGCAATGAAGTTCATGGAGCAATTAGAGAAATCTATGATTTCTTGTTGGCTAGTTTGTTTTCCGCATTAATTAGCATGTATAGATGGTTATGAACCCCAACAGGAATAACGCTAGAGATATTTATTTTGCTGATAGCATTCATGATAATCCTTTGGTACTCAAAATCAAGATCATGGTACGAGACAACAAGATTAATATCTTTTCAGCGTAACAGGTTAAATTATCAGTTGGCCTTGATAATTAAGATGATACATGGTAAATATAATTTGATGAGATTTGACAATTTAGCCAGCAAATGCAGTCAGTGTCATTAATGATCAATTATTTTTTAGAACGGAGAATCAATGAATTTCTCACAATAGTCTTAATATCAAATACATGAGTGTCATGATAGACAAAAGGATCTTATGAAGATTCATCTTCCTGCAAATATCCTCTATAACCGAGATACAAACTAGAAGAACAAAATCGACCATCTACTAGTTTTTCAAAATTTCGAGAAAAAATTGACTCGAACTATAATGCATTGTCTCATTATTGTCATGACTAATGATGATGATAAAATATGCTTAGTCATATCTAATGTAATAATTTATTTGGATTCAGATGTACAATCAACTTTATTTAACGTTTCTATTGTGTTTTATAGTGTATCCAAATATTCAGTATTTGCAAATATATATGATGGAGGAAGATAATAACTAAAATTAGACATGAATCCATAGTTTTGGTCAATTATGGTCAGTTTCAGTCATTATTTGTCAGTATCACTGATACCACTGTGTCTTATCTATACCTGCAAGCGTCGATACCCCATATGACGAACCATGATTTAATATAGGCTTAACAATTGTGATCTAATGGAATTCAAAACTCATTGGGAACATTAACTACTTGTACCTTGTAAAGGGTAAAAAAAAGCACCTTAACTAGTTTTCTAAAGAATGCCATAAAACGTAGCCTGTACGATCTAGAAAAACCAATGAACTTTAAAATATTTGGTTTTTTGAAGTGTTAAAAGTTTAAAATGTAACCTTCCGGTAAGTAAGTGATGGAAACTTACCCTTTCGAACCTCTTTAGTTTATAAGGTATGCAAATATTAGGAGCAGAAGTCAATTCTAAAAGTCGAAATAGACAATTATTTACTTCGTAAAAAGTTAAACTTTTCATATTTAGAAGTCATTTTAAAATTGTGTTCCTAAAATAATCTCTAACCTTGTCGAAAACTAATGTGTCATATAGTATATCCAAACATGATATCAGTTTTTCTATGTCGTTTTCTTATACTATATGCTCAGTGTGTATATATAAATTTATCTTTTGGGTGTTTTTTTTTTTAATCGGTAAAGAATTTGGTGCTAGCTAGTTTTGAACTCAGGTCACTGGTATCATCACTGATATCTTCTGGGTGTTTATGTTCATGCAACCCCACTCCCAGATTAATATGATGCTTTCTTCATCACACCAACAAATAAAAATTCAGAACGAGATCTAATAGTGTAATACTTATTGAATCATTTTCCCTTTTTTATTATGAATCATACATGAGATTAAATTAGGGAAATAACTCTGCATTCTTGTAGAAGCGAGATATCTTCGTTAAAAATCTGTAAATCTTAAATAAGTTTCTGAGATTTGTAGATTTCATGCAAGTTCTCGTAGTCGTACATAAATATCAATGATTTGCTGAATTTTTTTTATTGATAAGAGTTTTTGTTTTTAAAATTTACAGTATAACAATTTCAGGTGGAGTTTGAAAATCCTGATTATAATAAAATAAAATAAATAAAGTGGCCCGTAGTGAGTTTGAGATGTAATTTAACGAAGTTTTGACCTTTTTTACTCGTGGATATTATCATGTAACAATTTTACCATTATCACTGTATTAGACTGTTTATTCTGCATCCTCATGGATATTATCATGCAACGACTTTACCATTAACACTCTATCAAACAATGCTTATTCTCCATCCCTTCGACTGATTCATCAACAGTTGTTTTTATGGGAGGACTACATTATTCATACGAGCAATTGAAAAGGTCTCTATCATGGATCGTCGTTGATGACCACCAATGATCTCTATAGCTGATGATGTATGTGCATGACGTGATCAATCTTCAAAATGAATAGACAGTGATTTCGAGTCTCTCTAGCATTCCAAGTTCTCAATTCAATGAAACAATGCTTAAGCTTAAACGTGGTGAATATATTGAAAATGTCAAACCGTAACTTTTAACTACTAATTATGTCAACGACTTGTTATTTAAGTAGTCAATACAAATATATACATGCCGGTGATGGAATGACTTTTAGGACATAACTCCTTGTATGGGCCAGAAGACTAATTTCAATGTTTTTGCCACCCCAAAGTATCTTGTACTGGATATTAGTGCACTAACCAGTTCTCGTACGTGATATCAAATGGTTTGAAACCGTGCACTAGAATTTGGCGAGACAACCGTGTGACATGTTCAAGCTCTCTAGTCCTCTAACCAAGTACTCGATTCAATCAAATAGCATTAAGAGTGAAATACGGTACATCTATCAAAGATATTATACCTTTCTTTTATTTTTATTTTTTCGACGGATAAAGAATTCGCTTTTGATGAGTTTCGATCGCAGGCAGGGATGGAGGGAAAGAGGATAAGTGGGGTCTGTCGACCCCACTTGATTTTGAAATTTTATTAAATTAGGCTTAAGTTTTTGTAATTTCCATGCCTTGTGGGGGAAAATACGTACGATAAAATCAAAATTCTACTTAACGGCGACAAAATTAATAATTGAAATTGCATCAAATACAAGTAAATTACTATCTCTAATTTAATTTATAACTTGATTTTCACTTAGAAAATGATACAAAACCAATTAAAATGCCAAAAAAAATCGGTCGGCCTTCGGCCGCATAACCACCGCTATGCTCAAAAATTTACCGTATGAATTTGCCCCCACTTGAATAAATGTCTGACTCCGTCACTGATCGCAGGTCACTAATATCACCATATATAATTTTTCTAAAATCTCTTAGCATCATTTCCGAAAGATCCTAAAAATAAAGTGTTTTTTTATATATTTCCGGAGTCCCTAAATAACTAAACAGTCAATACATACGGGTGATGGTGAGTTTTAGGAAAGACCTCTTGCACCGCCCCAAATATTATGGTCAAAGTGTTTACCGCCTCAAAAGATCATTTTAGGATTTGAAAGGACTCCCAGTTGATCCTTAATTTGAAAGTAAAATTCAATACACTTCAATGCAAAATTGTCAACGGATGCAATTGGTGATAATTGTAAGACTAAAAGGGTTTAATCCATGCTAATGTTCTTCACACTTGCTCTTAAGTCAAACACTTCTAAAGATTTATTTCATTGAATTTGACCATAGCTGAGATTTTCTAGTACTCTTTTTTAGTGAGTCCATCTAGGTTCAGTTATTGACCGTTTGACGTCTTCTTTTCACATACTAAAAAAGATACGACTCAATCATATCTAAGAAGACAATTCGCCGAGGAATTGAACCGAATTCGGTCCAAAACAGGAAAGTCGTAGACAAGCCATCATGAAAAGGACAAAAATCTACTTTATGGAGATGACGTGGGAAGTGAATCACACGATCGCTACACGCACGACCAAATTGGCTGTGAAGATGTAAACGCGTGTGATGCGCAACTGGCAGTTTATTAAAAAGTAGATAAAGTAGTACTAAAAACCAATGATGCGATATGATGGTGGCTATAATTGTGGATAATGTGGGGCCGGGAAAGAAAAGTGAAAAGGAAAAAGGAAAGACTAGAGAAATGGAAGGAAGTTCTAGTTTGTGGGAGGCAGTTAAGGACTGGGAGTAGAGAGCGACCTGACTAGATGATCTGTACGGTTCAAACAAATACTCACTATACCTGAACAACAAAAAATCATTTGATGGTGGGATTTTGCGTGTGGACCCTCACGTGGGTTTTGGGAAAGTAGGGAAAGAAAGTATAAACGGGTGGGGTTTAATTTTTCATTTTGACACGGAAAAAAGAAGTGAAAAGAGATTCGGAAATAATGGAGCTTACTTAGGGTAATTCCTATGACAATGAACAATTTTTTTCTTTTTTTTTAGCCACGTGGATGAATAAATTGTGTTTTCCACTATGGAAAACTAGAGCAAAATGAATAGATTTAGTTTTCTAGGGTCCCACTAATATATTTTTTTAATATAAAATGTTTTGTATGATAAAGATAAAATATAAAATAATATATTTGGTGAGAGAAAATATGATAAAGTGAGATAAAAAAGGATAAAGGGAATAAAAAAGGAGTAAATTAATTGTTGGGAATCTGAAATTGTACTGGGCGAGGGAGGAATACACGCCAGCGTTTTTTCTTCCAACACCCGCGATTTTCCTTCCAACTCCCGATCTTCCCACGCTCGCCCGACCTTCCATCAAGCGCGCGCTACATGTTCCATCTCACTCAACATCCATTTTTCATGTTTGTTGAGTCCATAGTGGGAGCAAAATCAACAAACTTCAAGTTTGTTGAGTCCATAGGAACTGCTCTAAAGAGCTGGCTTTAGAAAGAACTTAGAAGTGCGTTATCCATCCAGTACTGGAACAATGACATAGGGAGTGTAGTTAAGATTTCTTTAGAGACAGTGTTAGAGGCTCAAGCAATGTAGTCTATCTCGGCTGAGATGGCCGAGATCTCGCCTGAAATTCTGGTTTCGGGACTCAAGGGATCGAAATGTTTAATTTCGCCGCGACGGAAGTAGCCAAATTTTTTGGCTATATTTTGGTTGACTCGGCCAGAATTGAACGAAATTATCCGGAAATCTCGATTAAAGTTTTTGAAATTTGTATGGATCTTAAGTATATTGCTATTTTGAATGAAGACTTGTTTCTTTAAAAAAAAATAGTGATATGTATTATATCTATACACAACTGTGTGTAATTTTTTTATATTAGTATACTATAGGTATAAAATTCGAAAACGAAGTTTCATTAGTTTTCCCGAAAATAAGTTGTCCCAGTGTCTCGGTCCCGGCCGAGACGGAACGAAATGCATAATTAACTACATTGGGCTCAATGTCATTATACTAGTGACTGTGAATGAAAGCAGTAGAGCCTAGGACTTAACCCCGGGATCTATTATTAAAGACTGTACAGTTAGTAATATTCTCCTTTTTGGTGCTAAAAGAAGATTTACTTATTTATTTATTTTGATAATAAAACCTTAGAATAAAAGAAAATAAGTTGTTTACAAGAGTTGAGAGGTCTGAGTGCCTTGAGGATTTACTTTTTGATAGTAAAAGAAGATTTACTTATTGAATTTGATTTGTTATTACTTCATATTTCCCCACTCCATAGTGTTTCTTCTCCATAGTTTTTCTACGAGTGTGGAGGAGTATTATACCAAATTTCGAAATTTTCAAATTTTCTAGCGTGTTTAGCCAGCATATCTGTTAGTTTATTGCATTCTCAGGTAATATGTCTGTATTTTCAACTATTTGATTGACTTAAATAATATTTAGCATCCTTGATAATATATGAATAAGCCAGAGAGATCTCCAGTCACTGTAGATATTACATTTTCATAGTTTCTTTTTATAATGACTTCTGGTGACGGGGAGATATAACCCATAATACTCCCTTCAGCAAAATATAACATTCTGCTAGTTTACATCTCCATGTTATAATTCCCTGTAGAAGATCTCTTGATTTTTTTTCCTCATTTCTCAGCTTTAATTGGAATTCTATCTAAAATTATTGATAGCATTATTATTATTATTATTATTATTATTATTATGGATATTATTATTATTATTTTTATTTATTTTTAATAAAAAAGGATTATATTAATAAAGAACCGAAAAGTATTTACACAGGGTTGACTGGGAGTCTAGCAATAATCTGCGCTCCCACGCCTTATTATTATTATTATTATTATTGTAGATTATTATTGAGAAGAAAGATCAAGGTTACAAGAAATGGTGGGCAACCTAGCGACAAGCTGGGTGCCAACACCCTTTTGACTAATAATGCCTAACCTATGGAAGAGTAAACTACCTACTTTATAGTTAGCATCATGACTAGCTAGGCAGTTACTCAACCTTTTAAGAAAAAAGATAAAATCGTCACACAATTCGCCTAAAGTAGTGAAAGCCAAAACACCAAATCTGTAGACATTGGAGATACACAGGTCCAGGTATTTGTGATTTTTGCGTGTGACAGCAGCAGTAATGGCCGGGGGTAAAAGAGCGAGTTCTTGCACTAGTAAATGGTGAAACACTCGTGACATCGAAGCACACATCCTTCCCATATACCAAGTTGTACACCAAAATATCAGCAGGCTTGCGCTCATTAGCATTGGTAGACAGGAAGCCAAGCGAAACCTATTTCCTAGCAACAACACCAGCCTTGTAGCACATTTCAACGACACCATCTCTAACCATATCGTGTCTGAATTTAAGACCCACGTCCTTAGCACAATGCACAGCGTGGTCTCCATAAACTTCCATGGGTTTAGCACAGCTAGAGCATGCACTACCATCAGCAAACAGAGGCACGGCCAACCGATATTGAAGAACTACACGAAATTATCTAGGACCAACAGCTTGGTTGAGTCCACTGATGGGGATAGCCTTCAAGAATTCCATAGCGTGTTCTTTCCTATAACACTGCCAGATGATTGATTCACGTTCATTCAAAGTGAAGCTGGATGATATAGAGTCCTTGACAACACCAAAGTAAATTACTGCTAATGTCTTCATGAAATGGGGAGCAGTGTCATTGAAGTTGAACTCGGACCTCGATAATCCACAAGCTTGTGTGAATACTTGCAAGGCATGATCAAAACTGAGGCTCAAACCATCTTAAGAAGGGAGCTGTAACATAGTATTCTGCAAGAGCTTGGTTTGAGTATTAGACGCAATGTAACAATATGTACTAGTATCTGCCATTATTATTATTATTATTATTATTTTGCCACCTTTATTATTATTATTTTTATTAAGCAAGAAAACTTAGTCGATAGTTACACAGGGTGTGTTGGAAGCCTAACAACAAGATGGGCACCAACCCCCTTTTGAATAATAATACCCAACCTATGAAAAAAAAGAACTACCAATTTTATGATTGGCATCATATCTAACAAAGTAGTTTCTCAATCGTTTTAAAAACAAAATAGTGTCTTCACCGAGTTTGCCTAGGGTAGTGAAGGCCAAAACTTGGAAGCCATAGCCAAGTGTTGCACAATGGTCACGATATTCGTGCATCTTTCGTGTCATAGCTACAGAAATTGCATGACCTAGAGTAAAAGATCGAGTTCTAGCACTTGTGAATGGAGATACCCCTGTGACATCAAAGCAAACATCTTTGCCTTGAATCCAGTTGTAAACCAATATATCCGCAGGCTTTAAAGAGGTGGCGCTATTGGAGAGCAGTCCCAGCGAAACTTCCTTCCTTGCAGCAACTCCAGCCTTGTAACATATATCAGCAAATGCATCTCTAACCATATCATGTCTAAATTTGGAACCAACTTCACTGGCACAATGAATTGCATGGTCCTCGTATATGTCCATGGGTCTAGCACATATAGAACATGATCTACCAGATTCGAAGAAAGGTATGCCTAGTCAATATTGGATCACGACACTAAACTATCTTGGTCCAACAGCTTGGTTCAAACCGGCGATTGTAACCGCCTTCAAGAAATCCATAGCGTGCTTCTCCCTGTTGTGTTGCCATAAAATAGACTCTCTATCATTTAAGGCAAAGCATGTGGGTAGAGTTTCCTTAAAAAAATCAAAGTAAGTTGCTGCCAGGGACTTCATGAAATGTGGGGCAGCGTCATTGATATTGTAATCGGAAACCATAATGCCACAAGCCTATTTAAAGATCTGTAGAGCATGTCCGAAACTGGGACTCATAGTTGAGGGAGATGGGAGCCTTAGAATATGCTGCTGTAAGTGTTGAGTTTGGGCATTAGAATCCAAATAGCAATACTTCCCCGTGTCACTCATAGTGTAGACACCAAAACCTCCATATTTGATAGGTAAGGTGGCTAGCCTTTGTTGCACTAGTCCGAAACCTGCCCCATCACTAACCACAAGTTGCTGCAAGTATTGATGGAGATGCTGATCGTAGAGGCTAGATGCGGACTGTATAGCATCCGGGTTAGTTGTTCGTAGGGCAAAGTAAAGCTTGGAGACACCTATGTTGTTCCGCAATAATAACAGTTCACACCATGTATCTCGAAGTTGCTGAACTCGTTGCATCAAGCTGATTGTCTTCTCTACCCGGTTCTCAACCATATTGCTACAATATTGTGGATTTAAACTTACCGGCCACCCAGCACCTTCACACCAAGACTGGGTCTACCAATGTTGGAATGGAATACGCCATCTGCGATGCTTCTGGGGTCGGTTGTAGGTCGGAATACTTCAGTCTTGGTAATGTTCAAGAACAGGCCTCGAGCAGGTCCTTCTTGCTGTATAATTTGCAAGGCTTTTGCCACTTCAAGAGTATCTCCAGCGATGGTTCCATCATCGAGATACCAGGCATGAAAGTTTAGTGTACATTGTGCAGCAATCTTGCTAGCTAGAGGGTGTAAAGTCAGGGAAAACAGAAGGGGACCAAGAGGGTCTCCTTGTTGCACACCCTTTGCTGAAGAGAGTGTAAAATCATTGTAATATAGTCTAGCCGGGTTGGAGTAACAAAACTCGACCCATTTTGATATATTAGGACAATGTGAACTGACCTCCTTAAGCATGGCAGACCTATCGACAAGGTTGAATGCATTCGTGAAGTCAATCAGCAACATAGTTTGTGTTTAACTATCCCCCTTTAATTCCAGTAAACGATTGGCAGCGTGTAGAATTCCCTTACCGCCGCAAGACGTCCCCACCCCAAACTGGAAATCACCAAAGTATGAGGATAAGAGTTTGCAAGCTGAAGAGGCCGCCAGCTAAGAGCATAGTCGTCTCCAGATGGTGCCGACCGAAATTGGTCTCACCCCTCCACCAGGCTTGAGTAATGATGTTAAGGGAGCGCTTGCGATGAATTCGCCAAGTGATGAAGGACACTTACCCTCTAGCCACAAATTAACGACTCCAGTGATTGACTGTAGCAGTTCATCTGCAACTGCAGCGGCGACACCACTGAATGAATCTAAAAGATCTTGTTCCCTCAGGCCATCCCTCCCACAGGAGGTGCCTTTGGGGAAGCTCTTGATTGCTGAGAGTACATCGTCCGTTTCAACACGCAAAGCAGGCACGCAGGGATCATGTGCAGGGATGGAGGGGGATGGTGCAGGTGGATGTTTAAGCAGCAAGTCTTGGAAAGTCTCCTGGGAGGCCGGTGCTAAGCCATCAGATGACAATACACAAATTGCTGTCGTGTAATGCCCTTGACTTATTTTTTTCTTGCAAGCAGTGATATTTGCACTGACCTTCTTCTTCTTCTTCTTCTTCTTATTATTATTTTTTGTTTTTTTTTAATAATATTATTGGATAACGATTATTACATGAAATTAGTTGGAAGCCTAACAAGCTAAGCTCCAACGAGCTACTACTACATTAATTGAATAGGTTTCCGTGCTAGCCTACCAGCGAGCCTCATGAGGAACCAGCCAAGGGAGCCGAAGCGGATAGGGGGGCTGATTATGTCGCAAGGGGGGCAAGCTAACTCTAGCTTCCATGTCAAATTCTGCAATAATGCGCCATCGGGGACTCGAACCTGTGACCTCCTGGAGCGCATCAACCTTTAAGGAACGGGGATGACCAACTGAGCTAGCTACCCGTTATTATTATTATTACTGCTTTTTATTTCTTTATTTTAGATTTTATTACTTCGATATAGGTTTTATTTCTAACACAATATGGTTATTCGTGAGTTGTGTCCGTATGTCATTCTCTGCATTGCTTTTGTTTAGTACATTATGATGCAGAATGTGCTTGGCACGCTTCCTCTTATGTTGTGCTAGCACATCATGACCCTAGTTAGCAATTCGGTGTACGAGAAACGTTCGGAACGACATATGTACGTGTATTATTTGTTTCGATAGAAGATAAATTCGGTCCACTATTCGGTCAACCATTTCTAATTCGGGGATAATTCGGAACGGTATACGTACGTGTATAATTCGTTTTAGATATTTTAATGCGAGAGGGAAAATATGGCCCATATATATAATTAAATTAATAAGTATTTGTAATTTTAAAAGCCTAATTCTAGTATTTGTAGAGATTATACAGAGTAAAAGTAACATTTTAAGAGAAGTCTGTAAAGAAACATAAGAATCGTATGGTTTAAATGGGTTATATAGAAAATATATGAATCATTAGTCAAAAATAAGCTCATGGAACAATGGTTAGATCTACCGTACAGGGAGCCTGACGTCTTATTCTATCCCTTTGCGAAACTCTTTTTTAATATAAATTAATATAAAAATCAGTGACGTGAACCCGAATTACAAGTACCGAGTAGACCGGAAGTATAATTCGTGAATAGTTCGCCGAATTGCTAACTAGGATCATGACACATTTTACACCTCTAGCGTGTTGTATTAAGTTGCTTGAGAAAAACAAAATGGTTCAGGTTATTGCTAAAGTTCATATGTGCGTACAAATTTACAAAACTTATCGATAAAAAAAAAAAAATCACAAAAAATTGCTATAAAATATCAATATTGCACTTTTTCTTTGTAGACAGTATGGCGCACTTTTGTAATACAGTAACTATATAATAATAGTACTGCACTTCATAGGTATAATATAAAAAATAAGATTTGATTTTCAGCTGTGTTATGGCGGAGGAGATGGCGGGCGATGACGGTGGTTTTGTCGTCTCACCTCACCAGACCGACCAAAACATAGAAAATCTGTAATGAATATTTTAGATTATAGTTTGTAATGAGCACCAAGTAATTAGGAAAAAGAGAAGTATCGTCATTGTTTGACAATGGTGAAAAGGTTAAAGTAACTGGAGGGGGCTTGCAAAAAGAGCACTAAACGAATAAATTATGTTAGACAGTTATAAGTCAAGAGTATGTAAATGACTGACTCATCGAGTATGAACCAATTAGATTTACAGATGGAGACCAAGAGAAATAGGTTACGTTTAGTGTTAGTTGATTGTCAAATTTTGGTTAACGAATAAAAAATGACTTCAAGTTTCCTTAATTCAGTCACAAAACTAACAAACAAAAAAACAAGAGATCTGTCGGTGCCAACATTATAGGTATGTAATTCAGGTAACGAAGTTTTACACTGACTAGACAAAGTGAATATGATGATGTTACATGAACAAAAATAAAATAATATTACGAGACTTTCTTCCCATTCTCCCTCTTATCAAATAAAACATTACGAGACTAACTCGAATAGATTCTCTACTGATTCCATTTAACCGCTCCGCCTTGACTAAATATTCTGGTAGGTGTTTTGCATTTAGGAGTTAAGTCGCAAGACTTCAACATGTGCCAATGAACCTGTCATCAAATCAACAAATATAGGCCCATAATACAGTACTTTGCCAGGCCAAGGCCTGGAATAAAAACAAAGAAACATGATTTTGTGATTTACAAGTTTTGTTTTTTGCTTGCAGTAGTGCAAGTTGTGCAAAGATCTGACAGGCCGGCGTAAAAACTATGTTATACTTTTATGAGATATTCTCTAGCCGACCCAGTACTTGCTATTGGAAAAGGCTTTGGATTTGGATTTGGATTTAGAAGCAGCAAATAAATTTACCAAGGAGATCAACAAATACAGAAACTCCCTATGTGAATGAATTTCGAACAAGCTATAGGTATATTGTTGAGATTATCAGTCTCATACACCATGGGAAGTCTAACCTTGAGCAACTCTAACCTTGTAAGCCGGTTTTCGAGGTTGTAATTAATATGCTCATGAACTTCAATATTAGTGGCTGCACCCAAGTGTAATTAGTAATTAATGGTTCCCTGCCTAAGGGATCTGGAATTTTAGATGGGTTTCAAAAGTGACATTTTGCAGGCATCATATTCATACTTTATGAAGTTGATGTGCAGAAGCGTACACTGTCTTTTTAAATTTCTAGCAGTGTTATGGTGGAAATCATGGCTTACCGTATCTATCGATACATGTCCGTATCTGTAGGATTGTATTTGCACCTGTTGATACTGATCCAAGATCCCCAGTTTATTGAAAAAGCCGTTCCGGAAGAAATGACTTTCTCTCTCCAAAAATCATTCTCTCCGAACCTTAGTAATCTTCATCTTGTTAGTGATTAGATCCTTTAGAACCATAGAATCCTTGCTTTACCTCAACCCAATAATGACTTCTGAACATTGTTTCATCACCACCGATCGGAAGTTTTTTAGAATAGGTTGTAGTTCTACCATACCCTCTTCATCCATCACTCTTATAGAATTTCATTCTCATGGTAAATTGAATGGAATTTTTCTTTTAGTATGGCTGCTGATTTACAGAGACTTTTCATGAAGCTGCCAAGAATGGAGATCTGAGAAAGTTGGTTTGGAAACATGAAGATAACCAACGATGGTTTACTGCAACTAAACTTCACAACGAAAAAGGATACTATCTTCTTATAACCCTTGCCAGACCAAGTCCCAAAGCTTACCCAATCTCCTTTTATGTCCCATCTGGTATTCGTTTTGAAGGATAGTTTGAAATGGCTTCTACATTGGAATCCATTATTAACTTTTCTGCTTCATTATTAAAACCAAAACCCCAGATGATGAATCAACCCATACATCAAACCCGATTTGAGTCTTACACAAAACCTAATACTTCCTATGCACAATCTCTGTTCACCAAAAATAAGGTTGTCCAATCCGTTACCCAACATCCCATCAATCTTTCTCCATTTGTTTGTGATAGACATGCTGCACCATGTTCTATCAACACTAGGAATTCAAAGTATGGTCAGTTTATCCATATCGACCATGATCCAACCAATTTAGGTTTGTGGAATAAAATATTCATCATTTTTTCATCTGGAAGAGTCAAGTCATGGCAGAGCTTAGGCAGATTGTTGTGTACAGAGTTGCAGATTCAAAAAGCTTTTGAATTGTTTCTAATAAACTCTACACAAGCAATTTTTTACGTGGATGATGACTTCAATTCACATTCACTGCTCACAATATCACATATTCTGCGTTTCGATGACATCAAAAAATTTGGGGTTCCACAGTTGTGCATCACTATGATTTCAACATCGAAATACGGGGCATTCCTTTTTCAGTTTTGGTCCTTAAAACTGATTCATGCCATTGGAAAAATTTGTGGAGAGTTGTTGTTGAATTATCCTGCAACCCTAAACTCACTAATTTACGTGCTATGCGCATGAAAGTAAGGGATGTCAATGGAATCAATTCGATACCTAGAGTAATTAAGCTCTTTTCTGGAAAACAGATGTTCACTGCTCACATCAAAGTTTCAGGGAAACCATCATTGGCTAATGAAAGTTTCCTTATCACTCCTCCTGTGATCACGGAACCTATATTCAATAGCAAATCAGTTACACCAGATTTGTTGGTAAATTCTAAGGTCAAAAAGAGAAAGTCCTTCCATAAAAGTTACAGTACAGATGTTACATGCGTGACTGTATCTCGGTCAGTTATAACTAAAGATATTGCAGATTCCTCAGATGTTTATAAGGACTCTCATTTAAATACGTCTGCAATATATAAGGAAGGCGTGCAGCACAAGTCAAAGAAGAAAAGACGTAATTGCAAAAAGAAGAAACCCAGATCCAAAAACAGGCCCATGACGCAAGTTTGGCAGCAGGTTAAGTATGAAGATTTTCTAGGCAAGTTTTCAAATATCTCAGTGGCAGAATCAGCTGACTTAGCTGAAGTGGCATCTGACGAGGCTGTAACACCTGAGGTTGCTACTGACATGGATGTTAATGGGGTGGAAAAGCCTGCAGCGTTCAAAATTTCAATTCCAGAAACCTCCATAGAACCTGTAGATCAACAAAAGTATGTCTCATCCCTTACTGATAAGCACATGCTACATTTTATACCCATATTTATATTAGTTAGGACTCAATATTTTGGCTAACAACACTGTTTTAGTGCTTTTGTAGAAAGTACAAGTGAATTCGATCATTCTGGGAATAAACTCCTAAGTTGCATCTTAAATGACGTTTGCAGCGAAAATCACCAAAGTGGCTCACAGATGGAGCTTGCTTCCGAGTTAATGTGTCACGTACACCCACATTACAAGAGGTGGTGCTGTTAACTAGTATGGTGTATGAGGTTCAATGAGCTCCACTATTGGCTTAGGTAAAGGACGTGGCAGACTCTAGACCACAGCTCACGTTATTAATCATCAAATATATCTCAGTATTTTCAAGCTGGTGATGTTTTCGACAAAAAGAAAGGAGAATTTTGAGATCCGAGACATCCCAGAGAGGGAAGAAACGGAGACATTCGTATCTACTTTCAACCAAGGTGCTTCATGGCGTTCTCTTCATAATCTGTCGGCAGATGAAGTTCGATTTCAACCCAGAAATCAGAAGCATCGGTTCTCGAAGTAAATGGAGGTGACAGTTGTACATCAGCAATGTCTATAGAGTTAGGGTAAAGGTGATGGTTGTTGTCGATGGTTGGAACAAATACTGGTAATGATGGCTTCTATCTAAATTGATGTTCTGCAACGGAGAGGAAGAAAATGGCAGCAAAAAAGGCAAGGATGCGTGTGTTGGCCGTACCGTTTGTAAGTAGTCTGCAGTTGATTGAGGCCGAGAAAATCGGTGGAATCAGTTAAGCTTATCAGTGAGCTGTTCATGGCAGCCATACACTTACGGGAAGAAATATTGGCAATCGAGAATGGTGATTCAGTCAAGGAAGCGGAGATATGTCTCGCTGGTGTGGGTTCGAGTTAGGAGGATCCGATTCTTGGGACTATTGTCCTGAAACTGTGCAGCCATGTGGAGGAAAGGGCTTATGGACATAAAGTAGGATATTGGTGTCTTAGTCGGATTTAGGAAGGAGATGGAGGAGATATCATAGACGACCAGGGAGAAGAAGACTTGAGTTGATTATGAAGCTGTATAAAGTCCTGGTGTTTCAATGGTGGCTCTGTTCAATCACAGCAGCAAAGATAGGTTACGTTGGAGGAAGCAAGTAATGCTGTAAACTGAAATCTGATCGGTGATGCTCATATGGTTAGAAAACAAGACATGTTGCTGTGGTAGTTGGTGCAGTGGCTTGATTGCAGATGCTCCTTGTATAGGGAAAATGAAACTGCGAAGTGAGGGTTGGTTGCTGAAGGTGTTATAAAACCTGAGAATAGATGGCTAGTGCTCTCGTTTGCGTCTGGGAGGCAAGTACTGGTAGAGACGGATAGTAAAGAATGTTTGGTTGCATATGTCTAGATGGACTTGGGTGCTTTGGCATGATGCTGTGGCCGGTGGCAGAGAAGTATGGACCAATAGAGATTAGAATCTGGCGTTTGCTCGAGTGCGAGAAGAGTGATTGGACTGGGCTTTGAGTGTTGTCTGCTAGGTCCAAATTGAACTCGCACAACCTACAAATTCACAACTGAGACAGACAAAGAGGGGAGGCCGACGGCCAGAGAAAAAAACAAGCAAGCAGCGCCGCGGAGGTGTTTTAAAGCAGACGAACAAGAGACGACGAAGACAAAAACACTGGTTTAATCATTCCTCTTTTGCTGTTATTTTTAGATGGGTTTTAAGAAACTCATAATTATTTTTTGCTAAACTTGTAACTAGGGTTTTATAGGTAGAAACCACTTGGAGTATTAGGCTATTTTGGAATTGAATAAAATTGAGCAAAGACTATTATGATTTGATTAGATTAATTCTTGATTTTGTTTATTGATTGGATTGAAAAATTAGTCGTCTCTTCTCCCGTTCTGAACGATACAATAACTTTTGAGCTTAATCAATAGGATCGAAAATATATTTGCCTACTTATTTGATATCTTATGCTTGGGTTAAATCCTTTGATGGGGTATGCTTAGAATAGAAGGATATTATTTGTGAACCCAAATATAGTTTCGTATAATTTTCTCGCTAATGCAATTTGATGTGCCATGCTTAGGGTGTCCCAGTGATATTTACGACTCTAATATATATAATAGGGGATGTCGATAGAACGAACAACAAACAAATATTCAAAATTATGTTTCATTTCAGTCATTGAATAGAAATAGTGGTGGATACTGAAAACCCTGGTTACTGATTCTCTTAGTGCACTTATATTATTAGTTTAGTTTATTTTTCTGTTATTATTCTTTCAAAATTCCAAAAAAAACACTATTGTTGGTTAGTCAATTAGAAATATTACATATTTTCCACCGCTCCTCGTGGGAACGACCTGTAATTGTCGTTGTCTATATTGTAGACGCCGTGCGATTGCGGGTAATGTGCAACTGATATGAATCTGCCATCTCCACCTTTCAAATCCCTTATAGAAAGGTTGTTATCGTTCCCAAGCCCTTCTTCAACCCAACATTCATCTCTCTTTTCAACTCTACCAACTCACATGCATCCCCGTGAACACCCAATTACACATCCCCAACCTTGTTTTACTATGTACCAACCCAATAATATGCAAAAAAAATATCCGCATGTTCACAATACCCACCTGGATAATGGCTGAAGTTAACCGTCTCTTCAACACTGGTATCAAACTTGGTATTAGTTTTCAGTCTATGCCGAATTACACCATGAAATTCCTAGTTTCTAAGATTGCGACATCAGGACCTGTGCTCAAACCAGTTCCTCCAACAAAAAAACAAGTTCTCAAGGACTTCGCAGTGCAAAATACAATTGGTATCAAAGGTGAGGATGTTATCTCGGTGCATGAAGAAAAACTAATTTCCCTACCACTGATGGGTTTAGTGAATACATTCATGAATGGAGAAGATACAGTTTTTTCTATCAGCACTGATATTTCCATGCCAGAGTACCCACCGGAATTTGAGCCACAACCATCATCACCAGAAACTTCAAATCAAGCTTTTTCTCCCATATTGGACTCTGTCATTGAGTTACAGCTAGTGATTCCTCTAAAATTGCGTAATGAACTAAAGCGTCTTGGTATTTCAGTTGAGGTTATTGCTTCTCCTCCATCCAGGCCAAAAAGGTCAGTCCATTCTAGGGGTAAATTTTGTTCCAAATGAGTCTCAAAATAGTAACGTTGAATGTTAGAGGCTTAAACTCAAGTAGTAGAAGAACATTGGTTCATAAGATGCTTCAGATGATTAAAGCTCCAATCATTATTCTACAAGAAACCAAAATAATGCAGTGTACATCATGGGATATTAAACAGATATGTGGTTACAAGAATGTAGGTTGGACCATGCAAAAATATTTTGGTAGCTCAGGAGGAATGTTAATTCTCTGGGATAAAGATATGGTGGATGTAAGTGATTCACTTTTTGTTGAGTATACACTCTCAATTCTTTACACAAACAAACTCGATAACTTTCAGTGGGTACTTACGAATGTTTATGGGCCGAATAACACAATTGACGGAGTTGATTTTTGGATTGATCTTGACACTGTTTGCAGATATTGGTCAAACTTACCTTGGTGTATTGCGGGTGATTTTAATAAAATAACCAACTGTGCCGAAAAAAAGAATTATAAAAAGATTACAAGAAGTATGAAGAAGTTCAATAAGTTCATAGATGAACATGATCTTATTGACTTACCTCTCAAGGGGGATAAATTCACTTGGTCCAATGGAAAAGCAGATCCGGTTATGTTCATATTGGATAGATTCCTTCTTTCACCATCTTTTGAACAACACTACCCTTTTGTTACCCAATTATCCAAAGCCATACCTACCTCAGATCACATCCCACTCCTTTTACATATTTCCGACCCCTCTTGGAGACCTAGTCCTTTTAGGTTTGAAGTTATGTGGTTCATGGAGAATGGTTTCTTATAATTACTAGAAAATTGGTGGCTTTCTTTTTGTTTTGCAGGTATTCCTAGCACTGTCCTTTGGTTGAAGTTACAAGCACTTAACAAAACCTGAAAGTATGGAACAAAGAAGTTTTTGGACATACCGATACTAAACTAAAGAACATTCTATATGAAATTCAAACTCTTGATGGCCTGGCTGAAGATAATATCCTATCTGAAGAGGAGTGGATTGTACATCTTCAATACAAAGCGGATTTTGAAAGGATTTCAAACATGGAGAAAACTTTGTTGAAGATTAAATCAAATACAAAGTGGTTGCAGGAGGGTGACAAAACCACTTCTTTCTTCATCAGTAATGCTTCTGCCAGACGTAGATATAATAGAATCAGGCAACTCTACATTGAGGATGAGTTGGTATCAGACAAAAGCAGGTTGCAAGAACATATAGTAGGTTACTACAAAACTCTATTCTCCGAGGAATAGGTCATTCGACCTGATTTGGAAGGGATTGACTTTGAATCCACTACCTCTACAGAAGCCAATATCTTAGAAGCTGATTTTACCGAGGAGGAGGTTATGCATGCTATTAGAGATTTGGGAAATGACAAAGCAGCAGGTCCGGATGGTTTCCCTATTCTATTCTTTCGGAAGTGTTGACACTTTCTCAAGGATGATATTATGGGTACTGTGAATGAATTCTGCACTACATGTACGATTAGCTCTAAACACAACTCTACTTTCATCACTCTTGTGCCTAAAAAAGATCACATTGAGACTATCAAGGATTGTAGACCAATTTGCCTGCTTACTAGTATATATAAGATTATTGTAAAAGTACTAGCTACAAGGCTAAAGCTTGTTATGGACAAGCTGATCTCTCCTATGCAATGCGCTTATATTGAAGGAAGACAAATCATTGATGGAACTCTTATTGCCAATGACTTCGAACTGGAAATCTGGGTATTATTTGTAAATTTGATCTTGAGAAGGATTTTGATAGAATCAATTTGAGGTACCTTGAATTTGTACTTGTGAAAATGGGGTTTCCTAGGAAGTGGTGTAATTGGCTGAGGTTTTGTTATTCAACTTATTCATTCTCGGTTCTTATCAATGGGTCTTGTTTCGGCTACTTCACGAGTACTAGGGGTGTGAGACAAGGCTTTCCAGTTTCTCCTCTTTTATTTAACATTGCCATGGAAGGTTTTTCAAGATTTATGGATAGAGTTGCTAATCAAGGCCTTTTCAGCGGTTTCTCTGTTGCTCATTCTATTATTGTGGTCAACCATCTTCATTATGCGGATGACACAATTTTCTTTTTAGACGATAAAAATGAAGAGCTACATAACCTGTTTTCAGCTTTACATTGTTTTGAGTACATAGCCGACCTAAATGTAAATACTTTGGAAACCAGATTTATTGCAGTGGGAGTAGTTCCATACTTAACTCTTTGAGATGAAGAAATTGGTTGTTCAGTAGACTGCCTACCTTTTATGTACTTGGGAATTCCACTTGGTGCTAAATCTAACTCCATCAGAATTTGGGATCTTATTATAGAAAAGTTTGACACCAGGCTTTCAGTTTGGAGGCGTATTTCATTATCAAGGGGAGGTAAGCTAGCTCTCGTATTTTATCTTATCTTCTCACTTACTACTTCTCTCTGTTTAAGGCCCTTGTCTCAGTCATCAAGATTCTTGAAAAGGAGATGCAGAATTTCTATGGGAATACAAAGAAGGTGCATAAATTTCCCATTTAATTAATTAACTGGGACATAATTCGGGCAACCAAAGAAAGGGGGGGTCTAGGTGTGTGCAACTTAAAACTTATGAATTTAGCATTGTTAGCTAAATGGTGTTGGAGATATGGTGTATAAAAGAGCAGGCTTTGGTATAGTATTATTCAAGACAAGTACGGAAAAGAGTTTTCCAATTGGATCCCGGGAAAAGTTAACCAATCCTATGGGGTGTCTTGTTGGAGGGCCATAGTTGATGCTGTAGGTTTCATTAGCCAACATTCAACTTTATTCCTTCATTTTGGTACTCTCATTTCCTTCTTGAATGATCGCTGGTGTGGGCAGCATCCTCTTTCCACTACTTGTCCTAAACTGTTCAAGTTATCTAGGCATAAAAATGCTAGCATTGCTGACATATGATTTCTGTCGAAGGTAATTGGAAGTTTGAATTCAGGCGGATCCTCACACACGCAGAATCTCAAGAGTATGCAGTGCTCATTATAGCCATCAGTGACACCCCCTACTCGTGATGGTCTTGTAGATACAAAGAGATGGAACTTACATCCCTTCGGTGTGTATACTATCAAAACTTTGTATTCTCAGCTGGTAGAAGACCATGGTGTGACTCACTTCCATTTTCACTTCATTGGGCACAAGGAAATACCCCCAAAAGTAAGTTTTCTGATATGGTGTTTAGTTCACGGAAAACTGAACACTATTGATATGGTTCTTTATGTAGTGGAGAATGGAGACACATGACCATATTTTCATACACTGTAAGATTGCATATAAGGTGTGGTGTAACTTAACACCAACTACAGGCTGGAATTGGGTTTTTTCGGGTTCCATGAGGGCATTGGCAGACACATGGCATACAAAGCAATTTTCTGAATCAGGTAATTTCATCTGGAGTTTGATTCCGGCAACAATTGTTAGCTCAATCTAGAAAGAAAGAAATTGCAAAAGATTTAAAGTTAACCATATCTTCAAAACTTACGACAAACTCATCTTCAAAGCCTATTCTTCAGTTCTTAATTGGGTAGCGGCTGCAGGCCACAGAGTGCACCTGAACTTCTCCCATTCTGTTCTATCTGATTGGCAGGCTATCTTTTTGTAACACGCTATTCTCTTTGGAAACTTTTTTTTTTCTTTGCTTTCATCTACCTATGGTAGACTTGTTTGTAAATCCCTTTTTCTTTTAATAGAGTTCCTTTTCGATCAAAAAAGATCCTCAGTTTATCTGTGTTTTCGGCTGTTCGATACGTATTTGCTGATACAGATTGTATCAGTGCCGTATCGATCTGTCGATACACACAGATACCCAGATACTGACGAATACGAAATATAAAAGACATACAACATTAAGGCATCTTCAAAAAAAATTTTTTTTTGCTTTTCCAAATTTGATAGAAGAAAATCGATTGTTATTGTTGGGAACACGAATGAATTGGAAATGATACAATTCTTATATCGCGTCATAAACTAGAAAGATTCAATGAAGACACATCTAGTTTCTACATATAGGATATGTGCCGGAAGAACAAAGTCAACCATCTATTTTCTGGAAAAGAAATTAACTCGAGCTTTCATATATTTCCACGTTATATTGTTATAACCATTACAGATAATGTAACATGCTCAGCTACATCTGATGTAATAATTTACTTGAGTTACAAATTTTTTTCTTCGGATTTAATGGTTCAATGAGCTTTGTGTGATTTAATCGTTATACTTGAAAGTGTATTCAAACATCTAATATATATATGCAAATCTCTATATCGAAAGATGCCAAAACCAAAACTTGATAGAAACCCCTCGTTTTGGTAAGCATCAATCAATATTGATCAAAATTACCAACACCACCGTAATTGTATATATACCTGTGAGGACCGATATGACACCGATACCAAATAAAGCGGACCATTGGGGAGATAAATGTTGGAATTGATTGATGGGTTCAGATGATGGTCTCCCCTCACCGACCAGAAAATCAATTTTTACCGATGTCCGACACCTAGATTATGAGCTAATTTTTTTTTCAGTTTGATGACCGGAAAACATACTAGTTCACGCTTAATTTTGGTACGTAATTAGTTTTCTATTAGGCAAAATTTGGTCCAAAAGTAGAGTAATTAAATTGTTAAATGAATGAACTGACGTCTGCTCAATTCATGAGTAACCAAAAAATTCAGCAAAAACAATGGATATATATTTGTCGGTGCCAAAATCATACCTAAGGTAATTTAGGTAAAAAAAGAAGGTAAAAAAAAGAAGAAGTTCGTAAATAACTAAACAAACGAGACGAAAACGACGTTTACCTATCTAATACACCCAGCGCCTTACAACGAAGATGGTCCATACCCGCCCCCTCCCCCTGACGACAAGGATTACACCGGTTTGATTTACAAGTATAATTTTTTTGACCGGTTTTCAATTTGAATTCTACTACGTTCTTCACTTAGGTTATGATGATCAACAACTAGGATCTACGTAAGGCGACGAAAAATGATTTGTGGGGGACCAAATATCACTGGACTCACTTTCCTAGAAAACAAATGAAAAGATAAAGGTCTCTTTCTTTCCTTGTAAGAACCTGCCACTGCTACATTAATAATGCAGGCTAAGCGTAGACAAAAGAAGTAGGACGATAGCGTCCAAAAGTGGTTCCTACTTACTTTGTGTCACCACTTGTGCGCAGTAAAAGCGTCCGGTCAGGTGTACCACACACCGTATGTACGCGCGTTTGATCTTGATATTTGTCTCTCTGTATCAACTGATAAGTTCAAGTGAGGGTGACTGGCAGGAGTATCTTCAATTTTCCTTTTTCGTGAAACTTCCTCATATGCATCTCTATCCAGCAACATAGTCTGTTTCCGGATAGTCCAATATTTTTCCTCCGTGTAGCAACTGTCTCTATAGAGTAGGGCCATGTTAACTATACTGCTTAACATCTGGAAAGTTGTTTATCACTTAACAGTCGAGTCATAGGATTGAAACATGGTGTGATGTGTCTAACTACCAAATTATAAATTGGCCCTTATTACTTTGCAGCCCAGGTTACAATATTCAAGGAATGGGAGTGTACAGTTCGCAACCAGGGTTACACACATTTGGCACTTGTTTGGTAAAAAAAAATTAATAGTCAGTCTTTACGTGGACATCCTAATTACTGATTTTTTTTAAACGTCGGTCGTGACTTTTTTTGAGTGAGAAACCTGCCGAGATAAATCCGTGCTATTAAAGACATGAAATTTGTAAAGGAGTTCAACAAGTTCAAACTAAGTGTCTGGTGTGGTGTGAATGAGATTTGGAACAGTACGGAATTTACCTCATCAAACACTGTTTAGTGTTTATGTTGGACATTGGGTTTCAGACTTCAACAGAGGTTGTTGGAGTAAACATGACTACATGAGTTATGTTAAAGGTCCAAGAAATGTGTGGTTTCCGAAGGGACGAATGGATGATTAACGATATCAAATCGTTGGCACCTTGATCATCAACCACTTAACCATAGCCACCAACCAAGGACATGCCAACTCAATACCTTGGCCACACCACATTTCATGATGAAATTACTCTGTTGTTGCACAATTTGGATTACTCTGGGGAAATGATTAGGAGGATTACGCAAGATTAGGGTAGTCAGCAGTGATACAAAAAAGATAGGCCCAACTTCACGAAAGACGGTCCAACAACTAAATTGTTCACTTAGCAATTGTCCTCAAAATGTCGGACTAAAAGTTTTGTTAGTTAGTGTTAGTGGGAAGGGTTCATACTTCCATGGTTCAGGAAATCACCCCCCTTCGTCTACAAGATAAAATTTGTCGGTCAGGGCAAGTCCAATGGATAGAGTAAAAATGCCCATTTGAGCATCCGCGTGGATGGATAAACTCAAATTAGGATTGTGAAAAATGGGTCTTTCGGGAAAAATTGAACCGATATTCCCATCTTGGGATGATAGGGTTAAGTTGAGTCGAGGCTCGGTTCAACTTGAGATACTCGGTCAAGGATTGACCGTTCATATCTAGTTGAACCTATAACAGCTAGTTTCTAACAACCACCCTCCTTCAAACACTCAACTCGTACCATACACTATTCTCTGTTATCTTTTTCTTCACTAAAAGTTGTTCTAATTCTTTTTCTACTTCACTAAGTTTCTCAGTAAAAATGGATAAATCTCAAGCCTTTAATTAACAAAGTAATCAAAAACCTCTAAAGCCAAAAACCAATATATCTCTATCGAGAGGAGAATCAAGTTCGATGATGATGAGAATAATCCCTAACTACTTTCAACGTGAATTAGCCGAAACTCAAGGTCATCCGTCTACAAAAACTCAATTAGATAGCTCTGCTCAAAAACCCAGAGGTGGGTGATATGAAGTTAGAGAAATTTATAAACACCTACTTGATGGTGCTAGAATTATTATCAACAAGTTCCTTGGGTACCACGTATACAAATTGATGCTTGTATTGGTGGAACGTTGGGGAAAAGGAGAGGGTACCACGTATACCACCAAATTTTCGTTCGGAAATCTGAATGGACTAACTTGTTACAATCAGTAAAAATGGATCAACAAGAAAGATCCTTGTTCCTTATTTGTAAACAACATTAATTGGACGATCTCAAAAATGAATATCCAAGAATCTACCTAGTATAAACCCGGACTGTACACGAACCGAATTCCAACAAGAACAAGTCTCGTAACATATTTTTCAAGACACGAATTCACAAGTGCAAGTCTTGTAGGTTATCTACAGTTTGAGCTTAAAAAATGTATAGGTTTTTTAACATACTACTTGTGATATTTATATTTATAATGATACACAATATAATATGAAAAAGAAATAACACAAGACACCAGAACTTTTATTAACTAGAAAACTGCAATGTGCAAAAACAAAAACCCCGAGACCTAGTCTAGTTTTGAACATCTCCTTATATTAAGCCAGTAGGGTCACTACCCACTATCAGACTTGTACTGGAATGTAGTTGAGATCGAATCGACCCTACGAGCAATTCATCTTCAAATGTGCTCCTTATTTCTCTTGGATCTTGCAAAACCCGATGCACTTGATTCCCATAGGTGACGTCCTTTACAACCCTATGAGTTGTTTCAGCCTAAGTGAAGACTTTTTAACTAAAATGCCTCTAATAGATAACCTATTGGATCTTCAAGGTATAGAAGATATCAAGAAAAACTTTAAAATTAGGATAGTTTACTTTCTTCAAAAGGTTATAGAGACGCCTAATCGATTCCACCTCACAAGATCAATCAAACCGAAATGATACTTGTGGAATTACAAAGTCTGAGACGAAGAAAACTTTGGAATTTTTGTCAGTTTTATTCACCGCTAGAAAATTATTGAATGACCATATATTAGAAGAACGAACCTTAAGATAGAAAAGAGTTTTGATGATCAACAAAAAATTCGGGATACCAAGAACTATCACGTAAAAAATTAGTTTGACCAGGATTCACTAACTCGTTAGTGAAGACTTTAAAAGTCAAAACCTAATACAGTTTCACGAAGAAACCTAGGTATTTAGAGGACGACACTATCCGCAACTTGGACACATAGGTCAGGACTGAGATTCTAGTATGCGGAGAGTCCTCCATTATTATTGATGAACAAGAATAAGTAACTTAAAATCAAAGATGAGTTTGTGAACTTTTTTCTATGTTTACGCATTACTTCGATACCAAGCAAGATTAACTTCTCCATATAGATTGATCATGTAAGCATGTGAGAAGTTTTCCTTGAATTAAAAAGAAAAAGAAAAAGTACAACCACATATATGCCGAAATAAGCTCTGTGCACCAAGTGGTTAGCCCAAGAACAATGATTAAGTTATTCGCGAACTTTCAAGCATTGGTGAAGTTCAATAACTCAAAATAATAACACATTTCCTGAATTGATCAAAACAGTTCGTGAATAATTTTCCGTCTCAGAGACTTTTTGTATCAATAAGTTTGCGAATTGTCCAAATTAGTTCGTGTACTCAAGTAACAAAAAGTGTCAACAAACCTATTGAAATCAACCAGTTCGCGTACTGACCGAATCAATTCATGTAATTGAGAATTCAAAAGTATCCTGAAATATGTCAAAATCAACTAGTTCGTGAACTGACAAAATCAGTTAGTGTAAGGGAGTTAATTAGAGAATAATTCGTCAAGCCTCATATTTCCAAGTCCGTGTACTGATCGAATCAGTCTATGAACAAAAAATCTAACTTGACGACTCCTTATTAACTAAATACGCAATTACGATATGTCGAACAATAAAATTTCTCTCAACCTATTATGGGATAAGTTCTTCAATGCTTAAATTTATGATTCGAGTTTTACCAAGTATTAGCTTCAACTTGAGATTCCTTATTTGCAATATTCATCATAATACTAAAGGCATACAATATTATCTCACTAGATAGAATGGTAGAAAAAACAAGTAAATATACCTTTGTTGATGAAGTTTCCATAGATGTCTTCGTTGTTCTTAATTCTTCAATCTTTAAGGTCGGTTGGTAAATTCTGATACTCAACTACCATGTTTTATTCCAAGTCCGAGACTGATTTTCATAGACTATAAATCATGATATAGTTTTCATCAACTAAATTTGAGAACGCTTAATTTGGAAGACTAATTATGAGTTTGACCAAGCGATGCTCTAACAGTTGGTGGTATACTACACATGCGTTTCATTTTAAAGACTTTGAGATAGGTATGCTAATTTTTTATATTTATTGTTTATATGCAGTCAATAGAAGATGTAAACGAAATTAAAAATATTAATGTTTTTACAAGAGTAACACCATTATATTTTTCTTCATACTTGGGATACCTTGTGGCATGAGAAATGATGTTCCATTTGACCAAGAAGGTTGGTTGGCAGATGAGAAATATAAAGATGAACTTTTGCAGTATTTTAGAGGTGATCGGAAGTACAAGAGCTTAAGAAGTGGTGGAATTCCTAATATCTGCTTAAAGGCATTTAGAGTTAATAAATTTTTACCCTGATGACCATGATGTGAACACATAAATTGCTAATTAGTTATTCACTTTGTTGGTACTTGGAGCATCCCCCCCCCCCCCCTCCCCCGCAACTTAAGCACTAGTACTGGTAGGATGGCTAAAGACATTGCAAGAAATGGAGGCTTCTATCACATGTGATTGGGATTCCGTTATCTTACTCGAGTTGTGCATTAGCCTCGATGTCGCATCACTAGGTTCCTTAAGCATCCATGGTCTATGGGGCATTGCTGAGGTAAATATGACAATACATATCCTTTATATATTTATCCTTTGTAGTCAATTGACCAATTAACTAATTGTATGACATTACTTTCAGATTTGGTGGTATACATATTTTCGCTTGGATGTACCTAATCTTAAGAATTACGACACTAAATACTACCCGATTTTAGTAAGGTACGGTGACAGTAATTGAGATGCACATCAAAACACTTTAGAGCATAGTACTTTATATGTGTGAAGAATGCAACACATCATTACAAAAGTATACTGTTGTTTTGATGTCGTATGAGAAATACGATGAAAAGAGTCGTGATGAATCAGAAACAGTCAAAGAATTTTGACTCTAGCGACTTGTGTTATACAGTCTTGTCACAAACCTCAGGATTTATTACTTTGGGAAAAGATGTGCTAGACAATTACTAAACTTTATTAAAATCAAAAATCAGAGTATAAAGCCCAAGAGGCATACAACAAAACCAAAACCAAAACCAAAAAACAGAAACAAAACTAAAAGTAAGAATACAAAAGGAGGACTTAATCAAATCTAAAGTAAGGTTGGTCAGGAGCTTCAATTCTGAGCAGACTGCTAGGTATTTCATCATAACATAATCTTTGGCCCTTCATCAAATGAACTCCCTTCTTAGCAAAATGGTCAGCTGAGAAGTTAATTTCCCCGTAAACATGGTTGTATGAAATTATAAGAAAGCTTGAAAACACTCTTTCCCACCTAGCTAAGAGAAACCATGGAATTCTCTGTTGCATTAGAGAATGTACACAAGATTTAGAATCAGATTGGAGGATAATCTTCACTTTTTGGTTCTCAAAAGCCCATTCCAGATCTTTGATACTAGCCATGAATTAAGCAAAATAATTTGATACAATCCCTAAACCACCAGATTCAGCATAAATGAAAGCCCCTACATGATTTCTAACAACAAAACCATACCCTGCAATACCAGGGTTACCTCTTGAGGCCCCATCACAGCATAAGAGAAGTTCACCCTCTTTAGGCAGTTGGATAAAAAAATCAGTATTTCTGTACCTTCTTAACTTCCTAAAATGAACAAGGAAATACTGCAAAATCTCATTTTCTCTGTCAGAACCCCACATGACACTCTTCATTCTACATTGACAATCATGAGCCATCCTTTTTACCTTGTTCTGAATCTATACAATATCAGGTTTCACATTATCATAAAAAATAGCATTCCTCAGGAACCAGATTTCAACCATAAGAGTGAAAGAACAAATAATCCAAATTTATTTTATGACAGGGCTAGAATGTTTACTCAATTTCAGAACATCTTCAAAAGATAAAGGATTGAGAAAATGAAAGATACCTCCAAGCCAGCTCTAAAGGATTTTACTGAAATGACACTGCCAAAGAATGTGAGACATAGAATCTTCATCCTTATGACAAATAAAGCATCTAGAAGCAAAGTGAAAACCCATTTTTCTCATATTCTCATCAGTGGGGCATACTTCTGTAGTTATTTTCCATATATTCACAGAGATAGAAGGAATGACAGCAGGGTTCCAATTTTTTTTGTACCAATGTAGCTTTGGCAGGGAAGAACTTATTTGCTTTATAGCACCAGAAACCGAAAACGCTTCAGTATGACTATTACTCCAAACCAGAGTATCTTCACCCACTTTAATAACTGGTAACTGATCAATACTGAAGAATTGGAGGAAGTCTTCATGAAAGCACCACTGACCATTAACTATTAAACTATTGACTTTCAGCTGAGGATACAAAGCTATGAAGGGGTGTTCAGGATAAAGCTTACTAATTGGCTCTTCAAATATCCATCTATCATTCCATACAGAAATTCTATCACCATTCCCCACAATCCATCTAGTGTTAGAATTAAAATAATATATAACCCACCTAATACCAGGGAACACAGAAGACCTTTTATAATAAGTTATCCAAAATCCATTTTGTCCATATACTTAGCAAGAATTTTTTTTGCCCATTCATCTTGAGAATGTATCTTCCACAAAATTTTTAGAAGAAGAGCTTTGTTAATATCTTCTAGCTTTCTAATACCCAGTCCTCCCTCCTCCATTGAAGTACACACTTTATCCCACTTCAAAGTGACACATTTCTGATCCTCAGAGTTTCCTGACCAAAGATAATTTATGATAATTCTCTCACAAGCATCAATAATTTTCTTGGGCCATTTATATATAGACATGTTATATATGGGAATGCTACCCAGTACATGTTTCACCAGAGTTAATCTTGCCTGAAAGTTTAAAAGTTTACCACTCCAAGCAACAAGTCTGGATTGCATATACTCCACAATGTGACATAAATGAATAGTTTTAACCTTACCTTGGACCATCATGACACCCAAGTATTTATCAGGGAAAGAAGATAGTTTCATATTCAAGAATTCATCAATCTTTCTTTTCCTAATTTCAGAAGTCCCATTAATAAAACATTTACTTTTTGCAGCATTAATAACTTGACCAGAAGCATGTTGATACTCAGCAAGAAGAAATTTAAGATTTGTAATACTTCTCATACCTCCATTACAAAACAGAAATATATCATCAGCAAAGAACAAATGAGTAGGGTGTATACCATTTCTAATAACCATAGGTTGGATCTTGTTATCTAAAACCATTTTTTGGATATTTATACTATGAATGTATTCAGCTATAATAAAAAGGATAGGGGAGAGAGGATCTTCTTGTTTCAGACCCCTACCCATACCAAAAAACCCCACAGGGACACCATTAAGCATTATAGAAATTTTAGAAGTATGAAGCAACACTAAAATCCAATTGCAAAACTTAGAAGAGAAACCAAACTTCTTCAAAGCTCTATATAGAAATTCCCAACTCATTGTGTCGTAAGCCTGAGAAATATCTAATTTAAGACCAAAGTTACCCCCTCTTCTGGTGACAGCCATTCAGTGACTAATTCAGAGGCAAAAAGAACTTGTTCATGAATATTTATATTTTTAATAAAGGCACATTGTTGCTAAGAAACAACTTTATGCATAAACCTACTGAGTCTCACAGTAATGATCTTAGTGATAATCTTGAAACAAAAATTGCTAAGGCCAATGGGTCTAAAATTCTTTGCATTCTTAGCACCTTTTGTTTTAGGAATCAAAACAAGGAAATTGGAATTCATACCACTTGGGATCATGTTATTGCTCCAAAAAAATTGAATATCCTCCACCAAGCTTGTTTTGATGATGTCCCATGTAGCTCTATAGAAGGCACCTGTGAAGCCATCTGGACTTGGAGCACCATCTTGATTAAGATCAAAAATTGCATTTTTAATTTCAGATTCAACTGGTAAGCCTTCTAGGTAAGAATTATCTTCATCAGTAATAACATGAGGAACAACATAAAAAATAAAATCATTAATTTGAACAGGTTGGTACTCAAACTTCTTACTGAAGTATTCAATCAAGATACTAGCAATACTCTGTTGATCAGTTATGATATTACCAGAGGTGTCTTCTATCTCAGGAATAGAGTTCTGATGTTGTCTCAGTTTTATAGAAGTATGGAAGAATTTAGTATTAGTATCCCCATCTTTTATCCAATTAACTCTAGCCCTGTCTCTCAAGAAAGTATGATAGTTATTAGCTGCAATATCATACTCACCTCTAGCTGTTACAAGTTTATTTAGCAAAGAAATATTAGAGGGCTCATTATCTGATTGTAAAGTTAACTACATAACCTTATCTTCAGCCTTTGTAAGATTCTCCTTCACATCTCCAAAAACTTCCCAATTCCTGGTCTTCAGAACCTTTTTAAGATTTTTCAATTTATTCATGAAGACAAAAATAGGATTTCCAATAATCTCTTCATTCCAAGAATCGAACACAACTTTAAAAAAAGAAGGATGAGATAACCACATCTTCTGGAATCTAAAGGGAATATTAGTGGCTCTAGGAATCACAGTATTAGAACCAATAATAGGACCATGATCAGAGATACCCCTTATACCCACATGATAGTGCCAACCATTGAAAGTTTCCAACCATTTTAAATTAAATAAATCCATATCCAAATTGCAAAGAATCCCCTTATTACCAGCTCTACCATTACACTAGGAAAAATCAAGCCCACTTTTAGGAGCTCGAAGAAGACCACAAAGTTCCATATAGTCCTGAAAGTCTCTCATAGCAGAAGCAAGAGGATTTCTACTACCTTTCTTTTCCTCCACAGATAAAACAGTATTAAAGTTACCCAGTAGAAGCCAAGGATTATCCATTAAACTAATTTCGCACAAATCTTGCCACAATTCTCTTCTGTTAACAGTGTAAGAGTTAGCATGAATCCCAGTAATCAGCACTCCACCAAACTCAACAGTAATACATTTTCTTGAAGAAGCAATAACAGAAGGAGGACTAACAGAACAATTCCAAAAAAGCCAAATGTTCCCTTTATTATTATCTTGAGAATTATGTATAATTCTATGATGCATCCCAGGGAGTTTAATACAACTATTTTTAACCTTAATTTTTGGTTCAGCAAAAATTAAGAATGAAGAGGTAAGGTTATACCCTCCATCTTGTTTCAATGTCCTTGAAATAGGTTATACAAGACTGAAGAGGAAAGACTGGAAAATGTATGCTACATACTTTAAGAGCTGTGACGTAGACACATACGAAATATAGTTCAAAATTGTTGGTCATGAAGTAATACATATCTAAGGTTTGATTTTTACACATTTGGTAAAGCATTATAGGCAGGTATGATTTAGAACTCATCCACCACCGACGATTCTAATAATGATGACTTATCCTTCAAGAGGATCTTCATCATAGGCAGGTCTGATTTGCTATAATTGAGCTGGAGGTAGAATCTTTTATTCTCACCGAGCGTTGGATCATTCCAATTGTCTCAGAAGACCTCTGCGGACCTAATACATGAACTTCAATCCATACATGAACTTCATCCCATGATATATTGCAAGACACACAACATGATATTATACGTGAAGAAGGTTATCTCCATTCCAATACTTTCAAAAAATATTCAAGGTTATCAAGATTATAGACGATCATGTGATTTTGAATATTATACTTGAGGTCGAGGATTTCAAATTGGAGGATCACGTCAATGGTTTGGAAATCCTCCAAACTGTAGCCAAGATGAATCCATGAAGGATCTCAAGCTGCAAGATCATATCAAGGACTTGAAAGTTTGACGCAGGGTAGCACATATAACTCTCACACGATTGGCATCGAGTAGTTATAATTATGATTAAGTACACAAAATGTAGTTTAATTTATTATTTCTAATCGAAATCGAAATTGAACTGACCTTTAATTAGAATTAATCTATTTTAAAAGGAAATTTCTGTTAAAACTAAACTATATTTGATTAAAATTTATAACAACTCCATTAACTCCTAGATCAAGTAATAAGTGGTGGAGCAACTTGAAACGTAAAATGGTCGAATTTGGTTAACTCCTTAGGGATGTCGAAACAAGTTTGGTATTGGAAATTCTGATCCTTTGTATCTTCGTCATTCCTCTCGAGATCTAGCTACAATTTCAGCATCAGTATCACGTCTCATTTTTTAATATCACTTGCTCATCAATTTCACCGTTCAACTTGGTTGCTTGGTGCATATCGTCAATTCTTAAATATCACGCATTCTGGGTTTTTCGGTTTCTACAACGAACATTTCAAAATTAGTCTGCCAAAATTCCTGATTAGACACGCCTTGAACATTAAAGAGAATTGATTGTTTTCAATACATAACTTCTATACATTGCTGAAACTTCCTCTTGAACCACAAACTCTAGGTTAAGCCATTTTTCTTGATTAGAGTGAGATTAGCAAAAATTTAAATAAAACTGAAAGAGATTTGTATATATAGATGAACTAGCCCTTGTCAGCTCGACTAAGCCTAAACCAATCGGTTCAATTTGGGACGGGAGACACTAATGCTCTAATTTGAACATTTGCCCATCTTATTTATCAGCTTGTGTTACCCACTGCGGACTGGCAATGAAATTTTTTTTCCCATTTGCTCACTCTAGCATCTCGACTCTTAGTGGAGTCATCTTTACATATGTATGCAATTTCCTCTTTGATATAATATGGTTAAAAGTTTGTAAGAGTAATTCTATAAAAAGTAAGAACATACTGGTTATTCCTCTTTCACACACAATGTCACAATCTCAGTGTGGTACGTTTTGTCTGATTTTATAATTTCATTACCAAATTTATATTCCACTTTTCCCCAATTAGTCACTTGACTCCCTTCAAAGTTCAAACTGTTTTTTTTCCTTCAATTTTTATCATGGGCCAGACCCACTATGAGAAGATAACAATGTTAATTCGTATCACTTAATTATGAGATTAGACTAATTTTTTGTGTACTTAAACTAATTAAACAGACAATTTTGATGCTTCATGTCTAACAAAGAGGATACTTGTTCCCCTCTTGGCGGACCTTCTTTCGGATTTACGACTTTGAATCTTTGAGTCGATTTGTCGATCCCTCCCTTGACGCTGAATTCTCGAGATGTGTAAAACGCATCTCGTAATCGAGTGGTTAATTTCCCTGGTAATGCATTAGTTGAGTGTATTAATGTCAATTTGTTGAAAAGGTTTTAGTTTGGTTTTAGGATTAGTTAATATTTTCTTTTTTCACATCCCTGTTATGGAAAGTAATCAGATTGATCATTTTGAATATCCACCAAATTGTCTTCTTTAAGAAATGATGAAAGACAGTATCATTGTTGAATCAGTAAAGCCATTGTTTTCTTTTAAATAATTTTGATTATGGACCAATAAACTATGTTTAGGACAGGGTACTCTGAAAAAGCGAAACAAAAAAAATGTACTAAAAAGTAAGGTTCTACCGAGAATTGAACTCGGGTTACCAGATTCAGAGTCTGATGTCCTAACCGCTAGACCATAGAACCACTTTTTGAAAGTAAAGAAGTAGATGTCAATTGTATTTAGTTCTACCAAATGAAAAGGAACAAGATCAAAACTTACCAACAGAGCCGTATTTCGATGGCGAAGGTGTAAGACAGTTCAATCCAATGCTTCCATTTTGAAGGGATAATGGGGTGCATGGAATTGGAATCATTTTTGTCAATCACTGAAATGTTCGTGCATGTTCATTTCTTCGGGGAGAGCTGCATGACTAAACAGTGCACATACGTTAGTTCTGTCTTAAAATCACCTGAACATTTAGATGGTGTTTTGATATGAGAGGCAAAAGTTTTTGAAGTCGAGAAATCTTGCTTATTTTGCTTTTACATATCATTTCAAACTTTGTTCGGAATTTAGTTTTTGACTTTTTTACTACTGAAAATCGAAAAATCACTTCTAAAAGTGTATCCAAACATCCTTTTACAAAACACTGGTCTTATTACTAAAAAGATGTCAGTTGAAAGATGTCAATCGCTTTTGACTTCCACTAAGTTGTTATACGCAGATTATTGAAAAGTTTGATGTGGTATCTTTTTCTTTCTTTCTACCTTTCTTCCTTTCTGGTGTACAAATATATCAACTCAAATTCGAGTCGTTTGCTTTCGGTGGTGCTTCTAATATTTGAAATGCTAGAAAGTAGAATGATATTTTTTCATAAAGCATTATGCATTTATGTTGACTTAGGGTCGTCTCTCTACATAACCATACTTACACTGCAAATATCGCAGTGTTGTTAGGCTTATTTTACACTAAGATTATAACGCAAAGGAAAATATAAAAAGTTGTAGATAAATTTGTAGGAGTAGAAACCATTTGATCACATTCAAAATATAGATTCATGGACAAATTGAGTAACAGATCACAATCATACTTTCTTTTATTTGATTAGGAAATTCCTTCATAAATAACATAATGTAACTGGTATAAAAAGATGCTTAATTTGTGCATTTGTTATCGCAGTAAGAATTAACACAACGTTCTACTTCTTCTCCACGAGGATCCTGAGGTGTACTTTTCTTGAGGCATTTTGAGGTAGCGCAACCAAGCTTGCAGAAGTGATTGTCAGAGTTAATCTCGTTTGAAGGAATTCCCATGTCAATACATTTCTTCAAACAAGTAAATGGGCATGCAAATATTCCCTTGTCAGGATGAGTAAGAGCACATTGCAGCAAACATCCCATATAACACTCCTTGCTCAATGCAGAACTCTTTCCCACAAACATTCCCAACATTACTATCACCAACAAAGAAATAATTCTCATATTTTTTCCTTCCATTTTCTCTCGCCAACAAAATTCTGATTTCCACCTGCTCATGTCTCTCTCACACTTTGAGGAGCAATTTATAGAGTTTGAATTACCTACCGCCTGTCTCTTGATACATTGGCTTAAATTTATACAGCTCAGATCATAATTTTTGGATGAATTCTAAAAGGAATATGCCTCTTGAAATCCATAAAAATGGAAATGAATCTTTGCAATAGTAAGTGTCATGATAATTCATAGGATAAGTGAATGAATTGTTCTTGGAAATGAATCTTTGCAATAAATAAATAATGCCGTTATAATTCATGGGATAAGTGAATGAAAAGAGTGTCATCCTTATTAGACGGTTAGTCATAATAGTATAACACTAGTTAATACCTGCTCTTTTTGTTCCCTTCTTTCCATTTAGCCCAAATGACCGCATATGGCATTATTTGCCAGTTTGCCTTATCTTCTTGCTTTTTCTTGGCAAAAGACTCTATCCCTGTGCATACGAGCAATGAAATTTCAAACGCTGTAGTGATTCTTTTCGGGTAAATGCAACATTTAAGGTCATTTGGGGTTGATAATTCTTTTTTTATTTATTTTTTCTAAATTAGTACTGACTAGTTTTTGTAAAGTATGTCTAAACCTATATATTCGGTTGTAGTAGCTATAGACATGAAGAACACCGGGATTAATCTTATCTTATAATGTTTCCTAAAAGTTGAGTTTAAGTTTCGTCCCTATAATGACTACACTTTCATGGATGAACAGATAGAGGCACTGAAAAACTGATGATGTTGTTGCCTTCCTATTTCTTCATTTTCTTTTTTTTGAAAGAAAAGTGGTACAACTCGTAAATTTTGTGGGACCCATTGTTATCTTCCTTTTAGGCTTTAAGCTCTGTTTTTGTAGGCCACAAAAAGTTGATCATCAAGTGACCGGCGCTCTTTTAAAGTTTGACTGCTTTGGTGGGATTGGTTGGCGACGGTTCAGGCGAAAGCCCAAATTGGTGAAAAATATTTTTTTGCGAAATTTGCTGACGAGTCTTAAATTCAGATTGCTGGTACCGTTAGGTAATAATTTTTATCACTGTAAGGCCGGTTCCTATGTGTGTGGTAAATCAATAGATTTGCCAGTTTTGCACCCATTATGGAGCTGGCAAACAAGCAAACTAGCCTGGCTAAGTGGAAAATTTGCCATTTAGCCAAGCCAGGTCAAGTTTCTACAGAGCGGTCGAGTCTCGACCGCTCGGTTAATACTACACCGTCCGGTTTTGTTTACACCATTGGCGGCTTTTTATAAGACCGGTCGGTCTAGTCTACACCGTTACGTAGAATCTGATCCAACGGCCATAAATCTTCACCCATATAAATACCAAATTCCTTTTCCATTTTAACCCACACCTTCTCTTCTCTACTCTTCACATTTGTTAATTTAAAACAAATTTCATCATCCAACTCTTTCATTCACTCGTATTGTGTAGTTTCTTTAATATGTCTCAATCTAATACTCAATCTAATAAAAACAAGAAGATTAGGGGTCCAAAATTTATCTAAGCCGAAGATGAAAGCATTTGCAGAAACTATGTGTTCTTTACACATGAGAGTATCGATGGTGCCCAACAACTATCTACCAAGTTGTGGGATAACATATTTGCTAAATTTCGTCAATAAACTATGAACATCAACGATCGTGATGCAAATGGATTGTCCGGTCGCTTCATTATAATCAATGCCCAAGTTGCCTTGTATGTTGCTGCTATAATGCAAGCTGCTCGTGCTCGAGCGAGCGGTCTTGTCGATGTGGATGTCGAACGAAAGTGTCGAACTGATTGGCACCACAAACATGGGAAAAATTTTGGTTATGAAAGTTGTTATCATATTTGAAAGTGTTTCCTAAATATAATCAAGAAGTGTTAGCAAACATGTAGAATATACCTGCAAGTTCATCATACACTTCTTCTCCTTCAACGCCAGCTTCACAACCATCTCAATCATCTCATCCCCCTTCGGAGAATCCATTTTCTTCACCATAAACCACAACAAACAACAATTCTAACTTGAATGTCAATGCTGCGATTAAGAGAAAATTATTAGGAAGAAACGCTGCAAGAGCAGCGAGAAAAGCTGCCCAAGAAGGAGAAGCAAGTGAAGGTGTTTTAGATACTTTGATAGAGCATCAGAAGACCGTCGAAAAACAAAGAGCAGTAGACCGGCGGTTCTTGACAAGGGAGATGAAAAAACATCGACAAACTCAAGAGAAATTTGTTTCAGACTATGACAAGAATAAGATTCTAAATGCAAACACCTCAATAATGAATACCAGACAATTGATGGTATGGGAGATGGAGATGGATAGGTTAGCAGAGGAGTTGGAAGAAAAAAGAAACAAGAGAAATTTGGAAAAACAATTTGAAGTTCAAGCTGAAGATGTGGATGATGAAGACCACGATGAAGTAGTGCCACTTAATTAATTAATGTATCAGCTTTAATTTTAATGAAGATGTAGTAGTTTGGTTATGGTGAATGAAATTGTTCTAGTTTTTTCATTACAAATTGTTTTAGTTTTTTCATTACATTAAAACTTAAACTTGACAACATGAAAACTAAACTTAAGACTATAACTAAACTTAAGACTAAAACAAAATTGTTCTAGTTTTTTCATTACATTAAAACTTAAACTTGACAACATGAAAACTAAAGTTAAGACTATAACTAAACTTAAACCTAACATCCCATATGAGTTATTAGAAACTCCTTAAGAATTTGGTAACGCGCTTCGTATTAAAAAAAAAATCCTTTCCATCTTCGCCACTCGTCCCGAGTTCGTATTCCCAATTCAGCATTGGTGTCACCTCTAAGACGATATCGAGTGACAATCCTTTTCATAGCTATAAAATCCACAAGATCTTTTTGATAGTCATGAATCGGCAAAACAAAGCTGCATGATCCCGGTTATGAGGATTACTTGTCTCTGTGTAGAAGGCATCATGAATTTTACCCAAATAACTCATACTAGGTAAACCGTTCATCTGTCGTTCTTCACCTCTCTTCGGGTAGTATATTACATAGTTTCTACAAAGATAAATCTTCATCTTCAGTAAATCTAGTATCATCCATAAATTACCCAGAAAGTAGAGAAGTTTTTGTAGAGAAGTGAAGGTGTTATTTTGAAGTGGAAGTTTTTAAGTGAAGGTGTGATTTTGAAATGGAGGAAGTGAAGGTATATTTATAAGGATTATTGGCGATTGACTCTAGACCGCTAGCGATTAAGTCTAGACCGCTACTTGTAATGAAAATCGTTAAAAAATTAAACTTAAACAACTTCAAAACAAAACTATGAAACAGACAGTTAAACTTAAACAACTTCAAAACAAAACTTTGAAACAACAAATGAAACTTAAACAATTAAACAACTTCAAAACAAAACTATGAAATAACAAATGAAACTTAAACAACTAAACTTGACAACACTACTCAATTCGTCCTCCATCTCTTCCAAACTCAGCCCACATATTCGCTCTGAGATCTTCCCTTAACCTATTATACAGAGTTCTGTTCTCAATATGACTAGTCATTTGCGCATAGTTCCTTGCAAGTAATCCTCTTGCTGGTAGAATCTCAGGCCTTAAGTCTTCATCTTGATGGTTAGTCCAATTCTTATTACGACGAGTTTCCTGAATTACCATGTTATGCGTAATGATGCAAGTCAGCATAGTCTTATGCATTTTACGAGCACTTAGACCACGATAAGGCCCACAAATGATGGCGACTTCCGCTTCAGAAGTCCAAAAGCCCGTTCCACATCCTTTCTCAGTTCCATTTGTTTATTATTGAAATATGAGTATGAATGACCCATTTCACCGGCAGGTGGCTGACGGTAACATTGAACTAAAGTTTACCATTTTGGATAAATTCCATTTGCAAGATAATAACCATGAGTGTAGCGATTCTCGTTGATAGTGAAATTTACCTGAGGACAAATTCCATACTTTAAATCTTCAATCAAAGGCGATTTGTGTAAAACATTTATATCGTTCTGAGATCCCGGGAGACCAAAAAAAGTGTGCCATATCCAATAAGCATAAGAAGCAGCAACATCAAGGATAACGTTGGTTTTGCATAGTGACCCTTATATTGACCGGCCCAATAGGTAGGGCATCCGGCCTATACCCAATGCATGCAGTCAAAACTACCCAGCATTCCGGGAAATCCCCTTTCCTGATTTTTCTTTAATATTTCTCTAACATCCGCGTCAGTTGGTTTTCGTAAATAGGTTGGACCAAAATGATTAATCATTTCTTCGCAAAACAACGAAAGATACTTGTATGCGGTTGTTTTGCCAATGCGAAGGTACTCATCATTAGAATCTGGAGGTCTGCCATATCCTAGAATCCTTAAGGCCGAAGTAACCTTTTGTTCAGGGCTATGACCTCTAATATTCAGTGCATCATACTGATAATTAAATTGAGGTTCTACCTGACAAAGCTCACCAATAATCTTAAGCACCAAATGTCGGGGCATGCGGAATCGTCCTTGGAAATTTTCATCAGAGAACACACAGTCGGTAAGAAAATAATCGTGTATCAGCTTCTCGTGCCATTCATCCCAACCTCGGTACGTATATCTTCTTGTGAACACTTCTCTTGGCTCTGGATCTCTAGGTATTTTCCCCGATGAATATAGTTGCAGCAAATTATTGGTTTATTCTTTATCTTCATCTGACTCATCATCAATTTGTTGAAACGCCTGAACGAATATTCGTTGTTGTTCTTCAAATCGATCCTTATGAATTTGCACTTCTTCGTCAGAAGAATCCATTGAGTTGAAAATAAAAATTAAAAAGTTGATTAAAGGTACAAAATAGTAAGATGATGGAGTTAATGAGAAAATGAGGTGTGATTAAATTGAATTGAATGGGGTGAATTTATAGGGAGACGTGGGGAGAAATAGCCGTTACTTCATTATTTAATAAGCGACAATTACAAGACCGACAGGTTTTATAAAGACCGCTAGCGGTGGAGACTCGATCAGTTAACTTTTTTCCCATAGTGGCGTGGCCAGTTTGCCAAGCCAGCTGGCATGGCAAATGGGTGGTTTAGCCACCCTTATAGGAACCGCCCTAATAAAGTGATACCGGCTTTGCCGATGGTATATACCCCACCAGGGCTACTCATGACTGAAAGTATAGGTTGTTTACCAATGCATCTTGATAAATTGATACCAACGTCCTTGGCTGATAAAGGGGCCCAATTTCACTTCTAGGGGTCCCAGATGTTGAAAAGTTAGAAATCATGAGGCAAATTTGAAATCAATATGGAAAAGAATCATTATGATTGAGTGAAACATAACATGGGCGACTCGATTATGTTTTTTCTTGTCTTTGTAGGTGAAAAGGGCCCTTCTTGATATAGCAAAAGTGGAGTTTTGACGCCTCAACCAATTATACATACAACGAATTAAGACTTTGCTTTATTTTGCATACTTCATTATGCTAGTATAATTACAGGGGTGAGCAAAAAGTCCGGAACCGCGGATTTCATCCATAATATTATGGGTGAAACCCAATCCGCAAGCTCTATGGGTCGGATACGGGTGGGATTCTCAAATCCGCATTTTTAGCGATTTGGTTGCGGTCAGACTTTGAAATCCGCGGATTCATCCGCACCGTAGGGCAGTAAGGTTTTATAATAGCATGGATTTTTTTTCCTTGTGTTCTCTGAAATTCCTCCATCACCGTTACCATCTTCCATCTTCTCTAATTTGTAAGTTGCAGACTCAACTCCATAGTCATCACCATCAATCTGCACCAAGTATAACCCCTTAATGAAAATAGTTTCTGAACTGTTTCATCAATTTTCTTTGACATTTTCGTGACAGATTTGGCAAATTCAATTTCAGATACAACCCCAGTATGAAAAAGACTGCTAGTGTCTTTTAGCAACTGCTTCCTATGCTCTATACCATCAAAATATTCCTTCTCGACCGAGTTTCCCTACAAAAGAAACAATCAGTGATCTTCAAATTTCTATAAACATGTTACTAAGTACAGAAGAAATGAATAAGATAAAGAAAGACAGCTCAAGGGCCTAACGGAAGACACACATGAGATAAAATCATGTATACCTTACTGAGTACATTGTAAGAACAACCAATCAGCTTTTCCGTAGTAGGACTTTTACCAACAATTTGCCCCTGAAGAACACAACGCAGCTGATCTAATATTTTAAAGTTTGAATGAAGCAGTTGCTTCATTGATTTAGGGGTAAGGAAATCCCGGGAACATTCACCTGCTGGAAATTCTTCAAAGTCCCAGGTGCCACCATAAAAACTATCTTCCATCTTGCACCAAGCTTTTTGGGCGTGATCTTCTCGGAAGATGTGATTATATATACTTGTCTTTCCCACATGATATTCGTTTTTTTTCTTCTTTTTACTAAATCCGGGGTTAATCCGCATCCGGCCCGTATCACCCGCTGATCCGCGGATGATTGGCCGGACACGGTTGGATTTTCCAAATCCGCAACTTTGACGGTTTGGACACGGATGACCCCTAATCCGCGTCCGTCCGTCTGTTGCTCACCCTTAAGTATAAGAGCATCTGAGACAATTTGTTTGAATGATCACCTTAATACCTTTGACCCAAATCGAGTTTCCAATTTAGACTAGGCGATATAGCCCAAATGTGTGCATCATAGACTAAACGAGCTCGATGAGTCTGATCGAGATTGTGCAAAAGCTGAAAGACCTTCACCAACCATCAAATGTGGAGATAATTGTCACCCACGGACACACCTATTTCTTCGATTGGTAAAAAGATATACATGCATGATGCACCACAAACTGCGAGGTATGATGTTGAAACATCATATTTGGGAGGGACAACATTTCAGAACCATTTTTGTCCTTCTGAACGAATGTACCTTGTAATCTATGGTCGTCCCACCCGACCCCATTCGTCAAAGAATTCGATACAGGTCGTGTCTCTGGTTGCACGTGGGACGGTGGGAGCTAGCAAGTAGCAATATTTGACTGTTGCACTCTATAAAGTGTTATCGTATAGAGATGATTAGGATAACTGGATAAGAAACACATGAAATATATATCTGCAATGGGTTATAAATGGATGATGAAATGCAAGCATAGGTTTAGCAACATAGACTTTTCAAATGAATATGCATTAATTCACGACATTCCGAGATGTTTCTTTTAAATATCCATATAACATAGAAGTCAAAAAGTTTAGTCGAGGAGACGGCAATGGCCTTAAACCATATAAATAAAAGATTGATGTGCTCTTAATAATAAGGGATTGCCATTTGTACACTCAGGAGATCCACAATACACATACAGCATTTGAAGTATCCATCTTAATTGCTGGACATTATTACTATCAAGAAGTTGGTATCAAACACCTTTGCATTGCTAGCTCATTCAGCATTCTATCTTGTCCGGCTACAAAATCAACGGCGACTGGATCTGGATGAACAATTCAAAGAGGCCGGGTCTTGTAAACTAGTCTTCAAAAAGTACTCATTTCAAACATATATGAAGTTTATCAAGGATCAAGCAATAATGCTATTCACCGCATACTATGAAATTTTTTGGTCAATGCGAATAAAATAAGTTGTTTCTAATCCAATGAAAATTAATCAAAGTTCTCTTTCGGGAAACCCTATTTAAGAATAGGAGCTAGATTCTGTCTGGATTTGATAAATTTGCTTTGATTACAAAAAAGTTAAAAAGAAGGTTTAATATTTACTCAAGAAAGCCAAGACTTTACGGTGAATGAAACCAATTGTCAAAGAAAAAGTAACCTCCGTCTATTTTCATTGTAGAAACAAAACAGAGAAGGGATACATAACATATACTTTAGTTTGCACAAAATCTTCAACTACATATCCGATTAACCACTTAATTACTCAGTTCAGTCGAAGCGACAAGCGACACAATAAACACTGGGGCAGAGAGTGAAGAGTTGCATCATTTGGCTAATGCATCATCACTTGCCTAATTTTCGTCAAAGTCGCCACGTATGTGCTGGGTTAGCAAGCAAAAGGAATACTTTCTAGTTTCTACCGTCTCGTTGATGTCTACTAAACGCAGTGTTTTCCCTAAATTGACCACCAATGACTGATCTTTACTTGGCTTTTCCGGTTTAAAGTTCTTTGTTTTCAGATATTTGACGTGATTTTGCACTTAAGTTCCACAACTAAATGAGCCAAATAGGCTAAAATGTTTACAGAGATAAATTAAGTACGTAGTGACGACCATGATACATGAAGATAGTATTGCAAATTCCCAGTCACATTCTTCATCACTAAATTCACGATCGAAAACCCAACAAACAAGCAAGGTCAGTAAATCAGCCCTACATTCTTTAACCAAATGTCAGTCATACGTACGTACTGATCATCACTATTAACTCATAAATATATGACTAAGTAGGGTAATATAGTACTTTTATTGAAAATTAATACTTATGATTATTTCTTTCCTCTTTTTGGTATATATTCTAATTCTTGCAGGAGGAGTGGATTTCATGATGATTATGATCAAGTAGTAATATATATAACTAGCTTAATCTCTGTTAATTCATTATTTATGATCAGTAATTCCATAAGCTTTCAACATCTGAGTTCTCCGGTGAGTCGTGAGATGGCGGCGAAATTATCCTCGGTGGACTTACAAGCATTCCTTCAGCCATATTCAGTAGTAGTTTCGGCATATTGAAAATCTCTTCTTCGTCTATCATGAATTCATTATCATTTCTATCATCTCCATCATACAACGTATTAACAGATGAGCCAGCGCCTTCATCTTTCTTTATATCATCATTTAAGACATCTTTGTTGATATCGTCTTGACTAGTAGTACTCTGTGATGTTGGCATCTTCTCATGGCCGCTCGAGGCCGCTGAAGAAGAAGAAGCAGCTGAAGCAGCCGCAGTAGCAGCTGCACGTATATCGTTGGGCGAAGACGAAGCTGGTTTCGGATAAGATGATACAGAATCAGGGAAGTTTAAAACAGCATCATTAATACCTTTTAGAGCTAATGCAGCCACATCGTATGCAATAGCAGCCATCTCCGGTGTTTGAAATGTACCAAGCCAAATCCGTGTAGTCTTACGTGGTTCACGTATCTCCGATACCCATTTTCCACTCCGACATCGTATTCCCCGATAAACCGGATGTTTTCCAGTGGTTATTATCGGTTTATGACGATGAGTAGTTGTTAATCCACCAACACCACCAGAACCAGCAAAAGCAGCACCACCACCACTTGAAGAAGGAGAAGAAGATGAAGATGAAGAAGAGGTGGCGGTGGTGATGATATTGGCAGTTATTGGTAGTTGGTTGGGTAGTTGATGAAATAATTCAGAGGCTAAAGAAAGAGGGTCTGGTGGTACTAGTACAATATTAACAGGTGGTTGCTGTGGTGTTGGGTCACCCTGTTGGACATTAGCAGCAACTGGGTCTTTCTTTTTCATTTCATCTATGAATGATTTCTAGAGAGAGAGAGAATGAATTCTGGAGAGAGGAGGTAGTGATTGATTGTAGGAGGAGGAGAGAGACGTTGGTATTTAGGGAGATTTGAAAGATAAAAAAACGAGGAGAGTTTGCGGATTTAAAAAGAGAAATCAGGCGGTGGTAGGGTTAAAAGTAAGCAAGAGAGCGAGAAAGTTCTGGGAGCTGGTTGCTGCTCACACACACGTACGAAGCGCGCACACAGATAAAACGCGGATTTGCCATGCATATAAGCAGCTGAAAGCTAGCAATTAGCTGTTGCCTGTAACAGCAGATGATGAACGAGCATCCATTTGATGAGAGATGAGTTCTTTCGCTTACTTAATATTCAGTGAATTAGTGGTCACTTAAAAAATATATTGTCATGAATAAATATCTTTATAATAGGATTAATTAACCACATGGAGGAAATATGATATGTGTAGTTCGCCCTGCAATTGGAAATGTTACAAAGTTAAAAAGTCTTACAGTCTTGGCTATAAAAGTTATTATTTGTTACTGTTCTATTTTGAATGGATCTTTTGGTTTGCTTCAACTGTTCCATGGTGTTCAAAAGGGCTTAGCCCTCCTTTTCTTCTCAAAATAAAAACAGGATGATACTACGAAAACAAGGCAGTCAATAGATTCCTAGGAACGTTGACCGGCCGGAAGTTGATTCATGCAATTGATAGGTAAAAGATATACGTATACATCTCCATCAACTAGCCAGACACCATGAAACTCCCACCAATTTTATTTTTATTTCGTGATTCAAATCAATAGTTCATCCCACGTCATGGAAATTCGGTTGAAAAAAAAAATTCGGAAGGATTTTCTTATTAATGTTTTGGTTGAAATTAACGCGAGGACAAAATAACCATCGTTTTTAATTTGTTAAACTCATGTTCTATATGTTCTTTGGAGTAAGTTGTACATATAATTGGCAAGAATAAAGAGTTGATAGATATCAGATATTGGTCTAAACATGTTGGTAGAGAATTATTCAATTCCAAATACCAAACCCTATTTGAATTGATAGGTAACCAGACTCTCAATTCCCGACCATTCTTTTAACGAATCAGTAGATCACATTATTGGACAATATATACATATACTACTACCAAGATTAATCAACTTTTCAAGAACTGACCCATTCAAGAAATGTACATGAATAAGAAGTAGGTATATGTAATGTAATCCAAACAACAATGATAAGCACATACGCATTAGTTATTATTAGGGGTTTACTTTTAGCCGAAAAGGGTAATGGTTTCATTCAAAGGCCGTTGAATAGATTAGTATTTGAAAATAGAATTTCATATGGACAATATCTAGCCAACAAGGTGGGTATCGATTTTATATTCAAATTCTGTGGTGTTGGTGATGAAACCAAGTCAAGTTTGTTCACAAAAGAGTTTGTCATTTTCATGAAAAATAATCTTAGATTTGTAGGCACTATATTGTTTAATGTCCTGCAGACAATGTCTTTTGAGTATGGCCCCATTTTTGGTCCTTGGATTTTCTTGATTTGTAAGGCGAATCTGCGAGGAAGGGATTACATGTCGAAATCTCATGTCTTTGGAGGAAAAACTACGATGTATTAGGTTTTCATTCGGGGTTTTCTTACAAACTAGTTGGTGTTTAATCCGTGTTTATTTGTTGGTAATTGTCGGTTTTTAGAGATGTAGAAAACATTTTTGTTACCAGGTATAATCCGTGTTCACAGTAAGAACGAATTTGGAGGATGGACAAAATACCTAGTCGCGTAACCTAGTGCATATAGAGAGTGACAACTTCGATGGGAGAGTCATGGGACCTTGTGCTCTAATGAGTCTAATGCTCTTCCAGCTTTTTTGAAATTAAATTAAAATTTAATGTATCATTTACCTAGTGTTTTTAGGGGCTACTAGAAAGGAATTAGGGGCCACTAATAAGACAAAATAGGGTCACCCAAACCTAAAATGATCCACCCCTTATCTTCAATTTTCGTAATGACTAAATTGCCTTTACATAATCGGTAGTTAATTGCAAAATCGGTAGTTAGTGTATATTTAGTTATTGTTAGGAGAAATATTTGAGTTATTAATTTTCGATTTTATATATATATATATATATATAAAAGTTTCGAATCTTGGTACTACCATAATCGGTAGTAAATTGTGTTAATTTATCTACCGAATATATAATGTCCCCAAAATGAGATATTTCCAAAATCCTTCAATTTTCGATCATTGCGTACTACCATAATCGGTGGTAAATTGGGTTAATTTTCACTTCCGATTATATACTGGCCCCAAAATGAGTTTTTGAAAAAAAACAAAAAAACTCAATTTTTCGAATTTTGGAATTATAACAATCGGAAGTAAGATAAGTGAACTTAACTTCCGATTATATACATAATGACATTTCGAAACGAGAATTATCATATTCGGTAGTAATTTCAGTTAAACAAACTTCCGATTATATACTGGCCCCAAAATGAGTTTTTGAAAAAAAAACCTTAATTTTTCGAATTTTGGAATTATAATAATCGCAAGTAAGATAAGTGAATTTAATTTCCTATTATATAGTGGCATTTCGAAACGAAAATTATCATATTCGGTAGTAATTTCAGTTAAACAAACTTCCGATTATATACTGGCCCCAAAATGAGTTTTTGAAGAAAAAAACCCTTAATTTTTCGAATTTTGGAATTATAACAATCAGAAGTAAGATAAGTGAATTTAACTTCCGATTATATAGTGACATTTCGAAACGAAAATTATCATATTCGGTAGTAATTTCAGTTAAACAAACTTCCGAGTATATACTGGCCCCAAAATGAGTTTTTGGAAAGAAAAAAACAATAATTTTTTTAATTTTGGAATTATAACAATCGGAAGTAAGATAAGTGAACTTAACTTCCGATTATATAGTGGCATTTCGAAATGAAAATTATCATATTCGGTAGTAATTTCAGTTAACCAAACTTCCGATTATATACTGGCCCCAAAATGAGTTTTTCAAAAAACCCTTAATTTTTCGAATTTTGCAATTATAACAATCGGTAGTAAATTGTGTTAATAAGTGATGCTCATTATCTACCGATTGTGCTTATTTTTTAGTACAAAAATTTGAATTTTTTGAATCAAGAATAATCGGTAGATAATAATCAATTTACCTACCGAATATCATTCCTCTAATTTGAAAAATAAAGGATTTTGGCAAAATTCATTTTTGGGGCTACTCTATATTCGGAAGTTACTGTAACATAATTACTACCGATTATATATAGTTAAACTACCTGTTGTAGTATTAACTACCGAATGTGAGGGGCAATTTAGCCATTACGAAAATTGAAGATAAGGGGTGACATCATTTTAGGTTTGGGTGATCTTATTTTGTCTTATTAGTGACCCTAATTCCTTTCTAGTGGCCCTAAATATTCCAGGATCATTTTGGCACATTATTCCAAGCTTTTATGGATGCGAATTGAGAATAGACCCTCATTTACGAAATCAAACTATTGCTCTCCTTAGTTACACGGCTTGCCGGGTTACTTTGATTTCGCTAGAATTACCAATCCAGTGAATCCAGTGATGAGAATTATTTTATTTTATATGAGATTAATAACTCTCTGTTGAATTTGGTAACTCATTCTCGGTTGCAAGTATCAACATTGTAACCGCTTATTTGTTTATTTTAGTTGGTAGTTAATGATTTTATGAAATTATCGACCAACAAATTTATATTCGCTTATGAAATAGATATTGTATTTTATTGTAGCGACATAAAATATTTGATAACACCAACAAAAAATCATCAAAAGCTTATATCTACCTAGCTAATTTGAGGCATATCTCAATTATTTGAGGCCTACAAATAGAAGACAAAAGGTGACATTTTCAAGTAAAATAAAAAACCTTTTATCTAAACAGTTTTGTTAATGGATAATTTGTCTCTGATTAATTAGTGTCAATTGGGTTGTTTAGTAGTAAAAGATCGTGTTACATGTGAAATTAACTAGTGTTCATTAATCATCAAGACATATAACTTTTTTACAAAATTTGAATCGTAAAGAACATCAAACTAGAATTGGTGGGTGTTCATGCCCTCGTGGGACGATTTTGGGTTAACGTTCCTCATTCACGAAGAACACTTAGAATCGGTAGAGATTTATTTATTTGTAGGCCGATTACAACAATCAGCGGATGTAGATTGCATTTACAAACCGATTGTGACACTTATTTATATAAAGTCTGATTGCAACAATAGGTGGGTGTGGATGTTTTCTACGAAAGGATCGCAATAGCCGGAGTATATATAGAGGTTTATATTTGTCGTTTGTATCCTATAAAACATGCAAAAGAAATTAAACATTTTCTTTAACCAGAATTAATCTATATGAATGTCCACATTTACCGATTCTGGGTTGATGTTCTTCAACCACGAATAACAACAAGAAAAATCGTCCAACTTGTTTGTGCATATTAGCCGATTGTTCAGAATCGGCTTGTGGACATTCATATTAGCAAATTTAAATAAATCTAGAAAAATAAAATTTCAGAAATTTCAATTTTGAATATATGAGTTAATGGGTTGATAGAAAAGTATCTAAAAGGGTGGAATCCAATAGATTTGATTTAAGTTTTAGTAGCAAGGATAACTTAATACTTTCACCCATTTAAACACCCATTATCTCTCTCATCTAGATGGGTGAAGAAAATGATAGGCCTCATATAATTGGGATAAGCCTCAAACTAACCAGGATACAACAAAGTCTAGCACATGTTCAAGTGCAACAAAAAGAAAATACATTTATTGTGGGTACAAAATATCGCCTCGCCATGCTTAAGAAAGTTAACAGCACGACAAATAGAAAGTAGCGCAATGACTAAATAACGATAAGGATTGACAATGAAGGAAGCACGATAATGAAGGACCACGATGAGAACATGGACAAAATCGTGATAATGTAAATCTGATAAATATAAAGTTCACGTGGAAAGTGTGATATCAGTGCGAGAATATCGTTGACCAGATTATGCGATAAGGAGACATCGAAGCAAGGTTTTAGCCGATTTTGTAGGAGAAGGAGCTATTTTATTAGCTGTCATCCACTATGTGAAGTCCTATATAAGGAAGGAGAGGGCATTGTAGAGGGTAATTAGGTTTTCTCTAATCCAAGTAATTTTTTGGTGAGAAAAGTCGTATAAAGTGAATTAGGGTTTGTACTCTTTGAGAGATATCTTCATCTTTGTGTATAAATCTTATCAAAAGCTAATAAAATGAGTTGAATCTTATCTTCTTCACTAGTTTTAGTAAGTTTACGTGAGATTTATTACTTGGGTGTAGTTATGGGATTTCCTGCAGCTACATTTTGGCACGAGACAAAGGGAAAGAACCTGTGAGTTGTTTTTATTTTAGAATCATGGTTTGAACTTTTAGTCTCATTGATTTTCTTTTCCATCATCGTGACAGATCCAGTTTCTTGTCATCGTATTCTCTTTTGTTATCATTTTAGTTTTATTCTTTAAACACAAGAAGTTAGTTTTGTGAGATCTTTGCTTTAAATTTCATCAGATCTTCAAACTTTCAGTCATATTTCGTGTTATATCTGTGGAATGTGGATCTAAGAAACCTTCAGGCTTTTGTAAAGTTTTCAAGTAAAGAAGACAAGTTATAATCTAGATCTGGTTTACGCCATACTGGTGGTAAAGGATTGTTAAGTTTGAGAAAAGAGTTCATTATTTTATGTCACAGATTCCAACATGATTTTTCTTTATTTGAGAGTTTTAATCATTAGATATTTATTTCCCCTTTCTTGGATCTGTCAAAACCATTATAAGTTGAGTCAGTTTGGAAAATATCTTTGTACCGAGTCGTAGATCTATATCTTGAATCGTACGATTTAGGGTTTGGAATATAATATATTGTCAGTACAAACTGCAGTCAAGTAAAACAAGAAATTAGTCATGGTGAGAGCAGCAACAAGGGAAGAGCACTTAATAACTACACGAAGAAGCAGGCGAGTCGCAGAAAGAAGAGGAATGAGGAAGGATGCCGGCGAAACCTCAGCAGCCGGAGAAAGGCGTGTCACAATCCAACAACAAAATGTTAACCCTAACAGAGATATTTACGCAGAAGGGTCAGTCCACACAACAGACACCGATACCATAAAGTAAGAAGAACAACCAGTTCGTGAGGAGAGAAGAGAATCGGGCGATGAGGAGAATATGACTATCGAAGAACTGAGGCAGAGACTGGCCCGAGAGAATAGGAGAGAGAGGGAGAACTTGAACAATAAAAAGAAGATCTTAAGCGATATCATATAGAATTAATGGAGGAGAACAATAGACTCAATGAAGATAGAGTCACACGAACCCAAGCGAGATCGGAGACCCATACAAGCGGAACGACACCCAAACAACGAAGAGAAGATTGTTGAGATCAAAATGAATGAGGAATCGATAATAGATCATAGGAACGAGGAAGAGTGCGACAACGCAGAGAAGTTCATGAAGAGAGAGAAGCGCGAGAAGGTGAAATAGAAAGGCGAAGAAGAGGGAAACATCGCAGAGAAGATCGTTGAGAAAGAGAAGTGCGAGACAATAAAGTAGAAGGATGAGGAAGAAGGAGACATTGTAGAGAAGCTCGCGAAGATAGAGAAGCGTGAAGGGAAGAAAATCAAAATGAGAACAGAGATCGACGAAGACGTCGCAGAAAAAGTAGTGAGGAAAGGGATTTAAGAAGCTGGGCTATAGAACTAAGAGAGTGAGACCACAGAAACTTACAAATGGTAAGTGAGCGAAACCGGAGAGAGGAGCAAAAAAGGAAAGAAAGACAAGAAAATGAACAAAACCTAATCCGTGCAGAGTATTGGATGAGTTGAGGGGAATGCAAGCATTAATGAACAATACTCGAGGAGAAGGCATTCATCTAGCAGAGGCTATTGAAGAAGCAAGAAGATCACCTTTTATTATTCAGCTAGTATACGGAGAAATACCCAATAAATGTGTACTTCCCGCATTTAACAGTATATTCGATGGAGAAGGAGATTCCTTGCAACATATCAGACTATACAATCTATCATTGCTGCAACATGATGGAAATTAGGCGGTGAAATGCAAATACTTACCTGCAAGCTTATCGGGTAAAGCCTTAAAATGGTTCAGCGCCTTACCTGAAGGCATCATCGGATCATTCAGAGAACTACATAGTGTATTCTTCGAAACCTACATGCATAACAATCTCCTAAGGCCGGGAATCGAGACTTTGTTTAATTTGAAGAGAAGACAAGGAGAAAGTATAAAAAACTTGGTGAATCGATTGAGGATTTTGTGCAGTGAACTCGAAGGCCGTGTGTCGGAAATTAACTTAGTTCTCGCATTAATTAATGCATTATTTGCGACAAATCTCCTATACATACAAATATTCATAATTAAAGATATCATCGAGGATAACAGAATTACGAGAGTACCAGGAAGAATACATCGCGTTAGAGGAAAAACAAAGAAAGGCGGTAGGATACCCCGTGCAAGCGAAAGAAGGAACTTCAAGACATCTTCCAAGTCCAGCAAATGTGGTGGAGAATACAGAACAAACAAATATGAAAGAAGTACAAGATGATAAGAAACAAAAGCAAGTGGCTATGTACGGAAACGATGTAGAGTGGTTCGAAAGAGAATACAAGAATAAGCAGTATCAAGGTAGTTATCAGGGAAATAGCCAGGAAAGACAGTACAATAATCAGGGAGGAGGATATAATCAAATAGGAAGATATAACGAAATGGAGGGCGAAAACAAGAGATCGAAGATGTGACGCCCCAACTCTTAAACTTTCTTAGCTAATAGGATTACAACCTAATTGAAGCATCAAATCTAGATTATCGATTTGAAGAATCATAATTTCATAAAGTACTAATAACCAAACCCCAAACTCTCTGATATTGTATAAATGAAAAATCTCTCAAGTGATATGAATATAATAATGTGTTGTTTCACAAATTAACCAAAATATAGATATACAAAAGATACGCAACATCACTAATGCGATAAAAGCTTTAAGCTACGTAAACCAATTTCTTCGCGCGCACCATTTCTTCTGATTATTGAAAACTGAAGTGGGAACGAGTGAGCACATCATCCCAAAGGGGTGCCCAATGGAAACACGTAACTTTCAAGTAATAAGTAACATGCTCGCAGTTCTAAAATAATAATAAACTAACATACAATAACAATTTAAAGCATTCAACAATTTATGCATCAAGAAGCAAGTGTTATCCTAACCTCGCCAAACTCATTGGAGAAGACGACGCGAGAACAACCCTAATCAATAATAATAACATCGTCCACACAGAGTTCCCATACAAACCATGATTCAGAATATTACCATCAAGATCAGAAAGTTAGTCAAACAAGTATAATATGCACACGAGTGATTTCCCCAAAATAAAATAATATATATAATAACGAAATGGGGAAGAAGCCTCCCTACTAGGTAAATATCTAAACGGGGAAGAAGCCGCCCTACTATTAATATTGTATATACTATCGAAACGGGGAAGAAGCCTCCCTACTATGATACTATCGAAACAGGAAAGAAGCCGCCCTACTATGATAATATCCAAACGGGGAAAAAGCCGCCCTACTCAACTTAGCTAAGAGCTGTGGAGAAACACAGACACTCCTCTCGGGGAAATCAGACTACGCATATTACACACACAATTACATTCAAAGCAAACATCGTATAAGCAATTACAATAGACACTCATACAGATAGTAAAAGTACATCATGCTCGCAAATAGAAAGAAAGCTCAATGATTACAAGAAGTTTACCGAGTTCCCACCTGTTTTGATGACAAGCCATGCCTACCTTGCGATCCTCAATCCATTGGTTCATCCGTCGATTTGATCGTTGTTAATAAAGATCGACTGTTAATTACACAAGCACTCTAAGAACTTAGCCAAAAGGCTCACTCTATAATCAATGCACAAAAACATACAAATCCCCAGTTATAAGCTAAGTCAAATAACTAATGGTTCCAGTTTCATTAATGGTTCTATAACCTAGTATTAAGTGTTTTAGGCATAAATTAATATCTACTTATTCAAATGGGTCAAATTGGGTGTTAACAGAAAGCCCTCGAAAAACCCTACAACTTTGCAGAAGGAACCGAAAGCTAATTCGGACCATACCTGGTCCAAAAACTCAAATTAGGGTTTCTATCCCTAAACCCAAGCCCATTGGGCCTGGTCCGTAACAAATTAGGAACATAAAAACCACACATGAATCATGATTTACATATACAATGAACTTATTTGTTTCTACTCTATTCTTCCATCTAAGAAGTACCCAAATTAAAATAAGTATACAAGAATCATACAAAAGGTTTACCTTGGTTGTTTAAGGGTGTTCTATCATCCCCATCATCCAATTTCAATCATTATCATCTTTTCATCATAAACACCATGAACTTCTCCATCATCATCACCATTAATATCTAACCCAACTAAGAACACCATGATGACAACTCCATAACCCTCACTCATCTTCTATCCTACTGACTTCTATTAGCTTCAATACGCTCTCTAGTTAAACCTAACAATAGCACAACTCTCTCACTTTACTTTTTCATTTCTCTCTTACCAACATCAAGAACTCAATTTCTCTTCATCTACAGAGCTTAACCATAGTATCCTTTTGTTTTCCACTTTCCTACCTTAAGTATCACTCATACACCTTCCCTCTCTTACATGACTCAGCCCCCCTTCTCCTAATGCCAACAGCACCACCTTTCTCTAAGAAGAAGATATACTTCTCTATGTAAATATCTATTCAAACTAATAATTCAAATCTTAAATAGGAATTTACTATCTACCACCTTCTAAAATATTAAAGGTTAGCTTGTCATTAAACTGGGGTTCTAGTAGTCAGGGTAGAGGTACGGTCAACAACAAGGTCAAATCCAATAAACGGTCAACGGCAGAGTCAACCACGGTTGACTTTTGTCAAACTTCGACATCCAAACTTTCGAGTGCGATATGTTTCTTATCCGGTGTCCGATTGATGCGTTCGAGTAGTTCATTTCGCATAACTTTTCGAGGTCTATCTAATAATACTAGTTGTTTGTCCAAATTATTATTTTATTAATTTCTATTAATTAATGTTCATATTAAATTAATCGAGTCATTAGCGGCTAAATGTTCTCTTGACTAGTCTATTAGCGTTGACGAGCTTGAAGGTCCTTATAGAAGAGATAAAATTTCCTAGGATCAATACGACAATCGACAAGATCTGGGAGTCAGTCGTGTTAACTGAAGAAATTCCTGTTCCAGGAAATTTGGGAATGGAACCACCACCTAGACCCCGGAGTCACGAGTTTTGCTCATATCACGGGTTCCACTGCCACACCACAGCAAATTGTAGAAATGTTCAGAGGCTGCTACTACGATTCATACAATAAGGACGACTAAATCATTTCTTGGAAGCACCAAACCTTCTACCGCCGCCGATTCAGCAAGAATACCAACCTCAAACACGACAGCCAGGACCAGTATATCGCATAGCAATAGAAAGGGATGCTCATCATTTGCAGTGCAATTTGATTATTAATTTGGTAAAGAGTATCGATGAATTCCACGAGAAAGTTTTAAGCAGAATACATAAAAGAGATTACGACGGCAATGAAATTCTCAGTGTCGCAAAATCTTCAATTCTCGCCGATTGGAAAAAACAACCAATTTGTTTCTCAGTTGAAGAAGCTCCGAACGGGGGAAGGTCACACACAGACCCTCTCGTGGTTACAATGACTATCGGCCAAAGTTCTAAATGGGAGGACGATGTCGCAGCGAAGAAAAAGAAATGAGCAACAGACAGAATTCTCATGGACACGGGCAATTATGTTTACATATTATTCTGTCACACCTAAAAGACAATGGGATATTCAGATTCTGAGTTAATTGTATATGTTTATAACATATATGGTTTTAATGGAACAACTTCAAAGCCAAAGGGAGAGATAATAATGAATATCCCTGCAGGACTGTTAGAAACCAAAGTTACATTATGTGTAGTGGATGTTGAATCCCCATACAATGCTCTAATTTGGAAGTCGTGGATCCACGGGATCAAATGGGTAGCATCAACTTGGAACCAGTGTATCCGATTCTTAATGCCTATTGGAATCAGAGAGATACCAAGAGATCCCCGAGAAGCTAAAATCTGCAATGAAGAAGATGTACGCAACTATGAAGGGAAGGTAAGAAAGAAAGCAGAGCAGAGAAAGAAAGCTTGGGAAGATAAGAAGTTGGAAGAACTCTTGTGAAGAGCGAGAATATATCAGTTCAATAATAAAGAAAAGTATGTTATGTAGTGATCAAGAAATATATTTAAATAGAAATAAAATATTTTGAAGAATGCATATCGGCGATAAAATAAGAAGATGAGCACGACAAGGGCAAAACAACACAATAAGACCTTCAGCAGCAAGGCAAAATAAGATCGTATAAAAATTTAGCCAAAACCTCGCTAGGAGGTTAGGTACCCAATTTTTTGACGTGCACTCTAATTCGCATAAAAATGTAAGAGGAAACGATAAGACCTATCGCACGCCATATTGAGAAAACCCTAGTAGCTGGATCAGTGGAAATCAACCTTGGTTCAAGAGATAGGGGCGACATAGAAGCTTATCCTTCAGCGATGGTTGAGCAAACAACTCAGCGATATCTGGCAGGGGGTGTAAACCATGTAAAATCAGTTAGACAGGGTCCTGGCATGGGATACATCCGGTCCCCAAGAAACCCCACTTAGGGTGTGATCTCGTAACCAAGAGCCTTATCAGAGAAGGGATAAGAGATCACGATAACAATGATTGTTGGCTTAACTATACGGGAGGATCCCAACTACAGCGGTTAGGGGTTATCTTCATCGAAGGGGCAGTCAGGGGGAATATAAAGGGACGGCACCCTCCACTAGGGAGATGAAATGTGTCAAAGACGGCAATGTCATGGGGATTTTTACTCACGGGAGTATTTAGACCCGTCTCATTGTCGCACTCCTGCAGAGGCAATAATAGTAAAGCAACTCCGAACGTACAAATGATAATGTGATAAGAAGAGGTCAAAGACCAATGACTCGCAAGAGCACATGGAACTGCGATCTCGTCTCCAAAAAAAACTAAGATCCCGAGGCAACGATAAGACCTACAAAACAGGGGAGAGGCAAACTAAGACCTTAACTAGGAGGCACGCTAAGACTTCAAATTTGATAAGGCGAGATCAATGAACTATTACTTAAAATGAGTACATAGATATCTGCGATCTCGTCGACAGGTTAGGTCACTGAAAAAACCAGTGGCCTCGTCCAGAGAAGCTAATAAACGCGATAAAATGAAAATGAAACAAAAGCAACATGGAAAAGCATCATATCGTGCAAAGGCACATAAAATCACTATGAATTCACCTTGAGATACGTGAGAATATTGTGCTGAGGCATAACAACATAAGAAAATAAAATGCAATATTCAAAATTAACATATGATAGATAATGCAGGAATCACAATCTCAGTAAGCAATAATAATGACTTGCGATGCAGGACACTCGTAAAGAAAGTTTTCAAAAATAGTTTCTCCATCAAATGAAATGAAAAGAATAGAGGAAAGTATGGGAAAGTCAGGTTATGTATTCTTTATCTTCTTAGTTCAAAATATTTTTGAAAACACTATATGATAGCTGATATGCATGAAATATTAAAGCTAATTGCACATAAGACAAATACGACGTGTTGTGTCATTTCGCTCGTAGAACTTTATAACTACAGGTGAAAAATTGAAGCAAAGGAAATAAGAAATTATATTCATAAGAGGAAGAATAAAAGTTATGCCCCCAAGCTTGGGAGCGCCCAGCTGTTAATCTAAAAAATACAGTTGTTCAGAATTTACAGGTAAAGGCCGAAACACAAAAGTAAAGACAAAGAAAGTGGAGCATCATTGAGCATCATCATCATGATCTTCACCATCGTGCTCTTCATCCTCGTACTCTTCATCCTCGGACTCCTCACCGTCGTCGCTGGTATCCCTTTCGTCAGAGCTCACTTCGGTATACGTCACAGGTTCTGGTTCAAGACCCTTCAGCTCCTATAACTCCTCCTTGAATTTTTGGCATCGTACATTCAGAGAGCGCTGAGCTTGCTTAGTAAGATTATTCAGAAGCCTTTCTCTCCTCCTCTCGAGCTTTGCCACTGAGGATTCCAGACCCCCCTAGAGATTTTCTCTGAATCTTTTTCAAGTTGGAGTTGTGATAACCGGTTGTTGAGTTCGAGAATTTGTTGGGAGGATGAAGTTTTGTCGGACTGAACCTGGGCTAGATCTTGTCGCGCTTGTTCAAGATTGCTCTTCAACTGCGCCAGCTCCAACCTTTGATTCTGCTCGTTCTCTGCGATACAAAAGATGAGTAAAATAAGAAAACCTGAGCAATAAAAAGAAACGACAAAGATAATACAAAGTTAGAACAGAAGCTGAGGTAGCCCAATTGTGACTACCTTCCTTCTGCTCGAGAGCCAATTTAAGGGATTCTTCTGCGACTTCTTTGGAACTAGCATACTCTGCCATCTTGATATGGGCATTCTCGAGATCGCCATAGCCTTGTCAAATTTATCGCCAACCTTTCCCTTCTTGCGAGCGGTTACCCTAGAGCTACTTGCGACACGGGATTTATTCTGGTTTGTCAAAGTATTGAAAGAAACCCCTAATTGGTAATTCCACTCCTCTTGGATTCTGAGTTTCTCGATAACCTTTCCTTTTCTCTCGAGAAGCTTATTCTTCTCGACTTTCCATTCCTCCTTCTATTCCATGAGATCGGCAACTTTACTCTTCTCAGTGCGAAGACGTTTTTGCAAAGTCTCAATCGTCCGCTGCAGCTTTGTATACTCAATAGCAAAGTTTGATTTATCCTTTTTCAAGATCTCAATCTCATTAGCCATAATAGATTTATCATCCTTTAAAGAGAGAACTTCATCTGCTAGAGTTTTGTTCCGTTCATCAGTATTTTCTAATAAATCCACAAAATGATCAACCCGTGCTACCATATTTTCTATCTGATTCTTCAAGTGAGAATTCTCAGTACTTGATTTATCAGCGCGATCAACTAAATTAGCATGCTCGGAGTTGAAAATATCAACTTGACTCTGAAGGTTCGCATTCTCAGCTGTCACGTCTTCGACTTTGTGTTGGAGTTCACTTATCCAAAATCCATACTTAACGCGGGCATCTTACATACGAATAATCTAAGAATCAAGAATTGAAATGCAGAGGCAAATAGGTTAGCAATAAAGAAAGAAGTCTTACCGCTTAGCTCACAGTTCTTCTTCTCCTCAGCCTTCATCTGTTCCTTCTTAGCCTTCAATTCCTCTTCAAGAGACTTGATGCGATCACCAGCGAGATTGAGGCCTTGCATCATATGGAAATGGCTAGCTAAAAGCGTCATCCGACGTTGATACTCGTAAACAAATGACAGAAAAGGGTAATCATGAAAATACAAGTATCTACAATGCAATAACGTAAAATACCAAAGTGCGATCTCGTACCACAATCTCATAACCAGCAATTTGAGAATATGAGAAAGCCGATGCGATCCAGCTGGCATGGGTTTGCTCATCAAGGGGAGACTTTGTACACAACTTCTTCATGGTAGCAAAAATATTCATCATATCTGGATCAATAGAAGGAAGCTGGACATTCCCATAGAGATCCGACCAAAACTCGGTATTGATGTTGGAGTAGGAGCTAAGAAGATGAACACTTGATTTCGGATCCAAAGGTTGATCTCCGACTACTTGAGTGCGAGAAGTAGAGCCTGAGGCATGAACATTAGGAGGTGGTGAAATATCCTTGCCCTTTGTTGGAGTTGGGACAACAATATTTTCGTCCAAGTTAGGCTTCTCGGAGAATCGCTTCTCGGGATCTTGAATCTCGGAGACCTGATCGGTAACTTAGGGCAATTCCTATGGCAATGGCCAAATCCATTTTTTTGTTGAGCCAGGTGGATGGCCAAACTGGCTTTCCACTATGGTAAAACACTGCGCGTTAGATAACCAAGCACGCGTGCCAGAGACAAACGCTGGAGTTTAAAGAAAAAGCGCGGACGTTGGTAATACAAACTCGTGCGTTGGAGCTATCAACGCGCGTTTGACCGAAAAACGCGGGCGTGAGATTCAAAATCTCCAACGACCATAATTCCAATGTCCATATTTCACAATCTATAAATAGGATTAAACTGACTTCATTTCTGTCACACCACTACTATTTCCTTCTTCTAAAACTCTTCTAAATCAATTTTTTTTGATACAATATGAGCGGCCTTTTAAGAAAAGCGGTCAATAGTGTAAAGAAAAAAAAGATCGAAGAAATGAACCGGCACCGCGACCTGCCACAGGTGTAGATTTTTCTGAAATCGAGAAGCAGAGTTTGCTGCGCCGAGTGTCGTTGTTGGTCCATCATTAGTCCAAGGTCATGTGTCGGGACATCAAGATCGGTCTGATGATTATTTTTATATGAGAGGTGGATTTTCAGACTTAAAGGCTATTTATGAAGTTTTACCCCCTCAAGTCCGAGAAAGGGTTGACAGATATCCCTGACGTGCGCTTTATAGTCTGAAGCCTAGAAAACACAACAACAAAATTACGAAAACAGTGGTAGAAAGGTGGTGGGCGATGACACACACATTCCATTTCATTGATTTTGAAATTGGTAAGCTTGTTTAACTTAACTTAAATTATATTTTTTAAGATCCTATTAAATAATCAAAAGAATTAATCATAGTTGATATTATACTTGTAATAGGAATTACGCCCCTTGATTTGTATTTCATTTGTGGGATCCCAAGTGGAATAGGAGAGCCGCCACCGTTCAACCAAGATGAATGGATATCAAATAGTAAATGGGAGACGCTTTTTCCCTCGTTTATAGATTAAGAAATACCTGAAGATTATAAACAATTGAAAGGAGGTGGGATTAAATGTTCAGCGTTGAAGTTTTTCCTTAACCAACCGAGAAACCCAGAGCATGTAGATGACCATCCTGAACTCGAAAGGATGTTTATCTTATGGGTACTGGGTCAGACATTATTTCCAAACTCAACTTCTGTTGCTCGTGTTGGTTGGCTTCAAGCGTTAGAAGATCTTGACAAAGCACCAAATTATGACTGGGGATCTGCAATTTTAGCAGAATTGTACTGTGGGCTGAATCATGCGTCCATGGGCGGAGATAACTTCACTGGTTTCTGGGGCATCATAGAGGTAAATCAAAATTATTATTTTAAAATTTAAATAATTTTTATGAGCAAATGTAGATTAAGTCAAAATACTAAAATTATGGAGTAATCTGCAGTATTGGTGGTATACCTACTTTCGTGTTAGTAAACCAATCCTTAAAGACGATACCCAAAGATTTCCAATGTTGGATATGTACATCTCGACCAACTTAGCGAAGGGCACTGGCAGCGACATCTCGGGTTCCATTTTTGTTCATAGGTTTCATCAGATGACTCGGAGCCACAACAATGTCGTTGTTCACCCTTACATTGATTTTCCTTAGTATGATGCTGATGTTGGACAAAGTATTATTGATTATTCTCTGCGTAGAGTTTTTTTTTACACTCCACCATTGGATAGAGGGGTTTGGTACCTGGGAGAAAGACTGCAGTACCAAATGCAAGGTATATATGCAATTGCAATTAACCCGCCACAACAGATGCAAACCTATGGATCAGATTTTGAACGGCTGAGAAGAACCAATTGGGAGAGGTATGAACTAAATACAAAGAGGAATATTAGTGAAGCGGAGTATGTCAAATGGTACGAGTCGATTGCGAATCCTGTAATTGGGACACAGAACACCCACATCTATGGGTTTGATTTCCCAGCGTTATCACGCCTGTCCCATGATGCAAATATCGTTCCTAGCCAGTCACCTCCAAAAGAGCCATGCTTTATGACTTACCCCACCACGGGTGCAAGTTCTTCATCATCTTCGTCAAATTTGCCCGAAATTCTTTGGGAGATGCCAAGTATTACTTCACAAGGTGAGCCAACCACGATCCCCATTATTTCCCAAGGTATGGAACGTAATTATCCTTACAACAATGTGACTGCCAGTGAGGGAGAGTTGAGGAGCCAACTGAACGATTTGCATTGGCTGACTCGGAAAATGGGGGCTACACACTTGGATGTGTGTCGGAAATGGCACGAGAACACAATGTTTGGATTGAGTCCAACTGCAAATGATGATGGGCGGGGGTCACAGGATTTCGATTCCAACAGGAGCAACAGATCATTGCACGATAGTGAAGAAAAAGTGGTGGGAGAAACACAAGCACGACAGAGTTCTTCTTCACCACACATACGACAGAGTTCTTCTTCACCACAAACTGTGCCTGTATCTCAACCTCAAGTATTGCGGTTAGATCCTAGGCGCATTTTATCATCATTCTCGCCCTACAACCCAAATGATTACTATACACCAACACCACCACAACCACAAACATCTTATATGTTTGGAGGACCGAGTGCACCGAGTACTTTCCAATAATCGCCTAATGTTTTCCAATCGCCTAATGTTGGTCAACCAGGTCTATCCCCAGGTTTATCAACATATGGAAATTTATTTAATATGTTGGCAAGTGGGGAAGTCCCAGGTCTATCCCAGGGTCTTGCAGAATTATGGACTCTAGAAATTAACAATGGGGGAGCTAGCGATGAGCGACGTTAGAGAGATTGTAATTTTAATTCTCCTACATTTGTAATTTTAGTTTTAAAAGTATGACGGTCTTAATTAAATAAAATTACATATGTTTAAAATTAAGCGTTTTACATTAGCTTCACTAAATTACGGCGGACTACATTAGCTTCAAAGAAGGAGTTGAAACAGTTCAACTCCTTAAGGATTTCGAAACATTTTTCGAAAGTAAAAGCCACATTTTTCCATCTTCGTCATTCAACCAAAGATCTTGTTACCATCTCAGCATCAGTTTCACCTGTCAGTCTATATCGATTGGCTTGTATGGTTAAAGATACAAACTCACTTACTTCTTTCTTAATTGTACGAAAACGATTTTCTATGTCGCATATAGCACGACGACACGGATCACGGGTGTCACTGTAGAACCCGTCGTGAATAACTTCCCAGAAATTCACCTATGGATAGTTTGCTGAAGCAAGCTTAGTAAATAAAAAAACATAGTTTCTACAAATAGATTCATCTTCTTCTTTAGTATACGGAGCGCGCCGAACTAACAAGGGCCGAGACATGTTCAAGAATTGAAAAATTTGTTGAAGTGGAAGAATTTTTTTAAGCTCGGAGAAGAGTAAAGAAGACTAGATGTGTGAATGTGAATTTGGAGATGAAGTGGAGAGTATTTATAGAACTAAAAAATTATAGCCGTTAGATAACAAGATTTTGCAGCCGTCCAGATCCAGCCGTTGGCGCTATAACCAAAACCGTTGGCGTGTGAAGTAACAACTGGCGACGGAGAGACAAACGCAGCGCTGTTGGCTCAAGCGCCAGCGTTTGAGGCAAGCTCGCCGGCCTATGATCTAGCGCGCGCTACATGTTTTAACTCAATGAACAAATGTACAGATTTGTTGGTTTGAACATCCATTTTTCATGTTTATTGAGTCCATAGTGGGAGCAAAATGAACAAACTCTGAGTTTGTTCATTCCATAGGAACTGCTCTTAGTAGACAAAACTAACATAAGAAGTGAATTTTTGCGGGGACAAAACCATCCAAGAGCATGGTGTGCAATTGCACATCCAGCTTAGCTGACTCCCAAGCCCAATATTACTATTTACCATACAAATTTTGGTCTTTTTATAGGGTAAAATGTCCTCCTCCCCGTTTTGTACCCCTTAGGAGTTCGGATGGAAAAGAAATTGTTTTGCACCCCTGACCTATCCCTAAGTTAAGTTTTCATATCCTTGCACTTCACAAAAAGAAAAAAGAGTAAAATATGAAAAAAAATTACATGTCCTTGGATGATCCATGTCCTTGCCCACATAAGCTAAAGTGACCAACATCAGACTCAATCTCAGCTTACCACAGCCTTGGACTCAGTGAGATGGTTATCTATACAAACAGATTCAATGCCACACACAAAACCTCCAACTGAATCAGAGGAATGGAAACCTTAACTTTTCCTTTCCCTCTTTTCAGTCCCATCAACAACAAAAAAAACCATAAAAATCACAACTTCATTTCCTACAAATCCAATCTCTCTAATCCCTCCAAAACCTTAGCTACAAAAACCCCTAATAATCAAGTTACTATCAAACCACCTCCCCCAGACTTTGATTTCAGGTCTGAAATTTCAGACATTTCATTACAGCATATCACTAAATTACATCCAGAATTACTTGATTTAGTTGAAAGTGGGAATTTAGTAGTAATTCAAAAGAACCTGTTTGGTCCTGTTCCTATATGGAGAACTGAATTTATGGAACCAGAAGAGATTTGGTTGATTGGAACTAATCATATCTCTAAACAATCAGCAATGGATGTTGAACGTGTTGTAAGAGCTGTGAAGCCGGATAATGTCGTGGTTGAGCTTTGTCGGAGCAGGCAAGTGTAGTTCTTATTCCCATATCTGGGTGGTTTCAATTCCATTTCTTGGTGCATTTTATGATTTCATCAAATAGGTTAATTGCCCTCACCTGCATTGGTTGAAGTTCCTAGTAATTCACAACATATTTGGTGTCTCACTTTGATTTGCGAATGAAAACTAGTATAAACATTGGCCATAACACTGAACAATTGCGATTAGAAATGTAAGATTCAGTAAGCTATGGCTCTTTAGTGGTCATTTGATACAAAGAGGCTAAGTTTTTGCATTACTTTGTCATTTACATAGGGTTCACCATGACATTTTGTGGACTGTGGATTAGTTGCTAATAGACTTACTTCTTGTTTTGGAGGGACTTCACAACTCAATTATTGTTACATTAAAATTTGCGCTGAAATGGTGTAGTTAAAAGTTTGGGAAGTGTTAAAAAGCTATATGAACTACTAAAAACATTTAGTCTATAGATTATATATCCTTACCTGTTATAAGGTCAGTCTCTAATTTCATATTGTACTTTCAACAGCCTAGAGATATAGAACTAACTTCAACTCTTACAGAGTTCACTTTCAGAGCTGGGATTATGTACATTTCGGATGAGGGGAAGTCTGTTCCGAATATGAAATCTAATATGTTTTCATTGAGTGGAAATGGTTTTTTTGGGGCTGTAAATCGCAGCATAAACTTGGGTAAGTCCTATATTAGTCGAATTGTGAGTCGAGAATATGATCATACCAGTTTGAGTTCACTGAATTTGTGGTTTTTATATTTTTAATGGGGAACCATAACTCGCTAAAATATGAAAATGGTTGATTATGTGGAAATTTCTATCCATTCAGGGGGTCAAACTGCTCTTGCATTACGATTGCTTCTGGCAGTTTTTTCTTCAAAGCTATCTTCAGATGGCAATCAGGCATTCGGAAACGAGGTATGAAACCCCGAAATGCTGCAAAAACAATTACTTTTAATGGATAAAGACTTGGCCTCCATTATGGCAGTTGTGGTTTCAAATCCCACTTAGGGACTGTTCTTAAATGGAGTGAGAAGAGTCCTTTTTACAACCAATTTTCCTTAGGCTCCAAGGTTAGCGAGCCTGATGGATCTCAATCGCTGTCAAAGAACTATAGACAAAGAATTTCAATGGGATACATTGGTATTCCCTGTTCTTACCAATTGAATTTCTCTGCTCTTTATGCTAGTTTCGTGCTGCTCGAAAAGCTTCTGAGGAGATAGGAGCTCAACTAGTTTTGGGTGATCGGCCAATTGAAATAACGGTATTGCCATTCAAAATTTTGTGACTATATCTATTGTTGTTTGAAGGATCTATTTTTCCCCTTTGTTTCCTTCTTGACGTCTGTTTATTAAGTTTAGCTATTTGGTGTTTGAAGTTGGAAAGGGCTTGGAATTCACTAGGATGGAATGAGAAACTAAGCTTGGTTACCTCTATTTTCCGTGGCATAACTTCTCCAGTATCAGCTACGTCTCAGAGCAGTTTGAAGGTAAATCTCATATCTTTAGAATATGTCCCCCCCCCCCCCCCCTTAAATTCTAGTAAAGAATATATTATACTGTCACAATGCGGAGTTCTAGACATGTCATTCAGAATCCTTTCATTACCAATTCAATTAGAAGTTCTAGAACAATATTGACATTAAGTGTGCAATGCTGATTAATTTCATTATCAGACTGCATTGCATTCTTCCATAACTCTATATCTACAGTAGATTCAGTGGTGTCTTTGTGAAAGTTGTCGACCATCATTAATTGGAATTTGTTAAAGGATGAAAAGAAACTGGCAAAAACTTTACAGTACAAGAAGGGAATAGGAATTTGTTAAGTGCTGAGGTGTCAACTGCCAACCATCAGGTTGTGAATCCAAATCCTACTAAGGAATTTGTGAAAGTTGTCAACCATCATTAATTGGAATTTGTTAAAGGATGAAAAGAAACTGGCAAAAACTTTACAGTACAAGAAGGGAATAGGAATTTGTTAAGTGCTGAGGTGTCAACTGTCAACCATCAGGTTGTGAATCCAAATCCCACTAAGTTGACAGCTAGCCGAAACATAGGGGAAGGAGGTGGTACTTTGTCAGGGTTTGAACACATTGTCCTTTATCGAGTTTAATGAAAAGCAGAATTTCTCCTGAATACTTTCTTGAATTTATGATCGTTGTTGGACATTTTGTTCCAAGTAACTTCATACTCCCATCAAAGGGAGTGTCATTATACAACATTTGAGCATGAATCACTGCTTATTTACAATGCATCCACTACTTGTTATAGGAGCCTGAAAAAGATGTTAGTCCCTTTCAACTGTATGAGAAGCTGAGCTTTTCATATCCATCGCTTCTACAACCGCTAATACACGAGCGTGATACTGTAAGTAGAATGTTACTCCTGATAGTTTATCTTCCCGTTCACAGATCACATAGTGAGCGATCGATGTTATTTGTGTTGGCGTTGCTTTTTCTGGGTCATTGACTCATTGTCTTTTTTTAGTATCTTGCTTGGTCACTGAAGAGAAGCAAAGCTGTGAATAACTGCAAGAGAGTCGTTGGGGTTATTGGGAAAGGCCATATGAACGGAGTGGTATATGCCTTGGTGTCAGATCTTGGAGACTTACGATTTCGTGACCTTTGTGGCAAGGGTCCATTTGGTGGAAATCCTAATGGTTGGATCCAAACTGTTGTACAGAACCTAGTTAGAGATACTGTAATTGGTGTAATGTTATGGTTTTTATACGAGCAGCTGAAAAGTAATGGACTCATAAATTTCTGATAACTTGATTCTTTTGTAATGTAGATAAAATATTTCTGAAACATATTTTGAGACTGCGTATACCGGATCGGATATTTCACACTACTGTATGTGGATGGTGCAAACAGGGGTAAAAAATAGTGAGTTTGCGCTCGGTAAATAGTGAGTTTGGGTGGCGACATTGTGAATTGTGTCCACTTAGCTAAACAGAGGATGGAAAGAAACTTGCAATAAAGACTGCTTTGGGGAACTACCAAATCCATGTCCTCAATGGCGAAATCGGGATCTGAAACTAGGAGGTGCAAGAAAAAAAAAATGTCATACGAAATGACCTGACTAATATATTTACTGGGGCTTCACCTAGAGCGGGCTAAATTCATTGTTCTACTGTCAGACTCATTTTTATAGATTTTTTCACTGTGAAACCCATGGGAGAAAAACTTCAGGGCGCATCCATTTTTGGTGAAAAAATTCCTCCGAAAACCCATTATTTTCTAAAATCATGTTTTTCTGAGATTTCTTTTTTTCTTCCATAGAGAGCAAGGAAAGAACAAGAGTTTCCCATCTATGTCGTCGTCCATGGCTGCCGCTGTATTGAGAAGAGGAGGAAAAATATTATTAGCTGCTCCATTGATCTCTGCTTCTAGATTTGTTGATGCTGTTTCTGGATCTTCTTCTTCACAGTAAGATTTCTCAATAACATCTTTTCCATCATTTTTAACTGTTGTTTTTCTTTAGATCTGTCTTTGTTTTGTTGGTTTGATGATTGTGTGTGTTGATGAAAGATCGATTTTGATACTGGATTGAGGTTTTTTGTTTAAGTCAACTCAGATTGGAAATGCTTTAGGTGATGAATCTAATTAATAACTTGTTCTAGGATTTGATTTTGATCCCATCTGCGATTTTTGTATGTTTTTCATGGTTGTAACTGGTTTCAGTTTTGTCCGATGTATGTTAGTTGAATTGTTTGGGAATAGATCTGATTTACTGTGAATCAGTGATGATAATGATGTTTATGGCTTGTTTTTGTAATCAGTTTAGGACAGTGTAGAGTGTTTAGAGTATTAAGACCCAATAAAAAGAAATGTCACTCTACACTCTACAAAGGCTTAATTGAACGTCAAGACTCAATATTTAGTGTTAAGAGTATCAAGCTTAATATTTTGATACAGTTTAGGACAGTGTAGAGTTTCCTTAATATGCAAAAAACTGGTGTTCTCAAAAGCTATTTATTTCGTGGAGTATTTATGTAGGTTAACCATGGAGTCGGTTAGGAGATGTATTTTTTCTGAGAAAGACTTCATATTTCCGGATTGCCAATCTTACCAATAGATTAATGCTTTTGTCAAGATTGGCAAAGTGTTTGCTTGGTTGGAGAGGCATCAGAAAATTTCCCTTTAAGTACAAATTTAATGTTTAGACCTTTTCAGGTTGTTGGTGCAAGCTAGGGTGTTAAGAGTCACAAGCAGGATCTGTCAGTGCATCTGTTTGGAACTTCCTTCTGTGAGTTTGAATCCTTTAGCCCATAGCTATCTTAAACAGCTTCAACTTCCGCTGGAATATATTCTTCCTCCGGTTACAAACTAACATTCTCATGAGCACAGTATATGGTACCACTAAGATTTATAGCATAAGGATTAGTATAATAACTTAGGGGCAAGGATGGCGATATTAGTAGTACTAGTAATGCTATTTGGAATAGTGAAATTAGCGGCATTAAAAGAATTACTGTATTAGCAGGAGTACTATCACCTTATTGCAGTACTAGTAGTGGTGTTTGAAACAAGTAATAAAGCACATCGCATGCATAAAAAGTTTTTCGCGACGCAAAGCTGAAATGGTGTGTAATTATGTATCTATGCTATTAACTTCAAAACATATTTTTAAATAGAATATTGTTACGTCTGTGCAAATTTTTAAACAAGAATTCTTAACTCTGACGTTCTTTTTCTATTTGCAGCGAATCTACCACTGCAAGTACTGTTGTGGCTTAGGTTTGGTTTGCATCTTGGGAAGTATGTTTCGTTACTGGAGGTAGAAGAAGACACACCCTTGTCTTGTCATTTGGGAAGGACTTTTAGTTTAGCTTATTTTCCCCTGTTTTGGTTCATAATCAAGCACTTTTAAAAGAATGGGATGGATTTTTGTTTCTTTTAAATTCTAGTAGGTGGCAAGTTTAAGGACAGATTTTTGTTATTCATGTGTGAGTTAGAATGGAAGTACAGCAGTTTACACTTTACAGTTCCATGCTGCTCACATTTTCTTGCATTAGTAATTTGAAGGCTTAAGGATTACATTTTTTCTATCTTGTGATACGAATATACGACATGATGTGGAATATATCCGAGTCTAAGATAAGCATTTCCAAACATTTGAATGTCTGCATAAATTGTTATGCAGTTGACAAAATGGCAAAAAGAATCTTAATGGTTGAATAATCTGTTATTCAGCTATGAAAACGGTTGCATAACCTATTATGCATCTACAAAGTTTGTTGCATAATTTGTTATGCAGTCCCGAAAATGGTTGCATAACAAGTTATACAGCAACATTTTTGTTAGTATTGAAACCAAAAACGAAAAAGGCTGCATAACTTGTCATGCACCTACAATAATAGCTGCATAACTTGTTATGCAGTCCAGAAAATGGTTGCATAACACGTTATGCAGCTACTATTTTGTTAGTATTGAAACCAACAAAAAAAAAGGCTGCATAACTTGTTATGCAATGGATGCATAAAGCATTATGCAACCATATTTTTGTAAGCACTGAATTAAAAAAATTGATGCATGAACCAAAATATGGTTGCATAACGTTTTATGCATCTTTTGTTGAGTCTGCATAATGTGCTATGCATAGTTTTTGGTGGCTGCATAATGGTTATTTACCAAATTTTCGAAAATTTTGCTTAAAAGAACAATCACCTCCGATTTTTTTCGCAAAAAAAACTTAAATTTGATATTGTTGTTTGTACTCGTTGTGTAGCTCTCTTAAAAAGCTTTCCAACGATATAAAATTTGTAAAATTCCAAGGCGCGGTTTTTTAGATATGTTATATCCAAGTTGCGTTGCCAATTATACCCCTAAAAAATTAGGATGCATAATTTTTAAAATTTCATATAATTATGAGTGTCACGGAAACTAAAAATAATCTTGGGCCTGACAATAAGAATAATTTTTTTTTTTGGGCCTGCGCCTAATTTCCCATTGTTCAAATAAACTTAAAGTTTTGGTTTGGGCTTGGCTGAAGCCTGGGGAAATCCACATACGTAGTTCAAGATCAGCACTTGACAATCCTCATCCCTGGAATCGCTAATAGTCTCATAGAATTTGGTAACCCGAGCTACAACCTTAAAAAAATTGTAATACTTGTAGAATAAGTGGCAAAATGGGATTTCTTCGTGAAAGCAAGGCATATTTCATGGCCTATGCCGGAGACTGTTATGCAATTGTTTATGGCATGGAATCACAACTCACGTTCAGGAAGATGTAAAATGTATGGAACTTTCTTCCTTCCGTATGCAATCACTTGGAATATTTGGAATGAGCGTAACAATAGAGTATTTGGCTCTGGACCAAAAGATGTTGCAGAAGTTAGAATGCTAATAAAACAGACTATTGTATTTTGGAATTGTGATTCGGATACATTCAGCTTTATAAGTTGCAACCAAGTCGTGCACCACTGGGAGACTATATTACATATGTTAGCATTTCTACTGATTTAAAACTGTGTGGGGGGTGAGATGCAGGGAATATTCATGGTGATGAGCTGAAATAGAGTGGATGTGTTGGAACTGGTACAATATTGGTTACAGTGAAGTCATGGAAGAATGTATGGTGTAGGGCAGTGAAGTCATGGGAGAATGTACGATGGAGTGTCCTGTAAATCGTAAGTGCTTCATATCCCCATAGTTGTCCACCAAAGCTATCCCCACTACGTTTTATATAAGTATTGGCTCAATTTGTGTCAAAAAAAGAAAAAGAAAAAAAAGTATTGGCTCAATTACTTTAAATGGATCCCCTGCTATCTTCATTGAAGCATTTTGGTAAAATCTAAAGGCTTAAATCATGCCACTTAGTGGGGATGATAATGGTGGATGATAGTGGGGATGAGTAGCACAGTCTCCTATAAATAATATTGTCTGTAAGCTTTGTCAATTGAAATTTATCAGTTGTTTGTATTTTGAGCTTTGGATTTTCTTTTTCCTTTTAAAATAAACTTTTTCTTTTCGGAAAAAAAGAAGAAGAAGAGAATAAATGGCAGAATTTGGAAACAAGTACTTTATCGGCTCTAAAAATTAATACCTCTTTAGGAGCAAGAGACACTAAGAAAGATTGTAAAAACCTCAAATTAGATAATTGTCTTAAAGATTGTTGTAACTGATTATCTTGTTTTTAGGTTGAGATTTTTTTTCAAAGAAAAATTACAAAAGTATATAAACATTCTTGTTCATTAATGTCATCTAAGAGAAGTATTCTGTCGATATTTAGTTCAAAGGAGTTCTGTATTTTCTTCATCTTTTTCAGATTACTTTATTTCGCATGTTCCACTAAGCATTGTAAATATAAGGATTAAATTGAGTATAAACTAACGTCAATAACCAAAATATTTAAATATAACATTTGATACACATGTTGTAGGTGATTTTGAGGTGCGAGAGTTTCAAAATACTCTGTAACCAAAAACTTTGAACCAAATGATGAAAACAAAAATAGGTCCCCCAGAACAAAATGCATCTTCTATTGTTACAATTTTAGTAATAAATCATATCTAATGATATAAAGAAAAATACTTTTACTAAAGAATCCATTGAAAACCGCAGTAGATACCTTTTTAAAGTTAACTTGACTAAGTTGAATGAAAACTGGACCGACCAAAAGTTCACTCGACCATTAACTGAAGAGTGGACCCGCAAAATCTAATCTCTTGGGTAATGTCAGACTGTCAGTGTGTGGAGTGGATTAAATCGGTGTGGAAGAAATATGTATATTTGCACTTAAAGTTTTTGCATAAATTTTTATGTGTACGATCACTCCCTCTCTCCCTACTTTAAAGGAGGAATATTGGATTTTTTTTTGTCCCACAAAATATGCGGAATTCTAGTTTCAAAATACTTTTAACAGATATGCCTTCATTTAATTATGTATAGGGAATTGTGCTAAAACAAAGGGTAAAAATAGAAAACATAATTATTTATAAAAATCAAGCAATTTCTTAAACTAAGAGATTTTACATTCTTAGCCTATAAACGAGGGACGGGAAGAGCACTTCTTTCTTTTCTAGTGAAATTACATGGTTAATTACTATTCATTCCCAAGGAACAACTCATCTATGTTTCTTATTCTAAAATTAGTAAAATAATTATGTTCTTCTTTCAATGGTTTAAGGTAGAGGATATTCGAGGAATCGGTTTTAAGAATTCACATAGGTTTAATTTGGCGTTGTTAGCCAAATCGACATGGAGAGTTGTGTATGATCCGTTGGCCGTGTGGGCTAAGATCATGAAATCTATGATTTTTCAGCAACTATAGTTCCCTTCCCTCCATTTCCTTCCATTAATCAGAATGCTTCCATTTAAAGGGTATATTCTATTGTCTTATAATATTGTGTTTGGCAAGTTGCCACTGGCGAAAATGTTAAAATTTGGGAAGAAAAATGAACCTTCGTTCTACTCCCAATCAATTCCTTAAAAACCAACATTCCATAATTTACAAAGATGAACAACAAGTTCCTTAATTCACCGATTAAAAAAACCATTGTTAAGATGAGCAAGCTCTTGTTGAAATATTTTATGCATATGAAATTGTTGACATCATGAATATATAATACCACTTAAAGGATAAATCAGAGTTGAATTTAAAAATATCAGGGAAATTCCCAATTTATTCCACATATAGCCAGTTTATGAAGTGGCTGACTTAATCAACAACGGAAAGTGGCAGATTAAGCTGAAGAAACATCCAAATGCAGAAAAGGTGAGATAATTCAATCTACTGCTGCAATCAATTGGAGATCCCCCAATTTTAACTATTGGAGAAGACACTCTGACTTGTAGAGACAATGGAGATTATACTTCAAGGAGAGGATATGAATGGTGGATGCAAGCTAATGCAGAGAACTCCCCTTCAGATTTCCAATACATCTGGAGAAATAAATCTCCTAAGAAAACCCAATTCTTTGCCTGGATAGTAGTACAAAAGATGTCAAACATTCAATTGAAGACTCTCAGTGCAGCTTATGTATGCAAGTTCAAGAAGATGTCAACCATCTTCTTCTCCACTGCCAATTCTCAAGAGAAATTTGGAACTATTTTACAGATAGTATGAACAGTTCATGGACTCATAAATCGTACATTCAAGAACAGCTGGCTCTAGCGGTGGTCTTGTAGCCTTTCGAGCTGCTAAGCCTATTATAAGTTCCGTCAAGACCTTTTTTTGAGAACATTCTGGTGTAGGAGATTCCTGACCGGGGAAGAAGGACTCAGAATGGACATACTTATCAGGTAAAAGAATAACAAAAAAGGTACGAAACTTATTGCTTTATTCAGTCATCTGGTCAATTTGGAAGGAAAGGAACCGCCGGGTTACGGCAAAGAAAAAACAAGGGGATGCTGAGACCATAATCAATGAAGTAAAGAGATTCATCTACCATTGGGGTTCAGTGCATAGTTGGTTTAAGGATTATACATTCAGAGACTTAGTCCTCGTCTAGGAGGCTATCATGTCATCATGATTCCAATCTGAATCTTCTCTACGTTTATAAATTTGTAATCAATTGGACTTGAGCGTTTGGGCTTGAGCTTTTTTTACTTCTCAATCAATCTTCTCTAGTTAGTTTTCATTAGGGCTCCGGCGATTGGAAACCTGAAAATCTTCCCTCCATTCAACCTTCCTTCAACCTCCATTAGATAACCTTAGAACACCTTTTGGGTTTTACACCTTCCTTTCCTCTTCATTAGGTTACCATTGTTTTACTCTTTACCGTGGTTCTTGAGATGGTTTTTATTTTTTAGGGTTTATAGTCCTCATGCTTAGAACCCGATCTTCTTCAACCTCTCAGAACCCATCTTCCTCTCAGGGATCCTCATCATCTGGGGACTTTAGCAAGACCAATGTAGGGCATATCCATTATCCCTTCAAGAACTTCGACGGCTTCTATGATGGTGTTGGAGGGAATGGGTAAAACAAATCTGGGTTTTACAGGCATTTACATGATAGGCACCTACCAAACCCAGAATGCAAGGAAGCTTGCAGGGAGAGAATCAGTTCCAACAGGTCTGTTTATGATGCTTGGGAGAGAGCCCTAAATCAGTTGCAGATGTGGTTGTGCAGGCCATGCATTCACATTCAGGCCTGGAAGAATCCACTTGATGGTTGTTCGGTTGAATTTCTCATTCATGGTATTGACAGACCTGATGATACTCCCGACATTGCTCCAACAGATAAGCAAGAGGATGTTGTTACACTTAATTTGAACATTCTCAACATGGTCTTTCAGAAGCGTTTCACTACCACGGCTAGTATCCCCCCACCCTGCAGACTTCACTTTTCAAGAACTTTGAAGGCTGCTCTGGACAAGGTTTTGACTAATCCTTCGGATTTATCAGCATGGCTGCAACTTTTATTGTTGCCAGTATGCACTTTGAACTTATACATGCCCAGGTGCTCAAGGGAGGAGAGGGCTGGTGCTAGGAAGAAGCTTCAGATGGACATCATTAATCAAGCTTTGCTGAAGTGGAAGGAGAGTAATGGGTGTATTCAAATCATCGAGCATCTTTTAGAGTTATCTAAGCAGAGCCAGCAGGCCAGGAAACCAAAAATAAAGAGGAAACATAACACTAATGTGCTGGCCTGTAGGAAGAAACTAAGTCAGGGTCACTATACTGCAGCTATAAGAGTCTTATCCTCTGGCGGTATAGCTCCTAACTCTGCTGAGACCTTACATGAGATCAAAAAGAAACATCCTAGTGAACCACCACCATTCATTCCTCCAGAACCTGTCAAAGATGTTGCCTTAGTTGTGGACTCCAAAGCTGTTCTCGATGCCTTGAAGAGCTTCCCTAGAGGCACTTCCTGCGGAAGGGATGAACTTAGAGGTCAGCATCTATTGGATGCTTTGAGCGGCTCGGATGCGGCTGTGGGTGATGAACTGTTGGCTTCCATTACATGTGTAGTTAACCTATGGCTAGCTGGACATTGTCCATCTGTTTTACGTGAATACATAGCGAGTGCTCCCTTGATACCTTTGCTCAAGCCTGGTGGAGGGCTTCGGCCTATTGCTGTTGGCACAATATGGCAGAGATTGTATTCGAAACTGGCAGCTAAATCAGTTGGCAAGGACATGGCATTGTATCTTGGAGACCATCAGTTCGGTGTAGGCGTACCATGTGGAGATGAGAGTATTATCCATGCTGCAAACAGACTCCTGGAGTTGAAAGGTACACAAAATACTTTTTCTATGCTTCTGATTGACTTCTCGAATGCGTTTAATATGGTTGATCGGGCCACGTTAATCCGTGAAGTTAGACTACGATGTCCTAACATCTCCAGGTGGGTGGAGTTTTGCTATGCTACACCCGCGAGATTATATTATAATGAGTTCATTCTGTCATCTTCTCTTGGTGTGCAATAGGGAGATCCTTTGGGTCCTTTGTTGTTTTCCTTGGTTTTGCATCCTCTAGTGAATATGATCTCAAGTCAGTGCACTCTTTACTTCCACGCATGGTATCTTGATGATGGTACCATTGTCGGTGACACCATGGAAGTAGCTAAAGCCCTCTCAATTATTCAAGCTGAAGGTAACAGTCGGGGAATTCATCTTAACATTAATAAGACTGAGCTATTTTGGCCTTGTAGCGACCCTAGAAGTATTGCAGACGGGGTGTTTCCATCCAGCATAAGTAGGCCTTCCTATGGCGTGAAGTTGTTGAGGGGTCCTGTGAGACTTAATATGCAGTTTTGCAGTGATTTAGTAAGGAGCAAGATCGACAAAACAATGCATCTTATGGAGTCTCTTAAGCAATTACAAGACCCGCAAAGTGAGTTGTTGTTGCTGCGGAGTTGCTCAGGGGTTTCGAAGCTCTATTTCAATCTTAGAACTACTAACCCTACTGCTCTTCAACAAATTACCTCCTGCTATGATCAGCCTTTGGTACAGTTCCAGCGACATATAGTTACAGGTGATGGTGCTGGGTTCGGGCCCTTACAACAACGTATTGCTACGTTGCCAATGAGGGATGGTGGCCTCGGTGTTCTTATGATGGCTGATACAAGTATTTTCTGTTATCTTGCTTCGTGTTTTCAGACGAAGAATTTACAGGAGATCATTCTTAAGCTTCCACCTAAGTAAGAACCTAGTTGCGCCTATCTACATGCATTGTCCCAGTTCACGCAGGCTTGTGGGTTATCCTCTTTCGACATCTATTCTATTGCCACTCAGCCCATGAAATCTCTGGCAGTTCTGTATTTTGATGCTGTGAAGAAAAACATCCCTAGCCATTTATGTCTGATCGTGATGCTATCCTCTGGAAAAACAACAGGCTTGACCATTCGCAAGATTATCTCAAAGTTGTACCAATATGTGGGCTTAACCAATCTCTTGGGCCTCGGCAGTTCAGGGATGTTGTTTCTTACAGACTTGGTATACCAATTTTTAACGGTGTAGAGGCTTGTTCATGATGTAAAAGGAAAATGGATGTTTTTGGAGATCATGCTCTTCATTGTGCAAGTGAGGTAGGTCTCAAGTTTAGGCATGATTTTGTTAGGGATGTCGTCTCTGATATTTGTTACAAAGCTGGTGTTGCGGCTAGGAAGGAAGTCAATCTGGGCTTTTTATCTGACAATGACAAGGATCTTAGACCCGCTTATATTCCCGTCTACAATTGGGAGAATGGTCGAGATGTTTGCTTTGACGTTACGGGTGTTTCGCCTTTTTCTGGTAACAGTGGTCGAGCTTTTACCCCAGGTGTTGCAATTTCTGAGGCCATTTCTCGCAAATGCACCAAGTATTTGGACAAGTGCTCAGTTCATGGTTATGGTTTTGGAGTCCTATCTTTTTCTACCTTAGGTGAACTTGATGAAGACATGGTGGTATTTGTGAAAAGGTCGAGGAATTGCATAGCTAATTATGACCTAAATTATAAGATAGGCAATTCTCTTTTTTATAGGTTAGGTATTTCTATTCAAATAGGTGTAGGGGCTCAGCTTGTTGCTAGGCTTCCCTCCACCGATGTTGTACCTAATTTCGATTTTTAATAATATGCCCCTGGTGGCTCTCTTCGTAAAAAAAAAAAACGGTTTATGCGCACTTTTTATTCACCTTAAAAGAAAACTCAAATATCGTGGTTGAAAAATGGTACTTAGGCATCCCTTATTAAATTAAAATATGGCTTTTAAAATGATTGATGTACACAACTATATTTAATATGAAAAAGAAATTATCAATTTTAAAAAACGTGAAATGTATGCATGAAAATAGTGCAATTAAATTTTTTGTTGGGTTGATGGATATAATCAATGACTATCAAATTTCTTAATTATACTAAATCGAGTTCGTTTAACGGTTATTAGGTTGTTGCATTTATTCACTTGGTTATATTATCTGATTGATAATGACACGTGTTTGTGCACTACCCAACAACAACAAAAATGTAACAACCGTTTAACTACTTCATACCAATCCCAGAAATACTACCATTAAGTGAAATAATATATTTAGACGAATATACTTAACTGAAATTTTTTCATAACCATGATTTTACATTACCATATCAAAATCTCTCGATGGCAGTGTAAAAACTATTTTTCTAAAATAAAAACAGGCTAATCATGCGGCACTATCTTGAACGTTTATCGATCCACGAGATAATATAAATCATCTATCATTTTTGTGTCTTGAAATGTGCGACAAATAAAATGGATTGAACATAAATCATAGAAAAATATTTATTTATTTACTAATACCTTCTCCGGATATCCTCTTGCTTATTTAAAGTTTCAATTGGAGATAATGAAAGTCTTTTACGGATAATTTATATCTTATAAGTTAATAGAAGTCTCTTGATACCCTCTTGCTTATTCAGAGTTTCTATTAGCTAAGATAACAAAAGCTTCTAGCTTATTCAGAGTTACCTTCTTTGGTGCAAATGATAACTAAAGCCTTTGGCTTACTCAGAGTTATGAATACCTTGTTGGGATGGAATATATTTACAATTTTCATAGGACAAAATAACACAGCTTCTAGCGTATTCCAGAGTTACCTTTTTTTGTGCATAAGGTAACAAAAGCCTTTTATAATCGATGAAACACGAAAGGTACACATGACAATGACGCAGTTAATTTTTGGTTGGGTTGACGGATATAATCAATGAACTATCAAATCCTTTCACTATATTAATAATTTTGGTTTATTTCAATTGTTGCATCTGCTCGATTGGTTTTATTTTCTACTTAATAACAATGCTTGTTTGGGTACTACTTAAAACCGAATAAATATAACGATTGTTAGACTGCTTTCACTACCTCATACCCATCCAAGAAATATTACAATTAAGTAAACTAAAAGTATAATATATCATTATTAGTATTCCTGAGTGAAAATTTTCTTACAATGATTTTACATTGAACTCTCAATACCATATCAAACTCTCTTAATATCAGTGTAAAAGCTAATTTTACGAGATAAAAATAGACCAAAAATCTAGTGTTATTTTGTGCATACATATAGGTGCAAAAAATAACAGAAACCCTTTATCATTGTTGTATCTTTTTCAGAGTTTTCATTGGACAAGACAACTGAAGATTTTAGCTTATTGAGAGTTACCTTCTTTGGAGAACAAGATAACGAAAGCCTTTAGTTAACTAAGAGTTGTTAATAACTTGTTGGGATGACCTATATCTTATTCAGAGTTGCTATTGTGAAAAATAACAATGCCTTTATCTTATATTTTAGAGTTACCTACTTAGTGCAAAAGATAATAGAAGCCTTTTATAATCATTGAAACACGAAATATGCGCATGACAACGACGTAGTTAGTTTTTAATTTTGTTGATTGGTATAATCAATGAACAATCAGTACCTTTTTTATTATATATTGGGTTTATTTAACGATCAAATTTTTTGTATTTATTCCATGATTGATGACAACGCTTGTTTATGCATTGCTTAAAACCGAAAAAAAATATAACAACCATTCAACTGTTTTAACTACTTTATAATTAAGCAAATTACAAAAACTAATGTATCGTTATTAATATTTCATTACATGCACAAGATAGCCGAAACCTCTAGCTTATTCAGAATTTCCAGTTCCTTCTTTAGATAGTTTCTAGCTTGTTCAGAGTTGTCATTAGACAAAATTACATAAACCTCTAGTCTATTCAGAGTCACCTTCTAACTCCTCTAGTATATTTGTGAGAGTATATCTGTGAAGATTGGGAAACTAATTAAGTCATACTCTGAATATCTTATCCTATTTTCTCTCTCTTATTGTTCTTTCATTGTTTCTGATCTTCACTCATCATTCGCTTGTGTACTTGTCTAATAGTTGCTTCTTGATGTAGTTGTTTATGGGAAAACTTTCCTACATGCTCATATATATATATATATATATATATATGTATGTTTTTGAAAAATTCTCATGTTGGAATATATATTTTGATTTAGAGAAGCTGAGCTAAAGAAGACACTTGATTACGTGAAGGTCCTGTGTGAACTAAAAGGAACGTTGCAAGATACTTCGGGTTTATTTGTAACCAATTAATCATGCCATATTATGTACATGGTTTTATTTGATAGATAATATGTTACAATAAAAATGGATTGAACATATTAACCATAAAAAGACATACATTATTGTTAGCCAAACTTACTACCCTCTAAATGCATCGTCCATTTTATGAACTTTTTCTTATTTCCACGAAGTACAGTTCTATTACGGTTAACCTTTTTTACTTTTTATGCGTATGAGTTAACCCAAAGTAAACTATCCTGAGCACCACATAATGATGGTAATACAAAATAACTAAATTCATTTATTGGCTTAAGCTAACACTAGTTACTGAACGAAATTAATCAAAATATATCAAAGAGGTAAGTCGAATAATCTTTTTTGACCAATGGAAAAAATAATCTGAGTTGAGAATTTGCATCTCAAGTCTTAACTAAACTGTAGTTGGATTGCCCTTTTTTTTAATGACAAGATACATAAATTGCACTTTCTTTCTTTAGGATGATGCAAATTTAAATAGAAACTGAAAAACACGATAAATTATAATAATAATATTCACTCACACACCCATTAAAATATTTTCAAGTATATAACAGAAATTATTCGCATAGATAGATAAAAATTATCACTATGGATGATATATCGCTGAGTTAGATACAAACACAGATAATAGAAGGTCAATTCCTGATCCACAAATGACTTTGCAGTAAGATCATACAACTTTTCCCTCTAGCCAACTAGCTTGTTGTAGCGGAATGACGTAATCATCAGTATTATTATTATTATCCACCAACTACTGGTTTACGTCGAAGTCGAGGTTGATAAAATAATTTATGTTTCCAAAAATGAACAAGTTGCAACTACTAATGGCAGCGATGTTTAATGATTAATAAATTGTTCATTCTTAGTGGAAATATTATGTACAACCCATGGTTGATGTGCATATTCCATTAACCCTTGACTATTTTTTGTGGGAATTAATGATCATTGTGCATTAAGACCTTGAAAGTTACTGTCTCCTAACTCTGGTTGTTAAGATGAAAATATTTTTTGAGTCTTACCCTTAATGCATTCATCGGTATCTGATCATAAAGAGTTTTTTTTCCTCTTACTGCATTCATCGGCCTTTAGTAGTGTTTCTTGGTCATTATCTTTAAATGATGATCCACCCATGCTACTAACCTTTTTTTTCGGTATCACATTGAATACTTTCCATGACTTTCTGTTTGTTTTACGTTTTTTATATTCTATCGTTTTGGTAAAAGCAGGTTGCTATAATTTTTTAATATCAAAGTTAGAGGCTTAGTCAAATAAAAGTAGCTTAATTTTGGATTCCTCTTATCACCACTTCACGTTCGTTATCACCGAATATCACTTAGTGTACGTGTATATATATATGTGTGAGAGCATTGCTCGGTCGAACTCGCAAGCGTTTGAAAAGACGAGGATACCCAAATATACCTCAATCTAAAACTTTTCCACCTATACGTCCTTTTCCGAAAGTGATTGTCTATGGACTGAGTCGAGACAATACAACTAATCGGTTCACACTCATGTGATTATGGATACGAGATCGAGACAATACAACAACGAAGTATGTTTACTTGATAATTGGTTCGGACTTAACCAAACTCTAAGGATTGTCTATCAAGTAAAATAGGAATTAACGTTTGTGCTATTTACTTTAAATTATAATAAACACAATTATAATTGCGGAAAATAAAAGTAAATGACACAGAAAGATTTTGTTAACGAGGAAACTGCAAATGCAGAAAAACCCCGGGACCTAGTCTAGAATTAAATACTCTAAGAATTAAGCCGCTATACAAAATCAAACCAACTTCGTATAGTTGAGACCAAGCAACTAAACCTATAGTTCACCTAGTTTCATCAGTATCCCTGCGCCTCCAACTTGCAGTAAGTCACGCACTTGGAACAATTCCTTTGGTTCGTATTCCAAACATTAAAGGAACAACAAATCTGTTCGGTAAAACTCTTTTCAAACAACGTGATATGAGTCTGACAAAGGCTCTTCTGTTTAACCAATAAACTCCTTTGTCGGGTCCTTAGATCAATCTCTCAACAACTACCGAAGTAATTGTTAGACTATGCAATATATACTATTAATAACAAAGAAGTGTATTGATGCCGATCTACTCAACTAATCAATCCAATCAATCACAAAGATAAACCGATTATAGTTGGATCCCTTTCCAGCCGAAACAAGTATTGTGCACACCAAAGATTATGAACCCAAAAAGTCTTCTTGTCTTCAAATCTTCTTTGATCTTCAATCAGCACCTGCACACAATCAACTTGAATCTCTTGTGATCAATCACACACAGAACGGAGTCTGTTAACGTTGGATTATCACAAGACGTGTTTAGATATACAAACAGTCTAAATATCCCTGTCGAAACTTCGATCTAGTTTGAGTGAATCTTATATCAGAAGAGAAGATTCTCAAGCATAAACAACCTAGGTGAAATCAAAGTTCAACAACCGTTAGTCAATCAAATCAATCGAAAACTAAAATAAACTGCAATTATCTAGTTTCCCACCAACGGTACTAATAAAGGGTCTCAATCCCAAAGAAGTCTTTAAACCGAGCGGCCGTAAGAGATTTCTCCTAATTAGGGTACTTTCCTCTCCGATAGGCCGCTCCACCAATAACAACACAACTGAGGTAGTTTTGCTGGCTCTGAGGATTAGTTTGCTAGAAATGCAAACTTTGATATTTATAGACCAAGGAAGTTTGGACACCAAGGAATTTCCAAAACCGAATATTCTCAAAGATATGCAATAAACACAAAATCGGTTTTCATAACTCCTGGAAATGCACTGTCCAAATATTGACCGAAATCCCAATAGAAAAATCTATAATCAGTAAATGCACATTACTAATTATTATTTTCTAAAGATATGCATTTAATTACTGGAAATTAAATAGCATATAAAAACTAAGAAACCTTAATTAAAAGATTCTCAATTTATTTCGATCATGGGATTCTCCTTTAGCTATTAAGGAGTACCTTTGAACAATTAATGATAAGAGTTACCGCATATGTTCAAAGTATGTTGACATCTTTACTTTGCAAGTCCTTTTTCATACTTACAATCTTGGAAACGATTTGCCACACTTCCAAACAAGTTTAGAATTGGTTCATCTGACTTCCAAGAACTATGTGATTGATTATCCTATCAAATCACCAATCATGGGTTTCACGGTTATACCAAAACAAGTTCGGTTCTACCTCCATGTGAGTACTGTGCATAGTCACGCTAATTACCAAAACTCGGTTGACTAGGTACTAGGATCGGTTCCCCACAACTTATGGTAACTACCTATATTTGGTGCACATGACCATAGGATCGGTTCCCCCAAAACTACAAACTTGTTGCACATGTTCATAGGATCGGTTCCCCCATCTACTAAAAACGTGTTGCACCTCTTACAAGGATCGATTACCCTCTTGTAAATTTGTTGCACCTCTTACTAGGATCGGTTCCCCAATGGCTAGATAAAAGTTGCTATTTACAAGGCATCGATCATACCATCTTGAGTGATTAATTAAGATCGGTTTCACTAATAAAAGTCATACCAATACATAAGTCAGGCCTTGTGATTTGTTTTACCAAGATACATAAACAAGTTTATTAGCGGTTATACTAAACACACATATTGGTAATTATAAATAGATTTGCAATGAATAATAATACCAATAAGCCTAGCGATTTCCCTTTCGATTCACAAAACAAGTTTATGAACTTACTTCCTTTAAACGAATGTAAAATATTGTTTCCTAGGATGAAATCTTCACTCACACCCATACATAATCACAATAGCATTCATATGATCATGTCGATGTCTTATATACAAAGTTTAATGGTTAAGCAATAAACCTCGTATTGTATTCCTTAATATTATGTCTAACTAGAGTATCATACACAGCTTCGCAGTTATGTTTTCAATATGCACCACTTGAAAGATACGTTAGGGAATGAAACAGTTCAAGTCAAATATTACTAACCTCAAGAGGAAGGATGATGTTTTCGTTGTAGATCCATACTTTTTCACATTCTTCAAGTCTTCATGTAATACTTGTAAGTCTCATATCCTAACACTTTCAAGCTAACCTATACGAAGTTGACTCTAGTATATAATCAAGCAACTCTTTAAATGAGTTTTGATTCACTAAAATATGACAACCAAACTTGACATACCAACACTTGGTGGGTTCAACCGAGCCATGCTTTAACAGCATTGCTATCTCAAGTTTGTTTGTCAAGTTTAGTTGATCAAAATTATAATCTTGATTTCTAGTCTACTTATAGCCATGTCTCGGAGTAGGATAAAATATGTAGTTGAGCTTTAGCCTTCATGTCGTTTATCAATTGAAGACGAAGATCTACTGAGGGGATCTTGGAGGAACTTCATCAACAAAACGTATGTGGAGTCTAAAACTTATCTATCACTCAGAAGTCTATTCTATTTTATCTTCTAATGAGACTAAGTCGTATAGCTATATAGACTTTTACATTATACACATTTAATATTTCGAGATAAGTTTATCTCGCTTATCTGTTTCTCGAAATATGTATTGGAAGCTTTTTGCTTTAACTATGTTCATCATATTCTTAACGAATTTATTTGGAGACAATTTATTTGTTGGAAACTAAATATTAAGTCAAAAGATGATCATGTGAAAATTGCCTTGAAACATCTTACATGATTTGTGTGAGACAGTCATTTGATGTAGACTCAGAATGTTTCGTATTAATTATTCGATCACTTGAAAATTACTTATAAGATAATAGTTTGTGTGAGACAGCTATCGTTGTCTTCTAAGGATGTTTCAATGATTGAAATGGGAGTTTAGAACAATTAACCTTTGTATGGATATAACACAGTATGCATACCAGTATGCAAACTGTTGCGGTATGATTCAGGTCTGGAAACCTAGTTTGCATACCAGTATGCGAACGGTTTTAACTGTTAAAGTCTGGGAACGAAGTATGCATACCAGTATGCGAACGGTTCTACCTGAGTTACGGTCCGGGAGGGCAGTATGCATACCGGTTGGTAAACTACTGGACAAGACCAAAGTCCGGAACTTAAGTTTACGTACCCGTTTCCAAACTAAGTGGTTAAAGTTCTAAAATCGGTTTAGTGTGATTTCATACTCATGAACAAATACATTTATAAATTAAGGAATGCAATATTTGCAAACCATGGCTAAATGTTCATGAATTGATTCTCATGAATCAATCCGATTTTGCTTCAATTGTTTATTGTTTACTTCTATGAGATATAAACAGTTGAACAACTCTATGAATAACACAATTAGATTCATTTGATTATCATTTATGTTTGATTGATCATAATATTTGATCTAAAAGTGTTAGATGAATGTGGTTAATACAAAAGTGTTCATATGGCTAACTTCGGTTAACTATTGTTGAGCAAACTCAATATAGACGTTTAGGTATTGTTACCCATATCTAAATGAAGGTATATTTCATTTGTGTGTAACAAGCTAAGACCATCTAACGGTGGAGAGATATTGCTTTGGTTTTAAGAAAACTTAGCTTGAATCTTAAATCAGGTTTTCATCTAACAGTGAATATTGATTGCTTTGTTTCTAAGCTATCAAACCCTGATTCGAAGACTATATAAGGGAGAACTCTAGCAAATGTAAAACCTAATCCCCACACTTCTATGTGATACTAGTTGCGGAGAGAGTCGATTCTCCTTTAACCTAGGTTTTTCCTAAAACCATTATAGGTTAATGATTTAAAGACTTCATTGGGATTCTGAAGCCAGACCCCACTATTTTCTCTGTAGTTGTGTGTTCTGATCTAACTTGATCTATCGTATTGAGTACTATCTTTTCTAAGATTTGCTCGAGATTTATCTCTGATAGGTAAGATATAAAAAATAATCACAAATCTCTTCGTCTCATTCTTTGTGATTCCACAATAACTTCTTCTACCACCATATAGTTAATTTATTGTGAGGTGATTGATAATTCTAGGCTGTTCTTCGGGAATATAAGACCGGATTATCAATTGGTTCCTGTTCACCTTGATTTATCAAAAGACGAAACAAAACTTTATAGGTACTTCTGTGGGAGACAGATTTATCTACCAGAATATACTTTTCTGTGGGAGAAAGATTTGTTTGTAAGTCTTCGACTTTGAGTCGTAGCAACTCTTAGTTGTGGGTGAGATCACTAAAGGAATCAAGTGCGTAGAGTCCTGCTGGGATTTAGAGGCGTAAGGAACGCGACTGTACCTTAATAGGTGTGAGACTTGGTTAGGGCTCAACTACATTCCAGTCCGAAGTTAACTTGTAGTATTCTAGAGTCTGTAGCGGCTTAAGACAGTGTGGTGTTCAAATCTGGACAAGGTCCCGTGGTTTTTTTGCATTTGCGGTTTCCTCGTTAACAAAATTTATGGTGTTTGTTTTATTTCTTTTCCGCATTATATTTGTTTATATAATTGAAATATCACAGGTTGTGCATAATTCAATCAATTGGTAAATCCTACCTTTGGTTATTGATTGAAATTGATTGACACTTGGACATTGGTCTTTGGTATCGTCCAAGTTATTTCTCATATCAATCGGGCTCACAGATTTCTATCTGTTTTATTACGGATTTTATTGAGAAATTGAGATATAACTCTTTGATATATTTCTTGGTTGAGCTCGCTTTATTAGCTTGGACAAACTTCATCAACAAAAGGTATGTGGAGACTGAAACTTATCTATCATAGTTAAAATTAAATAATAGCGCTTGTAAGTTAATAAAACTTGATACAATCTCATAGATTGGTTTGATCACAAACTTAAGCTATATACCAAGTTACATCTTGTTGAAGTAATCTTTTGGCGTTACCGTTTCTATAAGATTACACAAAGTTTGTCTATAGTAGGTTGATACGATTAGATTATGGTGTAATCGGTATCCTCATCATTTCACTTACATTCAATGATGAAAGGTAAATTAAGTTGTTTAAAAATTTAAAAAAAATTGTTAAAAATTGTAATAAAATAATATTTCTGATTCTCAGAGGATTCGATTCAATAATGCGACCAGGAACGATTTTTGAAATTCTAACTCGAACGAGTTAACCCACGACTTGTACAATTTCAATAAAACATTTTGGGAATGCAAGTTTTCGTTTCTTTTATTTTCTTAAGGGAAACATCACGAGGAACCCACATTTGGGGGATACCGCCACAAATTTGGGGAATACTTTTTGCAACAATCGGCATATAAAAACCATGCGGACTGCAATGAAAAAGCATCCCCCAATTTTCGGGGGTATCCCTCAATTTCCCCACCATTTTGATATGGTGAAGGATAAATCTTACAATAAAAATACCACAAAATAAATTGAAATTTTCTTTAACCCAAAAAGTGAACTTTTTTACTACTTGATGTGTCAAAGTCCAAAAACCATTTTCAAAGACTACGTTAAAAGAAACACCTTACGTTACGAGCAGAAAACAATAAAAATCTCATAATTTAGTTCTAGGAAACCAATGCAAACGAGTCGAAACAACACCTCCACTAATATTAAAAAAGAAAGGAAGTTTCACTAATAACAAATATTAGGCCAACAATATTGTGTGTTAACCCCCTACTTGTCTCTCCTTTTATTTTTTAAGGTTTTAAAAATCCCATGTAGAATAACAAAATAAATAAATTAGATACAGAAGTACTGAAAAAACTTTACCTTCATCATCAAATTTTTAAAGCATTAGTATGCTTTTCAATAGACATACTATACTATCATCTACTACCAAGACACGAAGACCTATGCGATTTCTTTTATTATCAATAGTACTCTGGTGGAACTGAAACTATAATAGAAAAAATAATCTCTCAATAATCAAATCAGTATTTTCAAAAAACGTATTAGTAGTACCGCATCTAAATAACTTGATGAAGATTGATTTTGCAGAAAACTAGAATTGGAATTGAGATAAGCACAAAAAGAACAATTCCATTATTTATTTTATTTATACATATGATATCGAAAGTGGTTTTCTTTATCTTTGCGCTTTATCTATATTTCTAGTTCTCTACAAAATACACACGAGTATATGACATGAGGTTTCTTCTTCTTTGTGCTTTAGCTCTATTCAATTTCTAGTTCTCTACAAAATCAATCTCTGTAAAACTAGTTCAGCATGGATACTACTAAAGCTTTGCTTGAAAATACTGATTTGATTATTCAGAGGCTTTCATCATTTCGTAGTAAAAGTTCCACTGGTACTACAAATAATAAAGAATTTCATTGTCTTCGTGCCTTAGTGGTAGATGATAGTATAGCATGTCGATTGATAACCTCACTACTGCTTAAAAAATATGATCACGAAGGTAAACCTGTTTCTCTTCTTTTGCATTTGGTTTACTTATTTTGTTGTTCTCTTTAGACTTTAAAAGTAAAAGGAGGGACAGACATGAGCTAGCTAACACAAAATACTGTTGGCATACTATTAGTCACTAATAAACTCTCTTTCCTCATTAATATTATCAGAAGTGTTGCTTCTACTTGTTTGTATTGATTTCTTAGAATTAATTGATAAGATATTTAAAAAAAATCACCTTTCCCAATAGATTACATAGATTTCAATTCATTTTTATTTTAAGATTTTCCCTTTTACTATCTTATAATCTTTCCTCTAAGAAAAAAAAAAAAAAACTCACATCCTCGGAGTTACATGTATTATAAAATTGTTCGAGTCACAGGTTAACTCATCCGAGTTAGAATTTCAAGGTCACGGGTTAGCTCATTCGAGTTAGAGTTTATCAAATTTACCCTGATCACATTAATAAATCGAATCTTCTAAGAATCAGAAAGATTATTTTAGTAATAAAACCAAATCAATTTACCTTTTTTCATTGAATGTAATATTTACCTTTTTTATCACTAACGTTATTTGTAAATATATTCGTGTATTTTTGTATCCAACTTATACATAATAATAACTATGAATCTGCGGTTCATGACAGGTGATTCACTAAAATAATCAATTTTTAAAATATAAAAATGATTCAACCTACAATCATGATTTGAAAACCTTGTAAATTGGGCTTCAAAATAATCGCCATCTTAAGCTAACGACCAATTAACACTACTCAAGGTTAACAAATCAAGTAAGAGGAAAGAACCTCTAAGAAGCAATCAACTGAATTGTGATAAAAGAAGTCGGCTTCCTCAAGCTCCAAAGAACGACGAATGGGTTGTACGGGATGAGTCACTGCAAAATCTCCTTCTACACGCTATTCAATAAGCATGAGTATTAAAGGTAAGACCATAACCACAATTTCTTTCTTGTATCATTTAGTTCTTACCTTATTAAAACGTTTTTTCTTAACACCGTTGTTGGAATTTGATGAATCATATATTGAGAAATAGAAAATCCTTGACCACATGAAAGTTCCTGGGTTAACTAGGAAAATTTATGCAAGTCATTTATGACTTTTTTTCTAACTAATCCCGGCATATATATAGTGTATAAATTGAACAACATGAATCACTGAAAATTGTTTGAACATTGAAAACAAGGGTTTTAAGGATATTAATTCTTGTAAATTTTTATTAAGTTTTTTGCAATTTTTATTTTCGTATCTTTAACAAATCTATATTAATTCTTTATTTATGAAAAAACACATGTTGAAAGTTGTCATAAAAATGAATAAAAATATAGAGCTAGATACAGTAAAGATTCCCACAATCCTCATGAAGCATCTAAAAAAAATCATCTTTTCAACCAGAACCAAGAGACGCTAACTTTCATGGTCTTAATGTGCAATCATATTTAATTCCCGCAAACAACAATCCAGCGCTAATAGCATCAGGACATCAAACCTGGGTTGCACATAATGTTATTGAGAATGAATAATCCATCAATCAACATAAAATCGATGCCATCAATAATTGCAACCTGGTCATATGTGGTGACATAAAGTATTTCATCGACCCCGAATTGGACGTAAGCGAGTACTTAACCGATAATTGATGAAAAAGTTATTTAGATATAACAAAGTGGTTAGATATGGCCGTAGAGAAAAGTTTGATGGTCGATGTACTAAGAGGGTAGTAAGCTTGGCAAACAAATAATGCATGTTTTTCTATGCTTTATATGTTCAATCCATTTTATTTGTAGCATAATGTCAATCGAATAAATCCCTATGCACAAACTAAATTATATACAATATGATATGATTAATTAGTTAGAAATAAACCTGAAGTGACTTGCAACATTCCTTTTAGTTAACCCAGAACTTTCATGTGACCAAGTATCTTCTTTTGCTCAACACAAGGATTTTATAAAAGTAAACATAAATTTTATGTTGTAATAGTTTGTTGGCTAGTTTGCCCGTAAATAGCTCTATCAGGAAACAACTATAGACAACTAACACAAACGAATGATAAGTACATCTCAGAATGAGTGAAAGAACAAAAAGAAAGAAAGAGAAAATAAGAAACCATAGAATGACTCAATTTCTCAATACTCATTGTGGAAGCTCAACTTCACTGTTGTTTATATTCTGTATTGCAAGCCACTTATAATCGAGAACTGAATGAGAGAGAAATATATTTAATATGAAATCTTTTGCTCTCTCTTTTCAAATATGACATACATGCTAGACACAATTTATTAATGAAAGAAAGCAAAATAGAAAAATATGGGACAAAGAACCTGGTCTCTAAGAAGATGAAACTACTTAGAGAATCCACCATCACAAAGTGTGTAAAAACAATCGTAAAATGATTTACATACCATTCCAAGTTAGTTTTTTATTTTATTTTATTTTTTTGCGTTTATCACACTGATGGGTATTTCATCTTTATAACCCCACTCGAAGTTTAATACCGACCAAAATGGTGTTTCAACACTGGCCAATACTCCAGGAGATGTTTAACACTCACGCGGTGTTTAAAACATGGCATGATATAATAGCTATAAATGATGCTAAGATAGCTATTCGTGATGAACTAGGAGTCAAACAACTTTGTACTTCAAATAAGTACTTAGGTTTACCTATTCTACTATGAAAATGGAAACTGCACTCCTTCGGCTCCATTCAAGACTCTTATGAAAACAGATTCCAAGGTTGGTGCTCAAAAACTCTTAACCAAGCTGCTAGATCAACATTGGTCAAGTTAGTTCTGAATTTCATTCCTACTCATTATATGAGCAATTTTAGGCTTCCCAAAAATCTCATCAACAAACTAGATTCGGCTCAAAGAAAATTTTGGTGGGGCCATAAATCTAACAGAGGATTGAATTTGGCTGCATGGAATTCTTTATGTGTCTCTAAAGATGAAGGGGGTTTGGGTTTTAGAAATCTAGAACAATTTAATATGGCCTTAATAACCAAATTGGCTTGGAGATTATGCATAGAGGAAGAAAAACCTTAGGTTCAGCTTATGAAAGCTAAGTATTCTCCATACTGTAATTTTGTCCATCTTCAAGAATCTGCTTATAGTTCCTCATGGATTTGGAAGGGTCTTGAGGTAGGACTTCATTATGTGAGGAAGTTTCATAGGTGGGATGTGAGAAGCGGAAACAAAATTTTTGTTTGGTATGATAAATGGGCAATAGGTTTAAATTCACCTCCAACTCCTAAAGATACTTTTCGTGAGCCAGCTAGAATAGTATATGTTTCTGATATAAAGTTAGAACATCCACGAAGATGGAACACGCAGCTAGTTTGTGATCTCTTTCCAGAAGATATAGCGAAATTGGTCCTGCAAATGCAGTTAGTGCAACAGGGTACTGATAAACTCATTTGGGAACCAAGTAGGAATGGTGAATTTTCGGTCAAAACAACATATAAAGCTTTAACAAACATGAAACAAAGTAACAGGGCAACTTCAACTATTAACTGGAAACGTCTGTGGAATTCACAAGCTCCACATAAAGTCAAGTTATTTATTTGGAAGTGTCTCAGGAAAATTGTACCAACTATAGTTAAACTTCACAATTATAATTCCAATATAGAAACAATATGTCCTAGATGTTCTCAAGCAGAAGAAACCTTATAACATCTGTTGATTGAATGTGATCACTCTAGATCAATTTGGTTGGCAATGAACATAAATGTGGCAGTTCTTCAACAATAACAAACGGATGTGACTAATTGGATTTCTAGTTGGTTTCAAATACAATCTGATTTGAATCACCAAGATAGAACTCATTGGACTTTGAAACTTATGATCACTGCTTGGTTCCTCTGGAAGAACAGATGCTCAAAAGTTTTCGAAAATAAAAATCAGAACTTACTCTACACAGCTCACTCGATTAACAATATGTTGAAACAGTGTTCTTCTACAACGGAGTTCAAAAAAACAACAAAAGCAGGAAATTTGGTCTCCACTACAAGATGATGAATTTAAAATCAATATGGATGCTTCTTTTGATTATCATACTAAATCTTTCGGAATTGGATTACTAATTCGTGATTCCGCAGGGAAATGCTGGGGCATCATAGGCAGATATTTCGATGGAGGAATAGATCCGGAGCAAGCTGAATGTCTGGCCATGAAAGAAGCTATATTATGGGCTAGAGATTGCAGTTTAAAGAAAGTGGTGCTAGAAAGTGACTGTCTAAATGTAATTAACTCTATCAAGCATGCCAATCCTTCAATCCAGTGGATGAATCAAGGAGTAGTAGAAGAAATAAGGCATTTGCTATTTTCTGTTTCTTGTTTTAAGGTGAACCATGTTAAAAGAACAGCCAACAATGATGCACATGTAATAGCTAAGACTGCTAGATCTGACAGACTATCTTTTGATTATTGTGATAACATCCCAGACAAGTTCAGTAATGTAATCAGGGATGATCAATTAGTCTGTCAATCTAAGTTATGTAAGCAAACTTAAGTTATGAAAGCTGTTTTTGTATCTAAAAAAAGAAAGATATAATAGCTATAAATGACAATTGCTAAAATAGTATGGTATGCATACCATACGAATGTACCATCTACGGATATATAACTTTTTATTATACACACTACCGCACTTAAATGCTACAAGAAGTGAGCACGTGCGTTGCACGTCGGCGATGCTATTTTTCTACTTTGCAAATAATTTGGTGGTGATTCGACACCATATTTTTATATTTGAAAATTAGTCTTTTTTTGTACTTAAGAATCAATCATTTGTTGTTTTTATTTTTTTGTAGATTTTTTCAATTTATTTTTAAGTTATGTCACCATGTCTAACTTTTAAGGAGAAAACATATAAAATTTGGAGAAATATATATTTTTTTTTTGAAAAACAAAAATTTGATATCGTTATTTGTGCTCATTGCGTAGATAATTTAAAGGGCTTTCCAAATATATAAAATTTACAAAAATACGACATGTAGTTTAAAAGATATGAGGTTTTTAAATACTCCCTCCGTTTCTGGAAAAGAGGGCAAATTGAAAAAGTGAAAGTATCTCTTTTCCAAAAACAGAGGGAGTATATAAAAAGTGCATTTACTCTTATGTCCCTGTAAATATTCTTTATACCACTTCTTTAAAATAACAATATTTCTGACGGAATTCTATTTGTGAGATCTAACGATGGAATTTTAGAGTTTGGAGATCCAACGGTTATATCTACTTGAGTTTTGTAATCCCTTGTTGCCATTAATGGGGGGTGGCGGGGGCGGGGGGCGGGGGCGGGGGGTGGGGGGTTTGTTTAAGAATTCATTTAGTACCTTAAGAAAAAGATGGGATATAGATCTGGTTAAGTCAACGTGCACAAAGCCTTTTTCAGTTGAGTTGCGAAATATTCCCAACTCAATACGCCTCCTAATTTGGAAGAAACAATGTGAATATCTTGATTAATCACATTCTGTGTTAGTGGTATGTTTAATTGATTCTATTCTTTTTTTCCTTACTTTTTATAATTTAAGTAACATATATTTTATTTAGAAAATATAAACACAACAGTAATATTTCTTGACATAAAAATCCACGAAAAATAAAATAGTATACATGCGTGTTGGCAGACTAACTTATTCCACCTGTAATACCTCGTATATATAAAAACTAAAAAATGGTCACCATAGTTGAAATGAGACTCCGTGGAAATAAGAAAAAGTAATGATTCAAATCACTCAAACTGAAGTCAACTAGGAGTAAACAATATGCAGTACAAGTGTCCAACAACATCCAATGGGTGGGTAAAAAGTGCTTCGGAAACCATTTTGAAAACTGTGGGTGCTGAGTGTTGAGTAAATAACTGCAACAACAGGCTCCCCCGGAATGTTTATGTGAATTTTCACAAAATCCTTATTAGATGGATGATGCAAGTATTTCTAGGGGTATAAAAAAGAAGATCATTTGTTTTTGACAAGAAATTAATCATATGTCTAATGTGAAGGAAGAATCTTTATTACAGCATCCCTAAATGTTCGGTAAAAGGTTGTCTTGGATGTTCATGTTTCATGAACCTCTTTTTTCTCCTTTTCTTTTAAATTTTAATTTACCGATAAAAAAAAAATGTTTGGTAAAAGGAAATCTCATTTCATATTAATATGAAGTTGGTGAAGGATGATGATGTAGCTCTAAATACACCGTGTTGACGTTACACCAAGAACTCGTGCAATGACATCAAAATAAAAGCGTTCTTGATGATGTGCTGCATAAACTACCCAACATTTGTTAATGAGAGTCCGACATTTGCTAATGAAGCTTTACAGTTTGTGGAAAATTGAACACCATTCACACCTCTGTAAAAACCTTATCCATGTATGCTATGGGGTCAGAAGAAATTTTGTTCTCGTATTCACAAAAAAATTATTTTGGCCAATACGAAAGCTCATATATGGAATAAATGCAATGCAATTTTCACGATAACATCATAAATCCCATTTTGAATATATCAATCTCGGCGAAGGAATTGTACGGAATGATGTTGATAGCGGGTAACAACGACATTGCATGCCAGAATAATTTGAGTATTTCGTGTTTCATCTCGACGAGGATGGTTGCGGCACTTGAGTTCCACAATAACTACTATCTTCTAGTTCATTTATCATCTGCTTTCTTTAGTTTTCTTTTTTCTTGGGTAGAGATTTAGCGATCAGTTTATATTTTGAACACGTGACTATACAAATCTCCATTTTACCATTATTATTTGCACACATACTGTATTGAAATTACATAAAACCGAAGCTTTCTTCTATTGAATTTCAAATTTTGGTCCCCACTTGCGCCCTTCCCTCCATTCCAGCAGCTGTATGCATGTTGGACTTTTTTCATGTTCTTTTTTACTAGATTTTTTTTTGGATCGGTGAAAGTAAAATTTATTGAAAGGGAAAAGATTTAAGAAACATGAACATAGAGTAACAAGAACCGACCAAAAAGGATGACAAAAGCCAACGAGATACAATAACCACACGAGACACCCAACACATCCAACAAATAAACTGACTACAGTACGTACCACATACTACGGAAAAGAAAACTAAGTTCACGAAAGATAGAAATCAAGGTGGTTTGAAGACCACGAGTCTCCATTTAAGCATGGAGTATTTAAACTGTGGTTGCTTGCGGAGCCAAAAGGCTGGAGTGAATTTGATCTTCTTTATGACTTTTGCGCAGTTGAGAGAATTGTTGTTGAATGCTCGATTGTTTCCCTCCTTCCACAAATTCCACGCAATAATAGCTGTTTTTCCAGATTGATTGATGGAACTATCAATCCTTTATGATGTTCTATTTTCCGACCAAACAAGCACATTTGTTTTTATTCTGATCGATAAAAAAAGAGTACACTGAAACAGCGGCATAAACATAATTAACGAATATATATTAGTATTGCTATGGCAGATACCAATACATATAAAACTAAATAGTATAAAAGTTTAGGTGAAACAACATTGGTTCGCCTTGGCAATCCTTAATTATGTTCTATTTTTCGACCAAACAAGCACGTTTGTATTTTATTCTGATCGATAAAAAAAGAGTACATCGACAGAAACAGCGGCACAAACATAATTGCTAAAGACGAATATATATTCACAAAATTGCCATAACAGATACCAATCCATATAAAACTAAGTATAAAAGTTTAGGTGAAACATCATTGGTTCGCCTTGGCAATGCTAGTACCCGTTTTCATAAATCCTGGGTACAAAAGCTAGGTGAAACAATTTTTCTAGATGTTAAATGTAAACTGTTTATACATGGAAATGGAAATAGTGTATATATACAATAAAATATGGTAATAATCTTTTCTTTGGACAAAAAGATTAGGCATGCAATTAAATGATATACAAGTTTTAATTTCATTCTTCGCATGTGCTACTCCTACTAGACTTTGATACATATTGGTGACTAGTATTAGTCCCATAATAACTACACTTTCACGCTTGTGAAACTGAATTCATAACAAATTTTGTACATTTCTTTTAATTGGCTGAAATAATTTGACAAGATGTAAAAACACGGCATCTTGGTGAACTCGCAAACCCGTATTTGCTTCTCTAGATCCCCTATAAAAGCAACTTTTATTATGAGTTAAAAAACCACAAAGTTTTCTTCCTTTTTCTCTCAGTGTTCTCTCTACTTCATTCCAAGTTTTCTCTTTAGATAAATTCAGGAGTACTTGACATGGATACAACTGATTTTTCTTGTGATAGTGATTTGTTGTTTGATGATCTTGATGTGATTCGTAAGAGACTTTCATTGTCATTTAACAGTACTCATAGCTCACCTAATACTAGTCATATGGAAGATGTTGCTCCGGCGGGTCTTCGTGTAATGGTCGTGGATGATGATACTGCATGTCTTTTTATAACTTCAATTATGCTTAAAAGGTTCAATTACAAAGATAGTGTTTTTGATTTGGTATTTTTTTTTGTTGTGCCTCTTTTTATTCAAGGGACTGTGATTAGAGAGTTAATTAGGGGTTGGTAATATCTCAAAGTTATTTGATTTGAACTATGTTTTGCATGTATTGTTATTGGTAATTAGATTTTTTTTTTCTTTTTTCCAATTGTTCACTTGATGTTATATCACAATGTTATTGACCAAATATTGGTCACTAGCTAGTGACAGTAAATTATCCAAGGTTTTCTTTCATCATCGAAGTTGAGTTATTTCTATTTCTTCATCTATTTTTAATAAATAGATAAAAATCTTATAGATTTTAAGTTCCCTATGTATTTATTTCATTTTAGATATTGAGCATTTTGGAGCATTGTTCTAATGCACTTTATTTTTTCTTCATTTGGCTCAGAACCTTCCGAATTTCAGAAGTTGAATCGACTCAATTATATAATGTTATATGTGAACCAAAAACTAAATCTTATTATCTTAGAATTGTTTAGATACCACAATGAAGATATCTGTGACTTTTAAAGCAGGAAATTGATAAGTATTTTTTTACTTTTTAAAACGTCAATCTCCTTAAGAGTTTAAAGGTTGAATTGACTCAATATAATATTGGATGTAAACCCCAAATTAAATCTAAAATCCTACCACTTAAATATTATTTAAGGGTTTTATGGATTTTGATAAATGATGGGTATTATTTAAATTTTCTGTTTAGGCTCCAATATTTTGCCCTTTACAGCATAATTTCAAGAGTGTCCTAGATCTATTAGAAAATCAAATCATTTTTTATCAAGAGGAATAGAGGATCCAACCTCTCTCAGCCGTCCGAGAAAGAAAGGGATATAAAATTCGACTGCACTAGGAAGTGGTTTCACGCTCCAAAATTTAACTTTTGGTAGTGTTTAACTTTTTAGGGTAATTAGCTAAATTACCTATGAAAGAAAAAACTATATTTTTTTCTTTTGCTTTTTATCATTTTAGGGTAACAAATACTAAATGAAATTAATAAGAGTGGGAAAATGGGAGCTTTATAAATTTAACTAACTTTTAAAAAGTTTTCCATAACTTTTCCCTTAAAAAAATAACAAAAGAAAATCAAACTTGAATACTTTTAGACCAGGCCTTTTGAAATAGATAAAAGATTTATTACGATCGAGTTGTAGTATCAAGATCACTGGATAGTTACTCTAGGCTCTAATAGAATGTTAAAGTTGTACCATGATAAGAGATTTGATATCTTAATCTACCTATGGGTGACTTTCAATTGTTTCTACTTTGAGTGACTGGTGTTCGAGGAGGAAAGGAGGCTTTAAAATTGCTCAAGGAGAAGCCCAATCAGTTTGATCTTGTCATAACTGATCTTCATATGCCAGAAATCAATGGACTTCAATTACTCCGGCGCATAAAGCAGAAATATGCTACTCTTCCTGTGCTCCGTAAGTCTAATTGAAGTGTTATACCCTAAATTTGATCCTCTTTCATTATCAATACTTTCAAGATAAAATGTTATACCTATGTTTTTCATAAAACTATATACATGTTTCTACACATTAAAGCTAAGCATCGTTGATAGTTTAAATAGTCTTTCTAAAATATTTTTTTTATTGTGTACGTAAAAATGTATCCATACAGTGATGTCCGGCGATATAAAAGCCGAAATGGTGACAAGAGCACTAGAGAACGGCTACAAGCCTGTAACTTATTCCGACTTTGAGAAACTATGGCATCATATTATTAAAAGCAAGGTAGACCCAAAGTGGTATGAAAAAGATATGGAACAAACAGAAAGTTTTTGTCAAGATTCACCGAGAGAAAAACAGAAGAGTACTACTGGGGTTGCCGTATCAGCATCATCCGATTTTAATCAAGAAAATTCAAGAGTTGAAGCATCAAGGAAGAGAAAGGAACCTTCAAGAGAACAACCAGGGGATGGTAAAAGAACTCGCGCTCGGTCTGCTGCTCCAAAGAAGCGAAGGGTTATTTGGACTGCTGAATTACACAATCACTTCCTTGATGCTATTGAAAAATTAGGCGTCGACAGTAAGACCTTGTCATCATTCTCAATCTTGAAATAATAATTTTGATTTTTATCATGTGTATCTTTCTAACCCTGATTAACGATGGATATTTTATTTTGATGAATAGAGGGTGTACCAAAGAGAATACTCGAGTACATGAGAATCCCTGGCTTAACCAGAGAAAATGTAGCGAGCCATCTACAGGTTTACTTATAAGTTATATTTCTAGTTTCAAAGATCAAACATGATATGAAAATATACTTTTTCTTGATCGATATACCGAAATCAATTTTATTTAACACAAGCATGCATGTATTTAAGTTCTTACACACGTTGTATAGATTCTATACATCAACGACATCTTTGTTTGCGTAAAGGTTAAGAATGTTGGTCATCTAATCACTAATCGTATCACCATTGCGTATGATTTAATCAGTTATGTAGGATATCTGATGATTCCATAGAATGCAATAATAATTATAATAGAATCTATGGTTTGATATGTCCGTAGTTCTATATCACTGTATATGATATATGCATATAAAGGGAGAAGCATCTCATTGATAGCAATTACTGCAAGGATATCGCGCGTCGATGTAATTGTCATTTACAAGTCTTTAATGATCTTTCATATCATTCTATGTTCTTGGAATGAAAATTCTCATGAAAGTGATTCATAGAGATGTCTTGTGTATCTAAATATTGTGGTGCCACGTGCCCAAGAAGGTTCACACGATTTCTCTCGGGGTTTTTCTCGATCGATGTAGCCAGCAACACCTTGTAAAATAATAGTACCCATTTTATTTATTTCCTAATTATATATTTAATTATATTTTGCAGAAGTACAGGATTTTTGTGAAAAACCTTGTGGAAAACAACCGAGATATCGAGCCAAGTATTGTCAAGTCCTTAGACAGTAGAGCATTTCACTCTAACTTTGCTGCAGATGCACCTACGCTAATTAGTTTACCACAAAATGTTTCTCAAAAAGCACCCAAATATTCATTTGGGTCATTCCAACTGGGTTCAGAAGATGGCAACTTTCAGGGTCTCAACACTCAAACCCACAGTTCACATCTTAGTGCTTCTATGGTCGTTGTAGGATTTCAACTTGGGAAATCATCAATTACTCCAACGAACAACAACAACAACAAACGGTTTATGGCATCGGCACAACAACCGAGGCCTACAACTAGTGTTGCTGCTAGAAATGCAAACCAAGAGGATTCTATTACAGTTATTCCAGCTCAGTCGATTCTAAACATGTCTATGGGAGGAGGAAGACGTGATAGGGGCACCATGCAGCTAGTTCATCAACAAAATCTAATGAGGTGGAGAAAAAATATCCAAACTACTGGACCACTTAATACTAGCACTCGTACTGTGTTTGAAAGTGGTAACTTTCAAAAGCAGAACAATAATGCATTGGTGGCAAATATGGGAACAACTGCAAACATGGGTTCATCATCTATCGGTAATTCATCCCAACCCTCAACCCTTAATTCAACCAACTTTACGAGAATTCAGATTATCAATGATAATACCAACTCTAGTCGAACACTGCATATTGGTACTATTGTTAGTATACCCTCAAATGACAACAACATCGACAACATGGACTATGGTTTCACTAACAGGCCAACATCATCAGTAATGGAAGTACCTGGTATGATTCCCGAACTCGTCGGCATGCGATCATCTTATTCGGCAATAGAAGAACCAAACTCGAACCTTGATTACCTGAACAACGAACCATCCTCAGTTGCACCAACGGAAATGTCTAATCTGATCCCTCAACATTCTTCTCTTGAAGATGAAGCTTATTTTGGAGGTGGCATTATTCCGAATGCAAATCATGAATCTGTAGCCCCGCGACATGAAACTCAAGTACCAACAACAGTACCAGTGGCACCAGCACCATTGGCAGAAGAGGCACAACATCCAGAGCAGGCTGGGGAAGACGAAGAAAATCCATTTGAAGGATTATATGATCTAATAAGGAACAACTCTAACCTTGGAAGCTCACTTCCTCCTTTCATGGATAACTACCTGAACAACGAACCATCCTCAGTTGCACCAGTGGAAGTTTCTAATCCGATCCCTCAACCATCTTGCATTAATACTAATGGTTTTACTGCTCCTCCAGATAAAGCTTCTTTCGGAGGTAGCATTATTCCGAATGCAAATCATGAATCCATTGCCCCACAAGAAGAAACTCAAGTACCAACAGTACCAGTGGCACCAGCACCGTTGGTACAAGAGGCGCAACAGCCAGAGCAGGCTGGTGAAGACGAAGAAGATCCATTTGAAGGATTATATGATCTAATAAGGAACGATTATAACCTTGGAAGCTCATTTCCTCTTTTGATGGACAACGAGGATTTTGCACATTTCTTCCAGGATTTTGAGCAATCTAATACTGACAAGCATGTTTTCTTACACATTATTCCTGAATATATTCTGCGTAATGATTTGATTTCTAGTTTTGACGGTAAGGATCTTGGTCATAATAACACTAATCAATGGCTTCCTAAATTACATTGGTAAATGTAGGGAGGAGCAATGTATGGTGGCGAGGATTTTCTCAATCAACCCTGACTTCGATATAAGTGCGTGTGAAGTGAATAATGGTGGCGATGACGGCATATTCCAGTTCTAATGGGTTTAGATATCCATGGAGGTCGATGGCACCAGATGACCAGATGTTATATGCGTACATCAATGATGGGTCCCGTTGTGCATTCAGCTGTGGAGAAGCTAGCTAGATATCTATATTCAGACATCCTAAATTATCTGCTATAATTGTGGTTTTTATTTAGCTGATAATCTTAGTAGTTATTTTCTTAACCTATTTTTTTATTTTCTTAATTTGAACCACTTTATTTATCCATGCGGTTTGAATTTGTGACTTATATATGTGATCAGTTGTTTGCTTGAATGAATATCGAGATCGCGTACCTCTATATGGAGTTGGTCCGTATGCTGGTAGACATGCTTGGATTGACACTTAATTGATACGGATAGTCCATACCATATCATTAGAGTTTACAACCCAATACTAGGCCCATTTGAAGGGTATATTGTCTAACAACATTGTGTGTGTTTTTTTTTTTATGTGTTTGGCAAGTTGCCAATGATGAAAATACTAACATTGGGAGGACAAATGAATCCTCAACTCCGAATCCATTCCTCAAAAACCAACATTCCATAACTTATAAAAATGAACAACAAGTTCCTCAATTCACCGATAAAAAATACCATCGTTAAGATGAGCAAGCTCTTGATGAGGTATTTTATAAATATCAAATTGTCGACATCATATAATCCAATTTTAAGGAGAAAACAGAGTTGGATGGTCACTAAAAAAGATTAGAACAATTCCCATTTTAAGGACAAAACAGAATTGGACTGCCGCTAAAAAGATTAGGGCAATTCCCAATTTACTTTACACATAACCAATTTATGCACACTTTTATTTCACTTTAAAAGGAAAACTCAAATATAGTGGTTGAAAATGTTGCACTTTAATATACCTTATTAAATTAAAAACTGGTTATCAAAATGATTGATGTACACGACTATTTTTAATATTAAATAGAAACTATCAATTATATATAAAAAAAAAACGCGAAATGTGTGCATGACAATAGCGCAGGTAAATTTTTGGTCGGGTTCATGGATATAATCAATAACTATCATATTTCTTTATTATATTAACTGGGGTTCGTTTAACGGTTATTATGTTGTTGCATTTATTTACTTGGTTATATTATCTGATTGATGATGACACGTGTTTGTGCATTACTCAACACTGAGAAAATATAACGTCCGTTTAACTATTTTAACTACCTCATACCGACCCCAGAAATACTATAATTAAGTGAATAATTATTTGCACGACAATAATGCAGTTAAAGTTGTGGTCGGGTAGATGGATATAATCAATGACTATCATATTTCTTTATTATTATCTTAACTCGGGCTGGTTTAACAGTTATTAGGCTGTTGCATTTATTTACTTGGTTATATTATCTGATTGATGATGACACGTGTTTTGCATTTCTCAACACTGAGAAAATATAACGACCGTTTAACTATTTTAACTACCTCATACCGATCCTAGAAATACTACAATTAAGTGAATAATTGTTTAAACTAGTATACTTAACTGAAATTTTTCATAATCATGATTTAAATTGAATTCTCTCGATACCATATCAAAATCTCTCGATGTCAGTATATAAACTATTTTTTCGAGATAAAACCAGACTAATTATGTTGCATTATCTTGTGTGTATATCGGTTCACAAGATAATATAAATCCTCTATCATTTTCGTTTCTTGATATCTGCAACATATAAAATAGATTGAACAGAAATCATAGAAAACATAAAAGAAGTCTTTTATGAATAGACTATAGCTTATTAGTTAATAACGGATACCCTCTTGCTTATTCATAGTTTCCATTAGACAAAATAACAGAAGCTTCTAACTTATTCAGAGTTAACATCTTTGTTGCACAAGATAACTGAAGCCTTTAGCTTACTTAGAGTTATGACTACCTTATCGGGATGGATTATATTCAGAGTTGTCATAGGACAAAACAACACAACTTCTAGCATACTCCAGAGACCTTTTTTGGTGCATAAGGTAACATAAGCCTTTTATAAACAATGAAACATGAAAAGTGCACAGGACAACGAAACAATTAATTTTTGGTTAGGTTGATGGATATAATCAATGAACTATCAAATCCTTTCACTATATTAACAATTTGGTTTTATTTAACTTATTGCATTTACCCGATTGGTTTCGTTCTCTGATTGATGACAACGCTTGTTTCGGCATTGCTTAAAACCGAAAACATATAACGACTGTTAGACTGGTTTAACTACTTCATATTGATTCTAGAAATATTACAATTAAGTAAACTAAAAATATAATATATCATTATAAAATTCATAAGTGAATTTCTCTTACCATGATTTTACATTGAATTTTCAATACCATATCAAACTCTCTTAATACTAGTGTAAAAGCTGATTTTATGAGATAAATATATACCAAAAATATGGTATTATCTTGTGCATACATATAGGTGCAAAAAAAATAGCAGAAACATTTTATCATTCTTATATCTTATTCAGTTTTCATTGGACAAGACAACAAAAGCTTTTAGCTTATTATGAATAACCAAAAACTTTGAACCAAATGATGAAAACAAAAACAAATTTCCGAGACCAAGACGCTTCTTTTATTGTTGCAATTTTGGTAATAAATCGAATCTAATGATATGAAAATACTAAAGAATCCCTTGAAAAGTTCATTAGATACTTTTTAAAAGTTCACTTGGTTAAATTGACTAAAAACTAGACCGACCAAAAGTTCGCTCGACTGTTGACTGGAGAGTGGACCCACAAAATCTAATCTTTTGAGTAGTGTAAGACTGTCAGCGTGTGGAGTGACTTAAATCGGTATAGGGAGAAATATGTATATTTGCACATGAATTCTTTGCATAAACCTTTAAATGTGAAATCATTCCTTTTGTCCTAACTTTAAAGGAGGAATATCGTACTTTTGTCCCGCAAAATATGCGGAATTCCAATTTCAGAAGATATTTTTCACATACATACGCTTATTTAATGATGTATGGGTATTTGTATTAAGAATAAAACAAAAGGTAAAAATAGGAAACATAGATATTTATAATAATCAAGAAATTTCTTAAAGTAAGAGATCTAACCTTATCTGCATACATATGAGGACCGCAAGGAGTACTTCTTGCTTTTACGGTGAAAATTACGTGGTTAATTAAACATTGTTCATTCCCAAGGAACACCTCATGTATGCTTCTTTGTTCAAAAATTAGTACAATAATTGTATTATTCATTTCAATGTAGCTCTGACTAAGCTAGAGGATATCCAAGGAATCGGCTTTAAGAATTCACATAAGTTTAATTTGGCAGTGCTAGCCAAATTGACATAGAGAGTTGTGTATGATCCACTGACCGTATGGGCTAAGATCATGAAATCAGCAAACATAATTCCCTTCTCTTTCCTTCTAGTAATCAGAATTCTTCAATTAAAGGGTATATTCGATTGTATAACGACATTTTGTTTGGAAAGTTGCCAGTGGTGAAAATATAAACATTTGGGAGGACAAATGAATCCTCATCGAAGGAAGTGTCTTTTATACAACATTTGAGCATGAGTCACTACTTATTTACTATGCATCAATATTTGTTATAGGAGCCTGAAAAAGATGTTAGTCCCTTTCATCTGTATGAGAAGTTGAGCTTTTCATATCCATCGCTTCTACAACCGCTAATACACGAGCGTGATACTGTAAGTGGAATGTTACTCTTGATAGTTTATCTTCCCATTCGTAGATCACATAGTGAGCGATCGATGTTATTTGTGTTGGTGTTGCTTTTTGTGGGTCATTGACTCATTGTCTTTTTTTAGTATCTTGCTTGGTCACTGAAGAGAAGCAAAGCTGTGAATAAGTGCAAGAGAGTCGTGGGGTTATTGGGAAAGGCCATATGAACGGAGTGGTATATGCCTTGGTGTCAGATTTTTGAGACTTACGATTTCGTGACCTTTGTGGCAAAGGGCCATTTGGCGGAAATCCTAATGGTTGGATCCAAACTGTTGTACAGAACCTTTAGAGATACTATAATTAGTATAGTGTTATGGTTTTTATATGAGCAGCTGAAAAGTAATGGAGTCATAAGTTTCTGATAATTTGATTCTTTTGTGATGTATAGATAAAATATTTCTGGATAACATTTTGGATGAAAAATATTTTGAGACTGCGTATACCGGATCGGATATTCCACACTACTGTATGTGGATGGTGCAAACAAGGGTAAAAAAATAGTGAGTTCGCACCCGATAAATAGTGAGTTTGGGTGGCGTCATTGTGAATTTTGTCCACTAAGATAAACAAAGGATGGAAAGAAACTTGCAATAAAAACTGCTTCGGGGAACTACCAAATCCATGTCCTCAATGGAGAAATCGGGATCCGAATCTAGGAGGTGCAATAAAAAAAATGTCATACAAAATAACCTGACTAATATATTTACTGGGGCTTCACCGAGGGTGGGCTAAATTTACTGTTTAAATAAACTTAAAATTTTGGTTTGGGCTTGGTTTAAGCCAGGGGAATGAGACGAAGAGCATTGTGATTAGTTTTTATATCTTACCTATCGGGGATAAATCTCGAGCAAATCTTAGAGAAGATAGTACTCAATACGATAGAACAAGTAAGATCAGAACACGCAACTACAGAGAAAATAGTTGAGTTTGGCTTCAGAATCCCAATGAAGTCTTTAAGTCATTAAACTATAATGGTTTTAGGGAAAACCTAGGTTAAAGGAGAATCGAATCTAGTCGCAACTAGTATCACACATGAGGTGTGGGGATTAGGTTTCCCAGTTGCTAGAGTTCTCCCTTATATAGTCTTCAAATCAGGGTTTGATAACTTTGTAACAAAGAAATCAATATTCACCATTGGATGAAACCTGATTTATGATTCAAGCTAATATCTTTCCACCGTTAGATGGTCTTAGCTTGTTACACACAAATAAAATATACTTTCATTTAGATATGGGTAACCGTACCTAAACGTGTATATTGAGTTTGCTCAATAAAGTTAACCGACGTTAGCCACATGAAAAAAATTGTGTTAACCATGTTCATCTTAACACTTCTAGATCAAATGATAATCAAATGAATCTAATTGTGTTAATCATAGAGTTGTTTATTTGTTTATATTCTCATAGAAGTATACAAGACACAATTAAAGCAAAATCGGATTGATTCAAAAGAATAAGTTCATGAACATTTTAGCCACGGTTTGCAAAGATTGCATTCCTTAATTTATAAATGTATTTGTTTATCTGTATGAAAACATACTTAGCCGATTTTATAACTTAACCACATAAGTTTGCAAACGGGTACACAAATTTAAGTTACGGACTTAATCCTTTCCGACAGTTCGCAAACGGGTATGCATACTGTCGTTCCGGACTGAACTCAGGTGAATAAGTTTGCAAACGGGTACGTAAAATTAATTCTCGGACTTTGACAGTTAAAACCGTTCGCATACGGGTATGCATACTTGGTTCCCGGACCTGAATTACTTTTACAACAGTTTGCATACGGGTATGCATACTGTGCTATATCCAGACAATGATTAATTGTTCTAAACTCCCATTCAATGATTGAAACATTCTTAGAAGACGATAATAGTTGTCTCACACAAACTATTAGCTTATAATCAATTTTAAAGTGATCGAATGACCAATAAGAAACATTCTGAGTCTACATCAAATGACTTTCTCACACAAATCATGTGAGATGTTACCAGGCGATTTTCACATGATCATCTTTTGACTTTCGTCAAGAATAATGATGAACGTAGTTACAGAAAAAAGCTTTCCAACACATATTTCGAGAAAGATATAAGCGAGTTAAACTCAACTCGAAATATCAAATTTGTATAATGTAAAGTCTATATAGCTATACGACTTTGTCTCAATAGGAGATAAAATAGAATAGACTTCTGAGTGATTGATGAGTTCAAGTCTCCACATACCTTATGTTGATGAAGTTCCACAATCTCCCCTTAGTATTTCTTCGTCTTCAATCGATGAACGCCGTGAAGTCTAAAGCTCAACTACACATGCTATCATAATCCGAGACATTGCTATAAGTAGACTAGAAATCAAGACTTATATTTTTGACAACTAAACTGTACAAACAAGCTTGAGATAGCAACGCTTGCGAGTTAATGATACCATTTTCATAGAGATATCTAATAATATGATATCTGGTGTCGATATGCTTAGTTCTTGAGTGCTCAACGGGATTCTCAGTGATGCGAATCGCGCTAGAGTTATCACAAAAGATCTTCATTATTCCAGTGTCAATTCCATAATCAGCAAGCATTTGTTTCATCCATAGAATTTGAGTACAACATGAACCTGCAATAATATATTCTGCTTCACACGTTGAAAGGGATTGTGAATTTTTTTTCTTGTTATGCCAAGACACAAGATTCAATCCTACATAGTAGAAACCCACAGAAGTACTCTTTCTGTCTTCCACACATCATGCCAAATCAGCATCTGAATAGGTAGTAAGATCAGTGTTAGTCTCAAAAGTATAAAATATACCATACCCGATAGTGTGTTGAATGTATCGCATGATCCTTTTTGCAGCTGCAAGATGAGATTCCTTTGGATTAGCCTGAAATCTAGCACAACAACCAACACTAAAAGCAATATCAGGTCTAGTAGCTGTGAGATATAAAAGACTTCCAATGATGGATCGTTAATGTTTTTGATCCACATTAACTCCTTTCTCATCTCGATGTAGTTTACTAGTGGTGGGCATAAGAGTCAGATTTGGAGTTGACTTATCAAGACCGAATCTTGTAACAAGATCGTTAGCATATTTTTCTTGAGATAAGTAAATTTCATCCTTATGTTGTTGAATCTATAATCCTAAAAAGAATTTTAATTCACCAACATTGCTCATTTCAAATTCCCTACTAAGGGAGACTTGAAAATATTTAGAAAGTTTCTTGGATGTTGATTCATAGATGATATCATCTACATAAACTTGAGCAATGACAATATCTTTCCAACTCTATTTGGTAAACAATGTTTTATCAGCTCCACCTCTCGAAAAACCTTTCCTAAGAAGAGAAGTAGTTAGTTTTTCGAACCAGGCACGAGGTGCTTGTTTTAACCCATATAATGCCTTTTTGAGCTTAAGGACATGATCTGAGAACTCTGGAATTTCAAATCCTTTAGGTTGAGCAACATAGACCTCTTCCTTTGAATTCCCGTTTAGGAACGCGGATTTTATGTCCATTTGAAATAGCTTAACCTTGAGAAAACAATCATGAGCTAATAGTAAGCGAATGGACTCAAGGCGTGCCACAGGAGCAAAGGTTTCGTCAAAGTCGATTCCTTCAATCTGTGAATATCCCTGAGTGACAAGTCTTTCTTTGTTTCTGACAATGGTGCCAAATTCGTTTGACTTGTTCTTGAATATCCATTTGGTACCAACAATATTGATATTGGAGGGACAAGGTACGAGCTCCCATATATCTTGTCTTTGAAATTGATTTAACTCTTCATGCATTGATTCACCCAAAAGGGATCACTAAGAGCTTCATCAATATTTTTAGGTTCTACTTACGATAAATAACAACCAAAATTGTAAATATTTTGAAGTTGTCCTCTTGTCTTAGCCGTAGAATCTTTTCCTTCAATATTACTGTTAGCATCATGATTCCTTTGAACCCAGAGGTGCCGTGGAGGAGCACGTTCTTTTTCAACAGGAATGGCCTGACTAAGGCTTTTCTCCTCGTCACTAGAAACGTCAGGATCAGTAACTGTTGGAATAACTTATGAAGATTCTGGGATTTCTTTGACTTTCTCAATTGTCTCCGTTGGAGGCAATTCAACAGGAGAGTCATCATGACGAAAATTGCTCAGATCATCAATGATGACATTTGCTGATTCCATCATAACCTGGTATCTGAGATTAAATACTCGAAAACCACGACTGTCAGATGCATAGCCAAGAAAGATACCTTCATCACTTTTAGAATCAAATTTCCCTTTTTTTTTCTCAATCTTTCAGAATGTAGCACTTACTTCCAAACACTCTGAGATAATGTAAGTTGGGTTTTTTACCGTACCACAACTCATAAGGAGTATTTAGGGTATTGACCGTAGATAGACATGGTTGATTAAATAGCATGCTGTAAAGACAGCTTCTCCCCAAAAATTTAATGGTAAGTTTTTGTTATGGAGCATTACCCTTGCCATTTCCTGAATGTTCCTATTCTTCCTTTCTGCAACTCCATTTTCTTGTGGAGTAATGGGTGGTGAGTATTGTTGAATAATCCCCAGTTTGTCACAAAATTCAAACACCTTAGTATCCTTAAATTCAGTTCCACAGTCGCTTCTAATTTTCTTTAGCTTGCGACCCTGTTCATGCTGGATTCTATTAACAATAATCTTGAATTCATCAAGGGTTTCATTCTCATGAGCTAAAAATGCCACCCAAATGAATCTGGTGTAATCATCCACCATAACTAAAACATACTTCTTCCCAGCAACAGTAGGTTGTTGAATAGGGCCGAAGAGATCCATATGAATTAAATCAATAGGAACTTTAGTAAGAATATATCGAGATGACTTATGTGGAACTTTCGTTTATTTACCCTTTTGACAGGCACCACAGACACCATCAATCTTAGCATTTATTTTGGGAACACCTCTAACAAGTTCTTTGTTGATGATCTTAGTTAGAAGGCGATAATTGATGTGACCAAAACGTTTATGCCAAAGATGTGTAGATTCCACCTTAGTCAAATTGCAACAATTGCTAAACTGAGTATCTAAGAGATAACAATTATTTTTACCATGAGTTCCCTGAAAAATTACTTTTCCAGTTTTATCTACAATGTCACATCCAATCGCATTGAAGAAAACTTTATGGCCTTTGTCACAAATTTGACTAACAGAAAGAAGATTAGCAGTCATACCTGTAACGTATACTTCATCATGGATTTCAGGAACGCTAGGTAGTTTGATCGTCCCCTTCTTTCTTATGTAGCAACAACTCCCATCTCCGAATGTTAATGGACCTCCTTCAAAATCGCTTGAATTCACAAACCACGAAATATCTCCCGTCATATTTCTGCTACATTCACTATCAAGGAACCATTGAAAGTGTGATGTTGATTTTAGAGCAAAAGATCACATATTAACACTACAATCTCGTTTGGGTTTTCTTGTTAGATTTTTTCACCTTTTTAGAGTAGTAAACATTGTTCATCTTTCTTATGAAGATCACTAGCAACCTTTAAACTTTTCTTGAAAGGTGTACACGTATGTTGAAAATGATTATGAGAACCACAAAACATACATGTACTAACATCTTTAAACTCATCTGAGAGGTTCTAAGTCACATCAGGTTTTACAAATCCTAAACCTCGCTTATCTCCTAACTTACGACAATTCTTTAGGGAAGAATTAAAGTAGTTTTTCAAATCCATTGAAGATACTTTGACAGACTTCAAATCCTTTTACTTTGCAATTTCTGCAACAAGATCAGAATTGATCCTGATTTGTTCATCCAACTTCAACTGGAGATTAACTAGCTCTTTAGAACGTTCTCGAAGATCAGATTTTTTGATATAAATTTCGCAATGAAGACCATCAATTTTCCGTATCAATCGCTGTTTTTCTCGATAAATTTTTTTGATGATTTTTTTCTAGATCAAAGCACTCAACCTCATCGATGGTTTCTAGAACACACTCGGAGTTGAGTAGATCTAATTCTGGTGAAGCGTTTATAGAGACTTTACTATCCATATAGTCAGATTGCTACAAACACAGACTTATGAGGTGTTAAATGTGTTTGCCTGCTCTGATACCAATTGAAAAGACGGGGGTCTAACAACCACACCCAATATTTCGTTAGGCAATCTGTATGGACTAACTCCAATATAATTCCGAGAGAATCAACTAGACAGTCAGACTCAACCAAGGAAATATATCCAAGAGTTATATCTCCGTTTCTCAATGTAATTATCAAATTAAACAGATAGAAAATTGAGAGCCTGATTATTATGAGAAACAACTTGAACGGTACCAAAGACCAATGTTCAAGTGTCAAACAATTTCAATCAACAACCAAAGGTTGGATTTACTAATTGATTGAATTACGCACAACCTGTGATATTTCAATTATATAAACAAATATACTGCGGAAAAGAAATAACACAGACACCAGAAGTTTTTTTAACGAGTAAACCGCACATGCATAAAAACCCCGGGACCTAGTCCAAATTTGAACACCACACTGTATTAAGCCGCTACAGACTCTAGTGTACTACAAGTTAACTTCGGACTGGAATGTAGTTGAGCCCTAACCAATCTCACACTGATTAAGGTACAACCGCGTTCCTTATTCCTCTGAATCCTAGCAGGACTCTACGCACTTGATTCCCTTAGCTGATCTCACCCACAACTAAGAGTTGCTATGACCCAAAGTTGAAGACTTGATAAAAAAATCTATCTCCCACATAAAAGTCTATTATGATAGATAAATTTATCTCCCACATAAATACCTATGAAGTTTTTGTTTCGTCTTTTGATAAATCAAGGTGAACAGGAACCAATTGATAATCCGTTCTTATATTCCCGAAGAACAACCTAGAAATATCAATCACCTCACAATAACTTAACTATATGGTAGTAGAACAAGTTATCGTGGGATCACAAAGAATAAGACGAAGAACTTTGTGATCACTTTTTATATCTTACCTATCGGGGATAAATCTCGAGCAAATCTTAGAGAAAATAGTACTCAATACGATATAAGAAGTAAGATCAGAACACGCAACTACAAAGAAAATAGTTGGGTCTGGCTTCAGAATCCCAATGAAGTTTTTAAGTCTTTAACCTATAATGGTTTTAGGAAAAACCTAGGTATAAGGAGAATCGACTCTAGTCGCAACTAATATCATACAGGAGGTGTGGGGATTAGGTTTCCCAGTTGGTAGAGTTCTCCCTTATATAACTTTGTAACAAAGCAATCAATATTCACCGTTCGATGAAACCTGATTTAAGATTCAAGATAATATCTTCCACCGTTGGATGGTCTTAGCTTGTTACACACAAATGAAATATACTTTCATTTAGATATGGGTAACCGTACCTAAACGTGTATATTTAGTTGGCTCAATAACAGGTAATCGAAGTTAGCCACATGAACATTTTTGTGTTAACTATGTTCATCTTAACACTTCTATATCAAATGATAATCAAATGAATCTAATTGTGTTAATCATAGAGTTGTTCAGTTGTTTATATTCTCATAGAAGTATACAAGACACAATTGAAGCAAAATCGGATTGATTCAAAAGAATCAGTTCATGAACAGTTTAGCCACGGTTTGCAAAGATTGCATTCCTTAATATATAAATGTATTTGTTCATGAGTATGAAAACATACTTAGCCGATTTTATAACTTAACCACATAAGTTTGCTAACGTGTACGCAAACTTAAGTTACGGACTTAATCCTTTCTGACAGTTCGCAAACGGGTATGCATACTGTCATTCCGGACCGAACTCAGGTGAATAAGTTTGCAAACGGGTACAAAAACTTAGTCCCGGACTTTGACAGTTAAAACCGTTCACATACGGGTATGCATACTTGGTTCCCGGACCTGAATTACTTTTACAACAATTTGTATACAGGTATGCATACTGTGCTATATCCAGACAATGATTAATTGTTCTAAACTCCCATTTAAATCATTGAAACATTATTAGAAGACGACAATAGATGTCTCACACAAACTATTAGCTTATAAGCAATTTTCAAGTGATCGAATGATAAATACGAAACATTCTAATTCTACATCAAATGACTGTCTCACACAAATCATGTAAGATGTTACCAGGCGATTTTCACATGACCATCTTTTGACTTTCGTCAAGAATAATGATGAACGTAGTTAAATCAAAAAGCTTTTCAACACATATTTCGAGAAAGATATAAGAGAGTTAAACTCAGCTCGAAATATCAAATGTGTATAATGTAAAGTCTATATGGCTATACGACTTTGTCTCGATAGGAGATAAAATAGAATAGATTTCTAAGTGATAGATGAGTTCAAGTCTCCACATACCTTTTGTTGATGAAATTCCACAAGCTCCCCTTAGTAGTTCTTCGTTTTCAATCGATGAATGCCGTGAAGTCTAAAGCTTAACTACATATACTATCCTAATCCGAGACATAGCTATAAGTAGACTAGAAATCAAGACTTATAGTTTTGACAACTAAACTTTACAAACAAGCTTGAGATAGCAACGTTTGCGAGTTCGACCGAGCAGTGCTATAACATGAACTATTTTACAGATAGTATGAACAGTTCATGGACCCATAAATCTTTCATTCAAGAACAGATGGAAGAATGGACATACTTATCAGGTAAAAGAATAACAAAAAAGGTATGAAACTTATTTCCTTAGGCAATCATCTGGTCCATTTGGAAGGAAAGGAACCTTCGGGTTATGGCAAAGAAAAAACACGGAGATGCTGAGACCATAATCAATGAAGTAAAGAGATTCATGTACCATTGGTGTTCAATGCATAATTGGTTTAAGCATTAAACATTCAGAGACTTGGTCCTCGGCTGGGAGGCTATCATGTCATCATGATTCCAATCTGAATCTTCTATACGTTTATAAATTAGTAATCAATTGGACTTGAGCGTTTGGGATTGACCTTTTTTCACTTCTCATGTCATCATGATTCCAATCTGAATCTTCTCTACGATAACTTTTTTGTTTTCAAAAAAAAAAAAAAAAAAAGTTTATGCGCACTTTTTATTCACTTTTAAAGCCAAATCAAATATAGTGGTTGAAAAAATGACACTTAGGCATCCCTTATTAAATTAAAATATGGCTATCAAAATGATTGATGTACACGACTATATTTAATATGAAAGAGAAATTATCATTTTTTAAAAACGTGAAATGTGTGCTTGAAAATAACGCAGTTAAATTTTTTGTTGGGTTGATGGATACAATCAATGACTATCAAATTTCTTAATTATATTAAATCCAGTTCGTTTAACGGTTATTATGTTGTTTAATTTATTCATTTGGTTATATTATCTGATTGATGATGACGTGTTTGTGCATTACCCAACACCAAAAAAAAATGTAACCACTGTTTAACTATTTTAACTACCTCATACCAATCTCGGAAATACTACCATTAAGTGAAATAATATATTTAACTGAAAATTTTCATAACCATGATTTTACATTATAAAAATCTCTCGATGTCAATGTAAAAACTATTTTTCTGAAATAAAAACAGGCTAATCATGCGGTACTATTTTGTACGTTTATCGATCCACGAGATAATATAAATCATCTATCATTTTTGTGTCTTGAAATGTGGGACAAATAAAATGGATTGAACATAAATCATAGGAAAAACATTTCTTTATTTACTAATACCTTCTCCAGATATCCTCTTGCTTATTTACAATTTCAATTGGAGATAATAAAAGTCTTTTACGGATAACTTATATCTTATTAGTTAATAGAAGTCTCTGGATACCCTCTTGGTTATTCAGAGTTTCTATTAGACAAGATAACAAAAGCTTCTAGCTTATTCAGGGTTACCTTCTTTGGTGCAAAATATAACTAAAGCCTTTGTCTTACTCAGAGTTATGACTACCTTGTTGGGATGGCTTATATTTACAGTTTTCATAAGAAAAAAATCACAGCTTCTAGCGTATTCCAGAGTTACCTTTTTTGGTGCATAAGGTAACAAAATCCTTTTATAATCGATGAAACACGAAAGGTGCACATGACAATGATGCAGTTAATTTGTGGTTGGGTTGACGGATATAATCAATGAACTATCAAATACTTTCACTATATTAATAATTTTGGTTTATTTAAATTGTTGCATCTGCTCGATTGGTTTTATTCTTTGCTTAATGACAATGCTTGTTTGAGTATTGCTTAAAACTGAATAAGTATAACGATTGTTAGACTGCTTTAACTACTTCATATCGATCCAAGAAATACTACAATTAAGTAAACTAAAAATATAAATATCATTATTAATATTCCTAAGTGAAAATTTTCTTATTATGATTTTACATTGAACTCTCAATACCATATCAAACTCTCTTAAGATTAGTGTAAAAGCTAATTTTACGAGATAAAAATAGACCACAAATATAGTGTTATTTTGTGCATACATATAGGTGCAAAAAATAACAGAAACCCTTTATCATTGTTGTATCTTTTTCAGAGTTTTCATTGGACAAGACAACAGAAGATTTTAGCTTACTGAGAGGTACCTTTTTTGGAGCACAAGATAACGAAAGCCTTTAGTTAGCTAAGAGTTGTTAATAACTTGTTGGGATGACCTCTATCTTATTCACAGTTGGTATTGCGAAAAATAATAATGCCTTTATCTTATATTTTAGAGTTACCTACTTGGTGCAAAAGATAACAGGAGCCTTTTATAATCATTGAAACATGAAATATGCGCATGACAACGACGTAGTTAGTTTTTAATTTGGTTGATTGGTATAATCAATGAACAATCAGTACCTTTCTACTATATACTGGGTTTATTTAACGATCAATTTTTTTGCATTTATTCGATTGGTTTTATTCCATGATTGATGACAACACTTGTTTATGCATTGCTTAAAACAGAAAAAAAATATATAACGACAATTCAACTGTTTTAACTACTTTATAATTAAGTAAAATTACATAAACTAGTGTATCGTTATCAATATTTCATTACATGCACAAGATAGCCGAAACCTTTAGCTTTTTCAGAATTTCCAATACCTTCTTTAGATAGTTTCTAGCTTATTCAGAGTTGTCATTGGACAAAATTACATAAACCTCTAGTCTATTCGGTGTTACCTTATAACTCCTCTAGTATATTCGTGAGTGTATATCTGTGAAGATTGGGAGACTAATTAAGTCATACTCTGAATATCCTATCCTATTTTTTCTCTCTTATTGTTCTTTCATTGTTTCTGAGCTTCACTCATCATTCGCTTGTGTACTTGTCTAATAGTTGCTTCTTGATGTAGCTGTGATAGACACATTTTTGTGTTTGATATGATCTCAATTCTATATATTTATATATAATGCTCGATATTATACTTATTTGGTTATTTTATTGTTTTGTAGGTGCTTTTGGAGAAATAAGCTTTTGTGGAAAAATTGACTCAAAAATTGGTATTTGTACCCTGGAAAATTTATTAAAGGCACCCCAAGGACAGGTGCTAAAGGGAACCCAGTTTTGGTTAAGGGGCACTCCACTGATAAGGGGCTCCCTGATTGTTATTTACACCCCAGTTTGGTTAGGGGGACATCATCTTCTACCTTTTGAATCAGATTATTGGCGGGAAAGTTATTTTCTATAGCGTAACTGCCTGGATTGGATTCTGTTGAGATTTTCACGGAGTTTTGGGCCGATTTAGGTTGGTTTGGGTCTGTTTAATCTAAACAGGATTGGTAATTGGTTTACAATCGAAAAAGGAGAAGGTTTCATACATAACTCGATTTAGCAGGGAGATGAATATATAAGGAGGTTACGTGGGTTTTAGCCAGGTGTATAATATGAGAAGATCATCTATGTTGGATTCGTTTCATGTTTGGAGAATCCAGCAGCTGCGTAAAGATATTGCCACAACTTCCGGTGAAAAAACAGGGAAAGAAAGAAATCGGGATTTTTTTTTTTTTATAGAAGTTACGTGTTAGAATGGAGAAGGAAAACTCAGCCAAGATTTTATCTACCTAATATAGAGAATTTGGAATATGCGAAGGAGTCAAAGAGAGGAAATCCCGTAGCTTGGCAGGGAAGAAAATAAGAAGATTTTCACGAGATTTTTCAGGCCTGTGGTGTATAAAAGGGGATGTACAAGTTCTAGGGAGGATGGTCGAGAGTGTGGGGTCAATTGGGAGGATGAAGGGAGCGATAAATAGGGTTGCAGAGCAGATTTCTCTGCTGCTGCCATTGAAGAGAAGAACGAAGAAGCTGAAGAACAAAAGACTGAAAAAGTCAGTCGCGGAAAGAAGAAAAGTCGCAGAAACTGTTGTTCTGCTTTTGTGGTTGCAACAGACGTCTAGCGACTACAGTTAAGCTTTAGTGACTATTCCATTGTAACAGTGAAGACTGTGACATCGTTACAGCGTCGCAAATCTCCGTATTATACAATTTCACCAATAAAACACCTTTTGAGCTATGGATTATTATTTTGAGCGAGTGTTTGACATCATGAGCCAAACCCCATCACTGGGACGACGGAGGAAGCCTTATTTCACAATTGTTTGGTAACTATAATTGATTTCTTTATGACTTTTTGCACTTATTTTAATTGATTTATGATTTTTCCTAATTAGTTGTGATTTCGTTTGATGGTGTATGCTTCAACGTAAGATCTTTTGATACACAATGCTTGTGATTTACATCTAATATTTTAGAAATCAACCTTTGGCAAAGAAATAGAGGCCACAAAAAAGATATAATTATTAAGAATTATTATATGCATCACTCGATATTGACTAATGGTGAAATCCTAAAACCCGGTTTCTCTCCATATTATTATCACTTTGTATAAATTTGCTAGCTTAAATTAGAATTTCAATCTTGAACCGAACCTTAATAAGTCTGAGAATCGAACTTTATTTACCACAATCTATAATCACATCAAGTTGTTTATGGGAAAACTTGCCTGCATGCTCACACATATATTTATGTATGATTTTGAAAAATTCTCATGTTGGAATATATATTTTGATTCAGAGAAGCTGAGCTAAAGAAGACACTTGATTACGTGAAGGTCCTGTGTGAACTAAAAGGAACGTTGCAAGATACTTCGGGTTTATTTGTAACCAATTAATCATGTCATATTGTGTACAAGATTTTATTTGATAGATAATATGTTACAAGCAAAATGGATTGAACATATGAATCATAGAAAGGCATACATTATTGTTAGCCAAACTTACTACCCTCTAAATGCATCGTCCATTTTATGAACTTTTTCTTATTTCCATGAAGTACAGTTCTATTACGGTTAACCTTTTTTACTTTTTATGCGTATGAGTTAACCCAAAGTAAACTATCCTAAGCACCACATAAGGATGGTAATACAAAACAACTAAATTTCATTTATTGGCTTTAGCTAACACTAGTTACTGAACGAAATTAATCAAAATATATCAAAAAGGTAAGTCGAATAATCTTTTTTGACCAATGGAAAAAATAATCTGAGTTGAGAATTTGCATCTCCAAGTCTTAACTAAACTGTAGTTGGATTACCCTTTTTTTAATGACAAGATACATAAATTGCCCTTTCTTTCTTTAGGATGATGCAAATTTAAATGGAAACTGAAAAAGACGATAACTTATAATAATAATATTCACCTACACACCCATTAAAATATTTCAAAGTATATAACAAAAATTATTCGCATAGATAGATATAAAAATTCTCACTATGGATGATATATCGCTGAGTAAGATACAAACACGGATAATAGAAGCTAAATCTACAAGGAAAACCTAGCTTAAAAAGATAAAAGGTCTATTCCTGATCCATAAATGACTTCGCAGTAAGATCATACAACTTTTCCCTCCAGCCAACTAGCTTGTTGTAGCTGAATGACGTAATCATCAGTATTATTATCCACACTAGTGGAAAATGGGCAATCCGAGACATAGTGTAACGACACATACTAAATGTACCAAAATAGTTACATTCCGATAGTGTTGTTGACCAATGTCAAATTGTTGTTGTGTTAGGACTTTTGTTGACTTACGATGCTTTTTGTGGTCGTTGACTAAAGTTAAAGAATCGTTTATGTAAGACTTGTGTTGACTTATAGAACGACATGTAGGGTAATATTGTTGTTGTAGAATTTTCAATGGTCACGATTTAGTTTAATAATTCGACTGGCTCAGATTTAGAAAACAGAACCAATGCTTCTGCATCTATCTCATTCTTCAATTATTTCTTCTCTCACCAAAACACCTCCTGAAGAAAAATTCCTTCTTTCTCCTCACCACTTACCATCATCACTCCAACCCTTTTTCAGAAATTAAGTGAGCTGATGATTCTAAACTTGATAATGAACAACCCTGATCTATCTTCACAGATACAAAACCTAGCCGTTTCTCCACCTTTACCTACTTTTTGCAAGATGATTTACTTTCTGTAATTGAACTGATTTCAGTTCGATGTAATTGAATCTGTTTTTCGCTGAGGAGAATCTTTTGGTATTTGATTTCTTCGTTTGTATTTTTGTCTTCTGGTAATGTTGAAATAAAAAAGAAAATTTGAATTTGGATAGATAGGGTTCGATTTTCTTCTGTAACTTTCCAAACCCTAAGTAAATCTTTCTTTAGATTTCTGTTTCAATTGTAAACCCTAACTAATTTTTGTTTTAATTTCAGTTTCAGACACCCCAAATTTCAGATAGGGCTTCTGTTTAGGTAAACTAATAACTGGTTGTTTGTGGTTTTTAATTCAGACGTTTCTCAGTTTCAATCTCAATCCTTCTCTCAATTTTTATCACCATTGTTTGATTTTGGATATGTATTTTTGCGAATCTGATAACTGGTTGTTTGTGATTTTGTTGCAGGTAAGGTTTACGGATCTTTAGCTCGTGCTGGAAAAGTTAGAGGAAACTTCGTACATATCTAAACAAGAAAAGAAGAACAAGCCTAGAGGTTGTGCTCACAAGAGGATGCAATACAACAGACGTTTTGTTACTGCTGGTAACATTTCTTATTCTCCAAACCATTGATTTTAAGTTTTTGTTGGTGAGAATCATATTTTTGAGGATCTTTTGTATGTATACTGCTTGTTCTAAATGATTATGTGAGTTTTGTATCAGATTATGTGGAATTGGGTGTTTTAGATGTTAACTCAGTTGGATTTTGAATTTTACTGTAAAGTGTAAACACTGATTCGGTGAGGAAAAAAAGCGTTGTCGTTGTAAATGGTACTTGGATGTTGATTTTATAAAGGGATTTTTTGGTGAGTCTGATGACCGGGAATTTTTGGATTGTGGCTAGGTTATTTTCAATATCGTTGCTTGAGACCATGTAACATGTGTTACTACCAATTTAGAGGTTGCATAGTTTGTTTTGAAACCATGTGTTTGTTGTTGCGAGTAGTATTATCACATTGATTGTTTTCTTGCTTCATTGAGTATGCTAGAATTCTCTCTGATTTTAAGTGTATCTGTGGACTTGCAAGTTCCCTAAGATTGTGAGCCACTTTTTTATGAGGATCAGGTGCAAGTGTTTTGAAGAAAGCGTTGGTGTTAATGGTAGCTAAATAGCTGGTGGTGGTGGAGGTTGTATGGACTAAACTGGTGGTGGTGAATGGGTGCTTGGAGAAGGAATCAATGAGTTCGATAAAGCGTTGGTGGCGGTAACTAGCTCTCTGCTAGTGGTGGAGGTTGTATGGACTGAACTGGGTGGTGAATGGGTGTTTGGAGAGGGAGATCAAGGTTCTAAGGAACTCCTGGTCATACATATGTAGAGGTAACAAAACCTACACACACATGGTTGGATTCTTTAAGTTTTGTTGACGTTATTTTTTTGAATTCATTTTGTTTGAATTTTTCGCATGTGAATCTAAAGTTTATGCATAAACCTCTTTAGGGATGCTGTTATGGACCTCCGAACAAGTGGAAACTGGCAAGGCTGCTGGGTAAGGATCTCAATTGGTGAAGTTTGTGGATTCTCTGCTAAGGCTTCTATTAATGTTATGTGTTTGTTTTGGATCAGGATCTCAATCACTTCATGAGTCAGGACTGTTAAGCTCACTACTCCTGGCTGTAATCTCCCGACCTTGATCATTATATACTATCTTGTTTTCATTTATTATTCAATATTATACACAAACTAATTACTTTTATGGTGTTTGTTTGTGATCAACAGTTGGAGATTTAAGTTATTTAGTATCTGCATCACTCTTTAACTGAAAAGGTGCTTATGGCCGTTCTGCATAACTTTTCGTAAGTGACCTTAGAACAGAAGTATTGTTAGCTTTCCCTTTTACTTTTTGTACTTGTTATTTTTGCCTAATTAATCTATGAGATATTGGGATGTATCGTATGTCATTTGTTGCGATTTCTCTTCTAGTTGACTAAAATATGGCACATGTATGTAGTGGGGCCTCCTTAAGGCTTAAAGTGTATCTTTCGTGCTCAGATGTTCTCTGCTAGCACTGAGGTCATTTCTTTCTCATATTTTAGCTTTGAGTACTGCGGGGTTTGATGTTAATCTTAGAGATTAATACAATATCTACTTGTTTTGTATTTGCAGCCACTTACCAGAGTACTCAGGGAGCTCAGAACGACAGTGATCCAAACTGTAGAATTTGTGTGTAAAGGCTAATTTGTGTTTAAATGTCAAGGTATGTTGAAATTTCCATTAATACTAGTAACGGCTATGCAAAATTCTGATTTAGTATCATTTTCCATTGATCTTAATCCAACATAATAAGTTTGTTTTGTAGGACTTAGTAATTCGTATCTCAAATGTGTTGTGCTCTGTATTACATATTGTTGATCCGAGTTACGTGGTTATACTATAACCGTTTTTTTTAATCAGCAGTTCTGTTATGACTAATGCCCATTTGAATTACCAGCTTTCCAGGAAGAGTATCATTACACTACAAAGAAACTGGCAGAGGATTTGTTGTAGAACATATCAAGTTTGCTGAGAATTTTTGGCGTTGTTCTCGATGTCATTTCTTATGTGTTGATTACAACAAGTAGTTGGTTTCTTGTCTTCTCATGGCTCTTTGCTCCTTATTTCTTTAACCCATTGGGTTTTAGTGGCAAAAGAAAGTTTTATGACATTCTTTGAATTCTTTAGACATTCACTTAATTTTATAAACTTGTCACTTTCACCTGATTAGGTCCACTTTGAGATGATCCCAAGGCTGCATAAGATTCTTGTGAGAATCTAACCTTGCAGCATCCTCCGCATATGAAATTGGACTCTTTTGTTAGCTTTATATGTGCTTTAAACTGCTTGATGTTCTCACCATGGAGGACTTCGATGATTGGACTAGTTGGCTTCTCTATAAAGGTGGAGTTGGGGTGGAGGGAGACAACAGCTGGGAATCTTGGTGGAATAAGAGCAGGTTGGGTAGCATAACTTATCTCTAATATGTTTGTCTAGCCTGCATTCTTTAGTATATTAGTTGTATTGTAGTATCTAGTGAAGATTTTTTCTTATGCCTTGTCTCTTTTCCTTCTTTTTGCGGTTGTTAATTGCAGTTGGGATTTTGTTTGCAGCTTAAGGCTAGAGTGAAATAGATGCAATTATGCAATGGTTTGCAGAGACAAAAACTTGCAGGATTTCGGCTACATTGCAAGCATTTATTCTATGTGGATGGGTACACTCTAGAACTTCCATTTTGTGTATCTAAAGGGGTATTAATCTCTTTATTTTCTTTAAGAGCATAAGGAAAATTTTCATGGATGAACTTGTGACAGAATCCTGTGCCTGAATTGAGCCAGTTTTGCAGCAAATGAAAGCTTAAATGGACTAACAAAAACAAATTAATTCTTTGTTTAGATGAGATTCATATCTAAGTTACTAAGTCATGCAATTTTTTGGATTTATGGGTGTTATTTGAATCTGTAGTAAAGAAGTATAATGTAGAGTTTTGTCTTTGCATACACCCTAGGCAAGGTAATTTGACTTGGTAGTTGTGTGATATCATGAGTTTTGTCAAACGTAATTGATCTATATATTATAGGAGCATGTAAGAAATTTACTATACTCAAGGAATTGATGATTTTAATAAGAAATGAACTATTGTGTGACGCATAATTTTTCAACTTTTTTGATAATGCCATCGTATAATGTCGAGTCAATGTTGTCCACCTCTTTTATTGGCGTTGGATGAAACTTCATACTTTGTTAGGTTGTTTTTGGTAATTGCATTCTAAAAGCATTTTGTTTTGCAGGTAGGTCTCATCTTACGGGATTTAAGAACTATACCTGGGGATAGATTTATGAAGTCATTTGGATTCAGTGTCTAAATTCAGGACTCGATTATTTATTTTCTTTGTGATTTTGAACCCAAGTGTAAACTAAACTCAGTTATGAATTGTGTAACAGACACAATGATATTTATTTAAATGGAAATTTAATCTGTAAATCCAAGTTTTATTTTAATTAGGGTAATCTGAATTTGGTTCAGATTTATTTCATCCTAGTCAGATAAGCTTTGGAATTCAGCTGAATTTCTCCTCTCTTTTTTTATATTATAAAACTAAATCTACGATGCTATCCCCCAAACCTAGGGACAATCCTAAAGTATCGTAAATCTAATTTATTCAGAGTCAACCCAAAGTGTCGTTCCATAAAAAACACTAAATCTACGGCATTTGCAAAGTGTCTTATAACTCGCTAATACGACATTTTCTGACTATCTTAAAACGGCTTTTTTCCACTAGTGCCACTAAGTACTCGTTTACGTCAAAGTCGACGTCGATAAAATAATTTATGTTCCTACAAATGAACAAGTTGTAACTACTGATGGCAGCGATGTTTACTGATTGTTCATTCTCGGTGGCAATATTATGTACAACCCATGGTTGATGTGCATATGCCATTAACCCTTGATTATTTTTTGTGGGAATTAATGATCATTATGCATTAAGACCTTGAAAGTTACTGTCTCCTAACTCTGGTTGTTAAGATGAAAATATTTTTTGTGATACTTCTTGAGGATTGTGAAAAGCAATACTAGTACTTGGCTCCACATTTCTATTTATTTCTACGCCAACTTCAACATGTCCTTCTACATAAATAAAGAATATAAAGTTGTTAAAGATGCAAAATAAAATATGCAAAAAAAATCCATCAAAATTACTATAATTAAAAGTCTTTGTTCAATCTATTTTCTATGATTTATTTTGTTCGACTTATACACAATATGCTATGATTAGTTAGAAAAACCTGCAGATGACTTGCAACATTGTTCCTAGTTAACCTAGGAACTTTCATGTGGCCAAGGATTTTCTTTGGCTCAACTTCTAATTCATTAAAATCCAAAAACGACATGAAGTAAAAATATTTCAATAAAGTAAGTGCTTAATAATCCAATAAAGATATAATAGTTGTAGCCTTACCCTTAATATCCATGTATTCAATAGCTTTTTCGGAAGAGATTTGCAATAAGTCATCCTATAGAACAACTTTAGCATTCTTTTGAGCTTGAGGAAAGAGACTTGTTTTATCATCGGTATCTGATCGTAAAAAGTTTTTTTCCTCTTACTGCATTCATCGACCTTTAGTAGTGTTTCTAGGTCATTATCTTTAGATGAGCCACCCATGCTACTAAACTTTTGGCTTTGGTATCACATCGAATATTTCCCATGACTTTCTGTTTGTTTCACATTTTTTATATTCTATCGTTTTGGTAAAGGCAGGTTGCTATAATTTTTTAATGTCAAAGTTAGAGGCTTAGTCAAATAAAAAGTAGCATAATTTTGGATTCCTCTTATCACCATTTCACGTTCATTATCACCGAACATCACTTTGTGTACGTATACATATACATATATATATACATACATACACAAGTAAATGATCTTGTACAAGGGATTTATATATGACTTACAGTCATATGCATATTACATAACAACAAAAATTGTACACCATAATTTATGATCCTAAAAAGAGATTATAAAATATGAATCAAATTAGAAATTAATGTTTTAAATGGACTTATGAAACACGGGAATAGTAGCGAATTCATGCGATATATGAACTGAAGTAGTTGAAATCTACTCATTTCTGGTATGTGAATAAAAATCGGTGAGAGGATAAAAATGGGAAAATATACAGATTTATGGGAAGGTTAACACGAACAGTCCTATCCTTAAATTAAGAGGGATGGTTGTACAAGGCTGCTTCAGTCACATGAGACATTAAGGCTAGTCTTAACGAGGGAAGCAGAAGTATAGAAAGAGATCAGAGAATAAAAGAATTTCTCTAAGAGTTTATGAAAAAGTTATATTTAGATTGGTGAATAGATGACCTATTTATAACTAAGTTCTCTAATCTCTGATCGATAATGTGTTGACATAGAGAGATATTCTTTGTAGCCAGTGTCAATTAGCCAAAATAGAGAAATATTCCCATATTTTTTAGAATAACTAGGATGAGTCACATGAGAGGCAAGGAATACATTATAGATTGTGTGTAGAGTGTGAGATGATCTAAGGATGAGGTATATTTTTCCATGTTCGGTCACATATTTCATGCGAAAACCGCATTCTTGCATGTAGGTCCCTTTTTGTCGAGCTTGTGAAACTCAGGGGAGGTTATCGACGTTTTTTGACAGACATGCATGATTCAGGACCAATTTGCTAGCCATGAACGTGTTTGGGAAGCTAAAAAAGAGGCTAGTGCCTAAATCTTGTGATTGTACGAAACTCTTTGGATGAGCTGATCCAGATCAAATTATCATGAGTCCGGCTGAGGATCAGCTCACGAGATTAAGTATCTCTAGAGTCAGCTGGGACGTGTTCAAGACGAAGACAGAGGCTTGCATGCCTAATAATGTCTCCATGAGACCCTAGATTACTTGGCTTTGACCAGCGTATCTCGCAGGGATGTCCTAGCTAGGAGTCAAACATGAATGTGTACGTATTATGGGGCCGACATAACCAGTGTATTTGAAATGGATATTCTAAGAGTCTTTCGTAGAGCCTGAGACAACATAATCAGTGTATCTCACGAGGATTACCCAAAAAGCCCCAGTCCGTCGATTCGGGGCCTAGAGTAGACATGACAAGTTTTTATCTCACATGGATGTACTCAGAATCAGTCTATGAGCTCAAATAGGGACGAGTCGTACTTACGGGAGATGTGATGTTTACTCCCATACTCATAAGTCAGTCATGGATGTTTTGATGTATACTAGGAATCATAGATTCATGACCAGCGTGTCTCATGAGGGCGTATGCTAAAATCATGTCTATGAGTGACCAAGGGCTGAGTGTCTCCCGTGTGAGTTGAGTTTGATCCATGAGGGATGAATTCATCCTCTGGCAATGAGGGATGAACCTAAGGCTGAGCTTCTCCTATGGACACGAGGGCTACGCTTGGAATGATCTTGTCTTTTGGCAATGAGAGCTAAAATAAGGCTAAGCTTATGTTTTTACAATGAGAGCTAAGATTCATCTTCAGAGCTTCCTTTTTATGCATTATTCTTTTAACGTCTTTAATTTTAGTTTTGTTGAACCTCAAAAATGACTATATTCCCCTTGGCTCAAAATGTCGTGAAAACAACAATTTGCCCCTAGTTATATAACTACTATTTTTTCCTTGGTCCGAGACTTTGCCTGAAATAACCATTTTACCATTCATATAAATTTCACAATCTACACTTAAGACAAGATCAAAATATCCTAGTTTCTGTCTAAGTATTTTTAAAGCTCCAAATCATTCTCGAAAACCAGTCACTAAAATTAGAAACAATAATGATAAAATTAACGTATATATAAACATTTGTTTCACTGCCACAGAAAAAAAGTTGAACAATGTTATGAAACCAGAAAACTCAAGGGAATAGATGAGAATTTAGAAATTATGTGCAATCTACTATATGGGCATGAGAATGATCTCTTATTGGGAATCAAACTTTAAAGGATTGTGATTTTGAGTAATTCTGTATTTTTTACTAATCAATATTACTAGCTCACAAAGGCTTCAACGAAAATTACAAATTTTGACCAATGGAAAAAATAATCTGAGTTGAGAATTTGAATCTCAAGTCTTAACTAAACTGTAGTTGGATTACCCTTTTTTTTAATGAAAAGATACATAAATTGCACTTTCTTTCTTTAGGATGATGCAAATTTAAATGGAAACTGAAAAAGACGATAACTTATAATAATAATATTCACCTACACACCCATTAAAATATTTCAAAGTATATAACAAAAATTATTCGCATAGATAGATAAAAATTCTCACTATGGATGATATATCGCTGAGTAAGATACAAATACAGCTAATAGAAGCTAAATCTACAAGGAAAACCTAGCTTAAAAAGATAAAAGGTCGATTCCTGATCCATAAATGACTTCGCAATAAGATCATACAACTTTTACCTCCAGCCAACTAGCTTGTTGTAGCTGAATGACGTAATCATCAGTATTATTATCCACTAAGTACTCATTTACGTCAAAATCGAGGTTGATAAAATAATTTATGTTTCCACAAATGAACAAGTTGCAACTACTGATAGCTGCGACGTTTACTGATTAATAGATTGTTTATTCCCAATGAAAATATTATGTACAACCCATGGTTGATGTGCATATGCCATTAACCCTTGATTATTGTTTGTGGGAATTAATGATCATTGTGCATTAAGACATTGAAAGTTACTGTCTCTTAACTCTGGTTGTTAAGATGAAAATATTTTTTGTGATACTTCTTGAGGATTGTGAAAAGCAATACTAGTACTTGGCTCCACATTTCTATTTATTTCTACACCAACTTCAACATGTCCTTCTACATAAATAAAGAATATAAAGTTGTTAAAGATGCAAAATAAAATATGCAAAAAAAATCCATCAAAATTACTATAATTAAAAGTCTTTGTTCAATCTATTTTCTATGATTTATTTTGTTCGACTTATACACAATATGCTATGATTAGTTAGAAAAATCTGCAGATGACTTGCAACATTGTTCCTAGTTAACCCAGGAACTTTCATGTGGCCAAGGATTTTCTTTAGCTCAACTTCTAATTCATTAAAATCAAAAAACGACATGACGTAAAAATATTTCAATAATGTAAGTGCTTAATAATCCAATAAAGATATTATAGTTATAGCCTTACCCTTAATACCCATGTATTCAATAGCTTTTTCGAAAAAGATTTGCAATAAGTCATCCTAGAGAACCACTTTAGCATTCTTTTGAGCTTAAGGAAAGAGACTTCTTTTATCATCGGTATCTGATCGTAAAGAGTTTTTCCTCTTACTGCATTCATCGGCCTTTAGTAGTGTTTCTTGGTTATTATCTTTAGATGATGATCCACCCATGCTACTAAACTTTTGATTTTGGTATCACATCGAATATTTTCCACGACTTTCTGTTTGTTTCACGTTTTTTATATTTTATCGTTTTGGTAAAAGCAGGTTGCTATAATTTTTTAATGTAAATGTTAGAGGCTTAGTCAAATAAAAAGTAGCAAAATTTTGGATTCTTCTTATAACCATTTCACGTTCGTTATCACTGAACATCACTTTGTGTACGTATATATATATATATATATACAAGAAAATGATCTTGTACTAGGGATTTATATATGACTTATAGTCATATGCATATTACATAACAACAAAAATTGCACACCATAATTGATGATCCTAAAAAGAGATGATAAAATATGAATCAAATTAGAAATTGTCTTTTTAAATGGACTTATGCAACAAGGGAATATTGGGAAATTCATGCAATATATGAACTGAAGTAGTTGAAATCTACTCATTTCTTGTATGTGAATAAAAACCGGTGAGAGGATAAATAAGGGAAAATAAACAGAGTTACGGGAAGTTGAACACGAATAGTCCTATCCTTAAACTAAGAGGGATGGTTGTACAAGGATGCTTCAGTCACATGAGACATTAAGGCTAGTCTTAGCGAGGGAAGCAGAGGTATTGAAAGAGATCAGAGAATGAAAGAATATCTCTGAGAGTTTATGAGAAAGTTATGTTTAACTTGGTGAATAAATGACCTATTTATAACTGAGTTCTCTAATCTCTGATCGATAATATGTTGACATGGAGAGATATTCTTTGTAGCCAGCGTCAATAAGCCAAAATAGAGAAATATTCCTTGATTCTTTAGAGCAACTAGGATGAGTCACATGAGAGGAAAGGAATACATTATAGATCGTGTATAGAGTATGAGATGATCTAAGGATGAGGTATATTTTTCCATGCTCGGTCACATATTTCATGTGAAAACTGCATTCTTGCATATAGGTCCCTTTGTTGAGCTTGTGAAACTCAGGGGAGGTTATCGACGTTTTTTGATAGACATGCATGATTCAGGGCCAATTATCTAGCCATGAACGTGTTTTGGAAGATAAAAAAGTGGCTTGTGCCTAAATCTTGTGATTGTACGAAACTCTTTGGATGAGCTGATTCAGATCAAATTATCATGAGTCCGGCTGAGGATCAGCTCACGAGATTAAGTATCTTGAGAGTCAGCTGGGACGTGTTCAAGACGGAGACAGAGGCTTGTATGCCTAATAATGTCTCCATGAGACCCTAGATTACTTGTCTTTGACCAGCGTATCTCGCAGGGATGTCCTAGCTAGGAGTCAAACATGATTTTGTATGTATTATGGGGCCGACATAACCAGTGTATTTTAAAAGGATATTCTAAGATTCTGTCGTAGAGCCCGTGACAGCATAATCAGTGTATCTCACGAGGATTACCCAAAAAGCCTCAGACCGCTGATTCGGGGCCTTGAGTAGACATGACAAGTTGTTATTTCACATGAATGTACTCGGAATACGTCTATGAGCTCAAATAGGGACGAGTCGTACTTACGGGAGATATGATATTTACTACCACACTCATAAGTTAGTCATGGATGCTTTAATGTATACTAGGAATCATGGATTCATGACCAGCGTGTCTCACAGGGGCGTATGCTAAAATCATATCTATGAGTGACCAAGGGCTGAGTGTCTCCCGTGTGAGTTGAGTTTGATCCATTAGGGATGAATACATCTTCTGGCAACGAGGGATGACCCTAAGGCTGAGCTTCTCCTATGGAAACGAGGGCTACGCTTGGAATGATCTTGTCTTTTGGCAATGAGGGCTGAAATAAGGCTAAGCTTATGTTTTTACAATGAGAGCTAAGCTTCATCTTCAGAGCTTCCTTTTTACGCATTATTCTTTGAACGTCTTCGATTTTAGTTTTGTTGAACCTCAAAAATGACTATATTCCCCTTGGCTCAAAATGTCGTGAAAACAACAATTCTCCCTAGTTATATAATTAATATTTTGTCATTGGTCCGAGACTTTTCCTGAAATAACCATTTTACCATTCATATAAATTTCACAATCTACACTTAAGACAAGATCAAAATATCCTGGTTTTTGTCTGAGCTTTTTTTAAAGCTCCAAATCCTCCTCGAACACTAGTCACTAAAATTAGAAACAATAATGATAAAATTAACGTATATATAAACATTTGTTTCACTGCGATAGAAAAAAAGTTGCACAATGTTATGAAACCAGAAAACTCAAGGGAATATATGAGAATTTAGAAATTATGTGCAATCTACTATATGGGCATGAGAATGATCTCTTATTGGGCATCAAACTTTAAAGGATTGTGATTTTGAGTATTTCTGTATTTTTTACTAATTAATATTACTAGCTCACAAAGGCTTCAACGAAAATTACAAATTTTGATATGCTGTTATTTTTTTGAATCCCAAGTCCCAAAATTGCCAAGTTTGATTATTCTTCCATTGCAATACTAAATTCAGTTCTCTTTTTAAAAAAATGAATTGATCGTTTTCTTTTACTGTACTTAAAAAGTGAATTATAATTCTTAAGGGAAAGAAAACTAATAATTAAAGAACGCGCGATTGGGGGATATTGAAACTAATTGGGGGATATAAATTACTTCCCCCAACCAATAGTGTCTGCTAAGGGGTGATTTTTGGGTATGAAAATACTAAAATATCCTTTGGTTAATTTAAAAACATTATGAAAAGACTATACTACCCTTTCCCCTAAAACTTAAAATCTAAAAACCAAATTCATATATCCCCCATTCTCCCACATCTGTTCCGGCACTAGGGTTAGGTTTTGGAAAAAAAAAAATCTTCCATCTTCTTCTTCATCCATTCTTCGTCGACGATTAATCGTCGATTCAAAAATTTCTTCGTCGATTAACCTACCCGAATCATAACCATGCCTCCAAGAAAGAAATCAGATGCCCAATCGAAGTCAAAATCGACTGCTCAACAAAAATTAGAAAGAATTGCTTTGATTGCTCAAGAGCAAGAAGAAGAAGAACAAGAGGCTTCGGACCATCAAATTGGTGATTTTATGGCTTCCGTGAGAAGGTAAATGATTTTGAACCGTTTTATAAGTGTTTGAATCGATTTATAGCAGTGGGTTTGGGTTAGAATCGTTACAATCGCGAACCCTAACTCAAACAGTTGAGTTTCAGTGAGTACCGGCATTGATTTTAGTATGAATACAGTGCCGGTTATGGATTACGGCATTCAATTTGGAATGAAGGCAGTGCCGGTATTTAGTTACGGCATTGATTTTAGTATGAATACAATGCCGTTTTCAAACCCAGATTCACCTGAAACTGAATGTTCTGTACCGACATTGAAATTAGGTTGAACACTATGCCGGTAGTTAGTTACGGCATTGCTTTGAACCTTGGGTATTCCTTACCCTTTCTCTTGTGGCTATTCTTCTCCTTGTATACCCCACTTCTCTCGCAAATCATCTCAAAACGAGTCTTTGAACCTTGGGTATTCCTCACCAACACACACATGTTCTTAAGAGCCGTCTCTTTAGCCCAAGCGATTGCTTCCTTTGGATCTTTTATTCCCTACATAAGGACAACAATGGGAGATTAGAAGGTTCATTACAAGCAATCCATTAGTAAAGTTCAAGATACTAGGTGAAAAGTATTCTATGGTAACATACCGGAGGAATTTTATAGTATTCCGACGTATCCCGACCAAGCGGCTTTGCATTTGTTGGATCAATATATGTCACCACCTAAGGATCGAATGAAAAGAAAATGAATTAGTTCTAAAAGAAATTAAAACACACTATGCCGGAAAATAGTTCCGGCATGCTCGCCCAAAATTCCGGCATGGTCGAACTGAACCGAAAATGAAGACCAAATTTGAAATCTTTTCCGGCATACACATTTCATTTGAAATCAACGCCGGAAACAGAGGTGCCGGCATGCTCGTTATCTATGGTTCCACGCCGGTACCTTTTTCCGGCGTAACCCATATTTAATATACCATGCCGGTATTTAGCTTTGGAAAACACTCCTTCCTGTATGTTTTTTTTGTAAGTACCGGCATGGTAAAGTTATAATCGAACAATGTTGTTGGAGGTGCCGGCATGATTTTTATCTATGGTTCCACGCCGGTAGACAGTATCGGCGTGGTAGTTAATTAATTTGTCCATGACAGTATTTAGCTTTGGAAGACACTGCTTCCTGTATGTTTTTCATGCATTACCGGCATGGTAACCTTTGAATTTAACCATGCCGGTAGCATATTCCGTAGAATATTCCTTGGTAGGTAAAAAGTAACTTTTGTACCGGCATAGTTTTTTGGTTGAATACTATGCCGGATTGAATTTCAAAATGGGGGATATTGGGCTGCCGGCATGGTCGTAGTATGAATACTATGCCGGTATAGAGGCTCCCGGCATTGTATTCATACTACTACTATGCCGGCACCGATCTTTTTCAGCTGAAAAAATGGTGGGTTCAAAGAAAAAAAAATCAAATTTTCAACCTCTTTGCAGCATTACCTGTGTGTTGGGGATGCTTGTATGTTGTGCAAGTTTACTTTCTTGTGTAGGTTCTTCAAAAAAACTCTCCTTGCTCGTAAAAATCATCATTCAATGGTGTTGGCTCAACAAAGAGTTGCAATTGTGAGTTGTTGTCATTAGCTGAAGATTCAAGATATGCTCATTGTTGTAGTTGAGTTAAAGATTCAGCAGCATCAATTCTCTCTTCACAATCATCCTCCATTTTCACCAAAAAAAGTTCCCTCCCAAATACTTTTTCCCTCCTCCTACTCTCACCTCACTCACCCAAATTCAAATAAAAATACACACTAATCATTTCACAAATACTTAAGATTTTTACTAATTATTATTAACCACTAAACCTGATTAGTGAGGGGTAGATTGGGAATTATATAAAATACTTAGATAAGGGGTGACCTTTATTTGATATTTTGATCCAGTTTTTGTCCTTTTCCTATATCCCCCAATTAGTTTCAATATCCCCCAATCGCGCGTTCTAATTAATACTTCAAGGGAAATTTATTCCATAATTTTTTTTCTTCTATATTTCTTTAATTTTCCTTTCTTATAATATGACCATATAATTAAGGAAATTAAACAATCTTGATGTCTCTAGTGCATTTCTCGAGGTTAAAAGACTTAAATCCCAATTTTTAAAGTTGTGAAATGTCATAATCGTAATTAGAGTAGTTTTTATATTTTAAAAATCGAAAGTTTGAGTGGATCATCAATCATAAACCTAAGATTCATGGTTTGTGTAACTTGGAAACCAAAAAAAAAAAAACGAATATATCTACAAATAACATTAATAGTTGAAAATATATTCTTACTATTAGAACATTGCTCGGTTGAACCCGTCAAGCGTTGGTATGTCAAGTTTGGTTGTCATATTTTAGTTCCGAAACTCGAAGCTGTTTGATTTGATTACTATAATCAACTTCGTTAGGTTAAAGTAGGAACATAGAAATAGCAAGGCTCTCTTTTGTTACTCATGAAAAACCTAAAGACATATTGGCATCAACAAACACATCATCCTCCCATTCGAGGTTAATAATAACAGCCTTCACTTGTTTCATTTCTATCAATATTCTTTCAAGTCAGTATTTATGAAAACATAACAAACGAAGTAAAGTTTGTTTACTTGTCTATAGTATCGGTGACTTAGTCATTATTTTATGATTAAAGTATCAAGAAAATATGTAGTAGTTGTTCTATACAACTTGAGTATATCACTTACGAAGTATAGTTTATCTATGGACTTCATGAATCGAGTAACAATAATTGGTAATTAACTTGTTATTTTCTAGTGTAGTGAAATTTTTGAATGAACTCAACCCTTGGTATTATATATGAAGGAATATCATAGAGATAACCTAAGGAAGTAAACTTGCGAAATTCTGTTTCGTAGTCAAAAGAGAATTCAAGACCGATCCCTGGTAATGATCGATCCCTTAACGATCTTTTTGAAGTTTAATTCGATTTTTTTGATGATCTTCGGGTTTGTACGAACATCGAGATGTACACGGATTGAACCTTGAATGTTCACATAATGTCAACAAGGTTTGGTATTATTTTTCCATATTTTTGGTGATCTTCGAGTTTGTACGAACATCAAGATGTACACAGATTAAACTTGGAATGTTCACATAATGTCGACATAGTGATGTGAACATGTACTAGACTCTTATTACTTAATGTTCAAGTATTTTCCTTTTATACTCAAGGCAAGATCCCAAAACCGGTTTTCAAATATCTTTTAGATTTTCGAAAACATATGCTTATCATATCCCAGATGTTTGCATAGTCTAGTTACTATATTAGTAAAGTATGTGGATGTATGCAAGATAATATTAGTTGTCGACTAAGAGAGATTTCGGTTTATGAGTTGGAATACAGTTGGTATTTTATAATTTCAGAAATAATAATTTTTGAATATTTTTGTGAATTTTGGAAATGGAAATACATTGTCTTCCAAACAATCCTTGGTCATAACACTATATGTAAATGGTTGATGTTTTATTCTTACAAACTCATCTAGTGACACACGAACTTATAAGTGATTGTGTGGGAAGAACACTTATTGATAGAAAAGAGTAATCTAATTAGTTGAAATATCTTCAATTTCGTTTGTTTAAAGACTTCTTTAGGATCAAGAAGCTTTTAGTTGTATCGTTGGTGGGATACTAAATCATATTGTTATTTTAGTTTCGATTATTGATTTAATTGATTAACGGTATAGTTATCATTGATAGATCAAACTTGATTGTTCCATGGTCATTTTTTATGATATAATGCGACTCAAGTTTATTTGAGGATTAACTATTACAGATCTTGGGATTCAAGATTTGAAAATAGATGGTGATCTTTCTACTTAATAGTCTCTGTTTTTTGTGTTGATCATTAATAAGAATCAAGTTGTGTGTGCATCGTTTAGTTTGAAGACTTGAAGACTTTTTCTTGTTGGTTTATGATATTTGTGTTACTTCGCGCACACTTGATTATCTGGGATCCAACCAATCAGTTTATTTCTGTGGACATCAGACTTGTCGAAAGATTGAACAAATTGTCTAGTTGTTTCTCCTTGTAGAATTGCTTGGATAGAGCTTTTTCACTGAGATAAATTATTTCTAAAATCTTTGTCTTGGTTTGATCGTTGACTGAAGGAGTTTATATTGAATAATTGTAAGATCTTTTATACTCAATCTCTAAACATTATCGGGGTTGGGAGGTATACAGTGAGGTGGTTACTAAAATAGGTTTGTCCTTTAATGTTCCGGGTTACGATCCAAAGGAGTTGAGAGCATAAGTCTTCACATCAGGTGAAGCAACTGAGATAATGGATTCTATCTCGGGATTCATGTGCGTGGGACCAAATTGGTTGTAGGAGCAGGAGTACTAAAGGAACTATGACTAGGAATAGTTTACTTGATCTCAACTATACGAAGTTGTAGTAGTCAATTTGTATAGAGGATTAATTCTGAGAGTATTTAAAAGGGTTATTTAACATTTGGTACCCAGAAAATGTACAACACCTAGCTTTGGTACCCAACATTTGAAATATTATTGGTTGGTACCTTGACCAGTTAGAGACCGTCAAATGAAACATTGACTTAACAAACTCTAACTTGATTAATTAAAATTAATAAAAAAATTAATTACAACTCTGGGTGTGAATTCTCAATGAGAACGAAACGAGGTAGCCACATCGTCGGTGGTACCAAGAATTTTCTTCGGGTTGGGCACTTGGAGAAAAATTATGTGTCTCATTGATTGATTTGTTTTTCTGATTTTGACTCGACCCTTTATCATAGAGGGTATATCATGATTTTCCACATATTTACTCCCCATTTTTCACTTCCTCCTCTTTTAGTTTTGATAGACCATACCCTTCATCTAAGTTTTTCTTATTCCAAATTCTTTTTCTATGCCATGGAATTTGATCAAACTACTCAACTTCCTTTTTACTTGGCAACATCGTGTTGCTCTAACTCTTCTGGTTGGATCAACTCATACACCGATACTGTTTTTTTTTTTTACAACATTTCATATACTACAGAGAGAAAACACAATGCACTTTAACTGTTCGTGGAAATGCCGCACAAATCCATCACAAATTTTCCAGTCTGTTGTTGGAAGCTGGTAATGGTTTTCTCCCCTTTTCTCGGGTTTTAACCTGCTAAATCCTCTTTTGGATTCTTACATCATCTTCACCATTTCCTTCGCCTTACTTTGATACCATTTTTTTTCCATCCTTCCCAACATTATTCAGAGACGGTTGCATTTTTTCAAGTTTGCTAGGTTTATACAAATATCATGCCTAGAACAAAATCATAGGACAGATCAATTGTCCAGTGCCCTTGGTCTTCGCAATGGAGTTGGTGGTAGAGGCCTGATGAGAAATTCCTTTCTCAAACATCCACACGATGGGCACCTTACCTCAGAGGATGAAGATCAGAATATGGTCAACTGAACATGGCAGGGGCCGGATGAGAAATTCATTTTTTCTTTTGATTTTAATTATTTAGGTAACTAAACATTTGGTCAGCGCATTGAATTAACGGTCTATAACTTTCCAAGGTAACAACTGATAATATTTCAAATGTTGGGTACCAAAGCTAGGTGTTAGACATTTGCTGGGTACCAAACGTTAAATAAACTGGACTAGGTCTGGAGGTTTTTTTGCCAAGCAGTTTTCAACATTAACAAAATCTTATATGTGTCACTACTGTACTTTCCGCATTATAAATATTCTCATAGTTAAAATTAAGTAATAGCGCTTGTAAGTTAATAAAACTTGGTACAATCTCATATATTGGTTCAGGCACAAACTTAAGCTATATACCAAGTTACATCTTGTTGAAGTAATCTTTTGGCATTGCCGTTTCTATGAGATTACACAAAGTGTGTCTATGGTAGGTTGATACGAGTAGATTATGGGGTAATCGGTATCCTCATCATTTCACTTACATTCAATGATGAAAGGTAAATTAGTTATTTAAATTTTTAAAAAATTTGGTTAAAAATTATAATAAAATAAGATTTCTGATTCTCAGAAGATTCGATTCAATAATGCGACCAGGAACGATTTTTGAAATTTTAACTCGAACGAGTTAACCCACGACTTGTACAATTTCAATAAAACATGCAATTTGGGGAATGCAATTTTTATTTTCTTTTAGTTTTTTAAGGGAAACATTATGAGGAACCCACATTTGGGGGATACCGCCACAAATTGGGGGATATTTTTTTGCAAAAATCGGCATATAAAAACCATGCCGACTGCAATGAAAAAGCATCCCCTGATTTTTGGGGGTATCCCTCAGTTTCCCCACCATTATGATATGGTGAAGGATAAATCTTACAATAAAAATACCACAAAATAAATTGAAATTTTCTTTAACCCAATAACAAAAGTGAATTTTTACTACTTGATGTGTCAAAGTTCAAAAACCATTTTCAAAGACTACGTTAAGAAAAACACCTTACATAACGAGCAGAAAATAATAAAAATCTCATAATTTAGTTCTAGGAAACCAATGCAAACGAGTAGAAACAACACCTCCACTAAAGTGCTGAAAAAACTTTACCTTCATAATCAGATTTTTTTAAGCATTAGTAGGGTTTTCAAAAGACATACTATACTATCATCTATTACCAAGACACGAAGACCTATGCGATTTTTTTTAATTATAAATTGTACTCTGGTGGAACTGAAACTATAATAGAAAAATAATAATCAGTATTTTCAAGAAACGAATTAGTAGTACCACATCTAGGTAGCTTGATGAAGATTGATTTTGTAGAAAACTAGAAATGGAATTGAGATAAGCACAAAAAAGAACAATCCCATTATTATTTTTATACATATGATATCAGCACAAAAAAGAACAATCCCATTATTATTTTTATACATATGATATTGAAAGTGGGTTTCTTCATCTTTGTGCTTTATCTATATTTCTAGTTCTCTACAAAATACACACGAGTATATGACATGAGGTTTCTTCTTCTTTGTGCTTTAGCTCTATTCAATTTCTACTTCTCTACAAAATCAATCTCCGTCAAACTAGTTAAGCATGGATACTACTAAAGCTTTGCTTGAAAATACTGATTTGATTATTGAGAGGCTTTCATCATTTTGTAGTAATAGTTCCACTGATACTACTAATAATAAAGAATTTCATTGTCTTCGTGCCTTGGTGGTAGATGATACTATAGCATGTCGATTGATAACCTCACTACTGCTTAAAAAATACGACCATGAAGGTAAACCTGTTTCTCTTCTTTTGCATTTGGTTTATTTATTTTGTTGTTCTCTTTAGACTTTAAAATTAAAAGGAGAGACAAACATGAGCTAGCTAACACACAATACTGTTGGCATACTATTAGTCACTAGTAAACTTTCTTTCCTCACTAATATTATCAGAAGTGTTGTTTCTACTTGTTTGTATTGATTTCTTAGAATTAATTGATAAGATATTTATATTTTTTTCTCTCTATGTAGAGTGTTATTTTTTATCGTATATGGTTTTTGGACTTCGACACATGAAGTAGTAAAAAATTTCACTTTTTCCAATAGATTACATATATTTTAATTCATTTTTATTCTAAGATTTTCCATTTTACTATATTATAATCTTTCCTCTAAAAAAATAAAAACTAAAAAACTCACATCCTCTGAGTTACATGTATTATAAAATTGTTCGAGTCACAAGTTAACTCATCCGAGTTAGCATTTCAAGGTCACTGGTTAGCTCATTCGAGTTAGAGTTTCAAAAATTGACCTGGATCACATTAATAAATCGAATCTTCTAAGAATCAGAAATATTATTTTAGTAATAAAACCAAATCAATTTACCTTTTGTCATTGAATATAATATTTATTTATTTTTTATCACTAACTTTATTTGTAAATATATTCGCGTATTTTTGTATCCAACTTATACATAATAATAACCATGAATCTGCGGTTCATGACAGGTGATTCACTAAAATAATCGATTTTTAAAATATAAAACAATTCAACCTACAATTATGATTTGAAAACCTTGTAAATTGGGCTTCAAAATCTTCTAAAGGGTTTCAAGAAATAAACTAGAGATATCAGGATTGTTTAGTTTTACTTTCCTGTGTAATATTATCATTTGATTAAAGAAAAGAAAGTCAAAGAGATATAGAAAAAGAAATTATGGAATAAAAATCATCCTTGAAGTTTTCTAAGGAAAAATGTAAATCCATTTTCCAAAAAAGAGAAATGAATTTATTTATAATGAAAGATAATCAAAATTGGCAATTTTGGGAGTTCAGAATTCAAAAAATTGGATAAAAAAAATCCATAATTTTCATTAAAGCCTATGTGAGATAGAGATTAAATACAAAAATATTGAAAATCATAATCCTTCAAAGGTTGATGCCCAATAAGAGATCGTTCTCATGCTTATAGTATATTGCACATAGTTTCCAAATTCTTATCTATTAATAGTTTTTTTTTTTTGTAATTTTTTTTATGGTTGCATAACATTATGCAACTTTTTGTTTTTGCAGCAGTGACAAATGCTTATATATATATATATACACTAAATTTGTCATTATTTTTTCCACTTTCAGTGACTGGCATTCGAGGAGGTTCGAAGCTTTATAGATGTTCCGAAAGAACCCAAGATATTTTGATATTTTCATGAGTGATGTTTACATGCTAGAAATGAGTGGATTCGAACTACTTTAGTGCATATTGCATGAATTAATCACTCTTCCCATATTTTGTAAGTCTAATTAAAAGAGTCAGTTTCAAATTTGATTCTACTAACCTTTTAGAATCATAAATTATATTGTTCCATTTTCTTCATGCTATATAAGCATATGAATGTAAATTATAAGTAAATGCCCAATGGGATACAAGATGACACTCTTGTGTTTGTAAATTCATATATATACATAGTAATGTCTAGTGGTAACCTACCGCGAAATGTTGACACTGGAATAAAAAATGGCATTGCTTTTTATCTGGACAACCCACTTACTTATTTCGACAGTCAAAAGCCATGGCAGCATGTATTTAGAAGAAAGGTAGAGATTATAAACATGAAACAAATAGCAAGTTTTGGAAAATATTTGCCATAGATGCACCAAAAATAAAAGATTAGCAGCATTGGTGAATCATCATCTTAAGCTAATGACCAATTAAAACTACTCAAGGTTAATGAATCAAGTAAGAGGAAAGAACCTCTAAGAAGCAATCTGCTGAATTGTGATAAAAGAAGTCGGCTTCCTCAAGCTTCAAAGAACGACGAATGAGTTATACGGGATGAGTCACTGCAAAATCTCCTTCTACACGCTATTGAATAAGCATGAGTGTTAAAGGTAAGACCATAACAACAATCTCTTTCTTGTATCATTTATTTCTTACCTTATTGAAACGTTTTTTATTAACACCGTTGTTGGAATTTAATGAATCATATGTTGAGCAAAAAAAAATCCTTGACCACATGAAAGTTCCTGGGTTAACTAGGAAAAATTATGCAAGTCATCTACGATTTTTTTTCTAACTAATCACGGCATATATATAGTGTATAAATTGAACAACATAAATCACTGAAAATTGATTAAACATAGAAAACAAGGGTTTTAAGGATATTAATTCTTGTAAATTTTTATTAAGTTTTTTGCAATTTTTATTTTCGTATCTTTAACAAATCTATATTAATTCTTCATTTATGAAAAAACACATGTTGAAAGTTGTTGTAAAAATGAATAAAAATATGGAGCTCGGTACTAGTAAAGATTTTCACAATCCTCAAGAAGCAACTAAAAAAAAAATCATCATTTCAACCAGAACCAAGAGACGCTAACTTTCATGGTCTTAATGTGTAATCATATTTACTTCCCGCAAACAACAATCCAGGGCTAATGGCATCAGGCCATCAAACCTGGGTTGCACATACTATTATTGAGAATGAATAATCCGTTAATCAGCATAACATCGACGCCATCAATAAGTGTAACCTGGTCATATGTGGTGACATAAATTATTTTATCGACCCCGAATTGGACGTAAGCGAGTACTTAGCCGATAATGACATTAATGATAAAGTTATTTAGATATAACAAAGTGGTTAGATATGGCAGCGGAGAAAAGTTTCATGGTCGAAATACCAAGAGGTAGTAAGCTTGGGAAACAAAAAATGTATGTGTTTTCTATGCTTTATATGTTCAATCCATTTTATTTGTAGCATAATGTCAATCAAATAAAACCCTACGCACAAACTAAATTATATACAATATGATATGATCTATTAGTTAGAAATAAACCCGGAGTGACTTGCAACATTCCTTCTAGTTAACCCAGAACTTTCATGTGACCAAGTATCTTCTTTTGCTCAACACAAGGATTTTGTAGAAATAAACATAAATTTTATGTTGTAATAGTTTGTTGGCAAGTTTGCTCCATCAAGAAACAACTATTAGACAACTAACACAACCGAATGATAAGTACATCTCAGAATTAGTGAAAGAACAAAAAGAGAGAAAGAAAAGATAAGAAACCATAGAATGACTCAATTTCTCAATACTCATTCTAGAAGCCCAGCTTCACTGTTGTTTATATTCTGCATTGCAAGCCACTTATAATCGAGAACTGGATGAGAGAGAAAATATATTTAATATGAAATCTTTTGCTCTCTCTTTTCAAATATGGCATACATGCTAGACACGATTTATTAATGAAAGAAAGCAAAATTGAAAAATATGGGACAAAGAACCTGGTCTCTAAGAAGATCAAACTACTTAGAGAATCCACAATCACAAAGTGTAAAAACAATCCTAAAATGATTTATATACCATTCCAAGTTAGGTTTTTTTTTCTTTTTTTGCATTTATCACACTGGTGGGTATTTCATCTTTATAACCCCGCTCGAAGTTTAATAATGACCAAAATGGTATTTCTATAACCCCGCTCGAAGTTTAATACCGACCAAAATGGTGTTTCAACACCGGCCAATACTCCAGGAGATGTTTAACACTCACGCGGTGTTTAAAACATGGCATGATATAATAGCTATAAATGAGAATTGCTAAAATAGTATGGTATGCATACCATACGAATGTACCATCTACGGATATATAACTTTTTATTATGCTCACTACGGCACTTAAATGCTATATTTCCCATATAAACTCTACGAGTGTGGATTTTCGATTATCTAAGAAGAAAACTAGTGGTACAAAAATACCATACATGCAAATATAAATAAATTATTTGAACTTTTGAGGAGATGAAATATTTGTTTAAGAATTCATCTAGTTAACACCTTAAGAAGAAGATGGGATATAGATCCAGGTTAAGTCAACGTGCACAAAGCCTTCTTTAGTTGAGTTGCAAAATATTCCCAACTCAATATGCCTCATAATTTGGAACAAACAATGTGAATATCTTGTTTAATCACATTCTGTAATAGTGGTCTGTTTAATCGATTCTATTTTTCTTTCCTTATTTTTATCATTTAGTAACATATTTTTATAAAATAAACACAATAGTAATTTCTCGACATAAAAATCCATGAAAAATAAAACAGTATACATGCGTGTTTGGTGTTTGTTGGCAGACTAACTTATTCCACCCGTAGTACCTCGTATATATAAAAAGTGAAAAATGGTCAACATAGTTGAAATGAGACCGGTGGAAATAAGAAAAAGTACTGACTCAAATCACTCAAACTGAAGTCAACTAAACAATATGCAGCACAAGTGTCCATTGGGTGGGTAGAAAGTGCTCCGAAAACCATTTTTAAAACTGTGGGTGCTGACTATTGAGTAAGTAACTGAAACAACATACTCCCCCGGAATGTTTGTGAATTTTCACAAAATCCTTATTAGATGGATGATGCATACTCATACAGTGTCTTGACCATATACAAGTTTTTTCAGCGTCAACGACTTATTTTCTTCGGTATTTGTTTTTGGCAAGAAATTAATCATATGTCTAAAGTGAAGGAAGAATCTTTATTACAGCATCCCTAAATGTTCGGTAAAAGAAAATCTAATTTCATTAATATGAGGTTGGTGAAGGATGATGATGTAGCTCTAAATACACCGTGTTGATGTTACACCAAGAACTCGTGCAATGACATCAAAATAAAGGCGTTCTTGAGATGTGCTGCATGTTTGTGTAAATAAACTACCCAACATTTGTTAATGAGAGTCCGACATTTGCTATGAAGCTTTACAGTTTGTGGAAAATTGAACACCATTCACACCTCTGTAAAAACCTTATCCATGTATGCATGATGGAGCCAGGACATATATGCTGTGGAGTTGAAGAAATTTTGTTCTCATCTTCACAAAATTGTTTTTTGACGAATATGGAAGCTCATATGGTATAAGTGCTTGGCATTTTCACGAAAACACCCTAAATCCCATTCTGAATACATCAATCTCGGCGAAGGAGTTGTGCAGAATAATGCCAATGGCGGATAACAACGACATTGCATGCCAAAATAGTTTTAATATTTCACGTTTTATCCCAACGACGATGGTTGCTGCACTTAAATTCCACAACTACTATCTTCTAGTTCATTATTATTTGCATTCTTTAGTTTTCTTTAAAGAGAGTTTGTCGGGTGGAAAAGAATAAATTAAGCGATCAATTTACATTCTGAACCCGTGACTATACACATTTCCATTTTACCATTATTATTTGTAATCATAATGTATTGAAATTACATAAAACTAAAGCTTCTATTGAAATTCAAATTCTGGTACCCACTTGCACCCATTCCCTCCGTCCCTGGATTTTTTTCCATGTTCTATTTCTCTAAAAAAAAATTGGATCCGTAAAATAAAATTTATTAGAAGGAAAAAGGTTAACGAAACATGAATACAGAGCGACAAGAGCCGACCAAAAAGGGAGACAAAAGCCAACCGAAGAAAGACGAGATATAGAGTAACCACAAGAGACACCCTACACATCTAACAAATAAACTGACTACAGTACGTACCACATACCGCGAAAAAACAAAACTAAATTCATGGAAGAGAGAAATCAAGGTGGTTCGAAGACCACGAGTCCCCATTTAAGCATGAAGCATTGAAACGAGATCCCTTCAAAGAGCGAAAAAGCTGGAGGAGTTTGATCTTTTTAATGGCTTTCGCGCATTTGAGAGAATTGTTGTTGAATGCTCGATTGCTTCTCTCCTTCCACAAATTCCAAGCAATAACAACTATTTTTCTAGATTGATTGATGGGTACACACATCAATCTTTTTTGAAACTATTAATTGTTTTTATTTTCCGACCAATATGCCCGTTTATATTTTATTCTGATCAATAAAAAAGGAGTACGCTGAATGAAACAGGGGCACAAACATGATTCCTAAAGACGCATATATATTAGTATTGGTACTGCAGATACCAATCCATATAAAACTAAATGGTACAAAAGGTTAGGTGAAACAACATTAGTACTCGCCTTGCCAAAACTAGTACCGGTTATTTTTTTTAGAAGAAATCGTGGGTACAAAAGCTAGGTGAATTTCTAAATGTTAAATGTGAACTATTTATACATAGAGATAGTGTATATATAGAATAAAACTAGGTATCACCCCGGCCTACGGCCGGGGCTCAACTTTTTTACATTTTTATTTGTTGTTTGGTCACCTAGTCGGTATCCTCTCACAAAATTTTAGTCAGTCTGCAATTGTCGAATGTTGTATTTAGTTAGTCGGGTCATAGTAGTCAGGGCTTAGCCTATGAGCCCGAGATTAAGGATGGTCTATGCATTTAGATAGTCGTGTCATACCGTAGTAGCCGGGGCCTACGGCCCCGGCCGTGGATTAAAAAATCCAGGGACAAACACAGTCCAACATTAATATTAAATTAACTACGATTTGGTTGAGCCTATTAGTTAGCTGGGACTTGCCGCCTCGATGTTTTGTTGGTCGGGTCTAATTAGCCAGGGCTTATAGCCCCGGCCGTGGTCCCTTGCGCAAACTCCAGTACGTCGTTGGTCGGATCAAATTAGTCGGGGCCTACAGGCCCGGTCGTGATCCTTCACAGAAATTCCAGTTATTTTATTGGTCGGACCAAATTAGCTGGGACCTACAGCCCCGACCATGGTCCTTTACACGTAAATTCCAGTGTTTTCAGGTTGGGTCAAATTAACCGCGATCATAAGCCCGACAGTGACCCCTTTATTTTTTTGCAAATTTATATTTGGTGCTAAGGTTATCCATCTTCAATTGAGTTAGTATAGTTACGGCAAACCTAAGTTGATTTTCAAAAGAACGAAATTTGTTAAAATGGGTTTTGTATTATCGGTGATAATTGCTATGGAGTTTGCGCTATGGTTTTCTGGAATTAGAGGTTCGGGAAGCTGCAAGGTCATCAAGCTTATGTCAGATATTTGCTTTAGAAACTTGTCGCATTAACACTGTTCGCCTTTCTAGAATATAAGCTAGTCCAAGAAGGAAAAAAAGAAACACTTGCCCTTTTTGTCGTGACGTGAATTGAAATCCGTTTACTTATTTATTTTTTGTAATCCCTTCGGTTTACTTCTTGTTGCAAACTTGCTATAACATGTGTTTCTTAGAGATGATTTGTCGTGTGTGTCTTGTAGTGAATCAATGCATAGTACGCTCTTCAGTTAGTGAATGTGTTTGGAATTAAATCATATAAGGAGAGTCTAGTAGATTAGGGTGCAATCGATTTTGGCATGTGAAACTCCGTTCTTATTTCGGAAACCGATAACCAAGGAAACAGAGTTATATAAGGAACTGCTAGAATCCCGTTGATTTGATCCCGGCCATAAAAATAACTATCAAACGTCGTCCAAACGCAAGTGTTGAACCATGTAGACCTCTACAACTCGATAAAGCTACAACAACAACCTAACAAAACTAACGCATGCCTGTACGTAATGTACATGTACGAACAAATTTAGTGCCGCAGAATTGTTAAAAGGAAAAGAGCAAAAATTTTACATTTGGAAATGAATTAGTTTAATAGAAAATATATTACAAAACAGCGTTTTCAAGTTTCAAGCATAGTTTAGGAGAGTTGGATCCAATCAAAGATACCATGAATTTGATTAGCCTTATCCTTTAGACCCAGATATAATCATCTTTGTTTGCTTATGGATCTCAATTGTTTGTGAGTAGGAAAAGATTATGGACTATTACTCGTAATCAGTGGGATTGCTTTGTATATATCATTGGCTTAAGCTACTGTTCGATGAGAAACCTAAAACTCATTCAATATATTTGATCAGTATTAAACCCAAATCTTCTTCATCCATGTTTAAACCCAAACCCAGTATCTTCTTAACTATACAGGTTCCTTCATCTAGGTTTTCATTCAAAATGTACTACACATGTGCAGCAGAAACCAAGTGTGAAACAAATCTTAAAAAGTTTTCTTTGGCAATCCGGGAACAGGATGACGGAAACCGAAAAAGAAAAAGAAAAAGCAATGCAATTAGTCAACCAATCCCATTCATACTTCTCTTCAGTGATGGGGCTCCCATACATACAAACTATCTACCTGTTTGGATGGTCGGTCATAGTACAGATAATTCTCTGAATAACAATTTAACCCTTAAAATCATACATTAAGCAATGGGAAAAGAAAAGAGTTTTCCGCAAATTCTTACCTTATCAAGGGAAGTATTTTGATTGATCAGAGGGTTTTGGTGGAAGAAGAATGACAGAAAAAAGAAAGTACCCAAAGAATACCCTTACACTTTTTACAATTTTCTGTTTTTAAATTTTTTTAAATTTTGTGTTTTACACGCTACTCCAATCATTAGAACGCAATCCAAAATATAAGAATCAGACATGGTTTTTCTTTTCTGGTTATTTTGTGATCATCATGGACCCGGAGAAAAAAGAGTGTAAATCTTAGAAGAAGAAACCATACAAACGACGTGTTTGTATTAGGAAACGTAGTCCGCGCGGCTAGCCGTGATCGGTTTAAGTGGCTGGGTTAGGGTAATCTATTGCCGGGCCACGCCATAATCTCTAATGTCCAAAATTAAAAACATCAATCATATATATAACAGACGGACGGATGTATCTTTTAAAATTATATCTATAAAACGGACGGATGGATAGATATCTTGCCAACTATCGATCCTATCTGTCGGATGACCGAAATCAGTGACAGTCTATTATCCAAGACACAAAGAAATTCTTTTTATAATGTAGATATATAGTAATAATCTTTTCTTTGGACAAAAAGATTAAGCATGCAATTAAATGATATACAAGTAATAATTTAATTATTTGCATGCGCTACTAGACTAGGATACATTGGTGACTAGTATTAGTCCCATAATAATTACTCTTTCACGCTTTTGAAACTGAATTCCATACAAAATTTGTACATTTCTTTTAATAGGTTGAAATAATTTGACAAGATGTAAAAACACGGTATCTTGGTAAACTCCCAAACCCCTATTTGCTTCTCTAAATCCCCTATAAAAGCAACTTTTATTGTGAGTTATAAAACCACAAAGTTTTCTTCCTTTTTCTCTCAATGGTCTCTCTACTTCATTTCAAGTTTTTTCTTTAGATAAATTCAGGAGTACTTGACATGGATACAACTGATTTTTCTTGTGATAGTGATTTGTTGTTTGATGATCTTGATGTGATTCGTAAGAGACTTTCGTTGTCATTGAACAGTGCTCATAGCTCACCCGATACTAGTCATATAGAAGATGATGCTCCGGCAGGTCTTCGTGTAATGGTCGTGGATGACAATACTGCATGTCTTTTTATAACTTCAATTATGCTTAAAAGGTTCAATTACGAAGGTAGTGTTTTTGATTTGGTATTTTTATTGTTGTGCCTTTTTTTTATTTAAGGGACTGTGATTAGAGAGTTAATTAGGGTTTGGTAATATCTCAAAGTTATTTGATTTGAACTTTGTTTTGCATGTATTGTTATTGGTAATTAGATTATTTTTTTTTCTCCAGTTGTTCACTTGATGTTACATCACGATGTTATTGACCAAATATTGGTCACTAGCTAGTGACAGTAAATTATCCAAGGTTTTCTTTCGTTGAGTTATTTCTTTTTCTTCATCTATTTTTAATAATAAATAGATAAAGATCTTATAGATTTCAAGTTTCCCATGTATTTATTTCATTTTAGATATTGAGCATTTTGGAGCATTGTTTTAATGCACTTTATTGATTCTTCATTAGGTTAAGAACCTTAAAAAATTAAGAAGTTGAATTGACTCAATTATATAATGTTATATGTGAACCAAAAACTAAATCCTATTATTTTAGAATTGTTTAGATACCTCAACGAAGATATCTCTGACTTTTGAACCAGGAAATTGTTAAAGTATTTTTTTTACTTTTTAAAACGTCAATCAATTTCCTTAAGAGTTCAGAGGTTGAATTGGCTCAATATAATATTGGATGTAAACCCAAAACGAAATCTTGAATCCTACCGCTTAAATATTATGTAAGGGTTTTTTATTTTATGGATTTTGATAAATGATGGGTATTATTTAAATTTTCTCTTTAGGCTCCAATTTTTTTCCCATGACAGTATAATTTCAAGAGTGTCCTAGATCTATTAGATAATCAAATCGTTTTTTATGAAGAGGAATAGAGGATCCAACCTCTCTCAGTCGTCCTAAAAAGAAAGGGCGATAAAATTCGACTGCACTAGGAAGTGGTTTCAGGCTCCAAATATTTTTTTTGGTACTGTTTAACTTTTTAGGATAATTAGATAAATTACCAAGAAAAAAAACTATATTTTTTTCTTTTTCTTCTTGTCATTCAGGTAACCAATACTAAATGAAATTAATAAGAGAGGGATAATGGGAGCTTTATAAATTTAATTAACTTTTAGAAAGTTTTCCATCACTTTTCCCTTCAAAAAATAACAAAAGAAAATCATACTTGAATACTTCTAGACTAGGCCTTTTGAAATAGATAAAAGATTTATTACGATCGAGTCTTTGTAGTATCAAGATCACTGGATAGTTACTCTAGGCTCTAGTAGAATGTTAAAGTTGTACCGTGATAAGAGATATGATATCTTAATTTACCTATGGGTGACTTTCAATTGTTTCTACTTTCAGTGACTGGTGTTCAAGGAGGAAAGGAGGCTTTAAAATTGCTCAAAGAGAAGCCCGGTCATTTTGATCTTGTCATAACAGATCTTCATATGCCATAAATCAATGGACTTCAATTACTCCGGCGCATAAAGCGGAAATACGCTACTCTTCCTGTGCTCCGTAAGTCTAATTGAAGTGCTATACCCTAATCTGATCCTTTTTCATTATCAAAACTTTCAAGATAAAATGTTATACTTGTGTTTTTCATAAAACCATTTGAAGGTTCCTTTCTCTTCCTTGATGCTTCAACTCTTGAATAGTTTAAATAGTCTTTCTAAAATCATTTTTTTACCGTGTACGTGAAAATGTATCCATACAGTGATGTCCGGCGATATAAAAGCCGAAATGGTGACAAGAGCACTAGAGAACGGTGCTGGTTATTATCTCTACAGCGATCATAATCAAGAAAATTCAAGAGTTGAAGCATCAAGGAAGAGAAAGGAACCTTCAAGAGAACAACCAGGGGATGGTAAAAGAACTCGCGCTCGGTCTACTGCTCCAAAGAAGCGAAGGGTTATTTGGACTGCTGAATTACACAATCACTTCCTTGAAGCCGTTGAAAAATTAGGCGTCGACAGTAAGACCTTGTTATCATCTCTATCTTGAAATACTAATTTTGATTTTATTATGTGTATCTTTCTAACCCTGATTAATGATGGCTATTTTATTTTGATGAATAGAGGGTGTGCCAAAGAGAATACTCGAGTACATGAGAATCCCTGGCTTAACAAGAGAAAATATAGCGAGCCATCTACAGGTTTGCTTACAAGTTATATTTCTAGTTTCAAAGATCAAACATGATATGAAAATCTACTTTTTCTTGATCAGAAATCAATTTTATTTAACACAAGCATGCATGTATTTAAGTTCTTACACACGTTGTATAAATTCTACACATCAACCACATCTTTGTTTACGTAAAGGTTAAGAATGTTGGTCATTTAATCACTAATCGTATCACCATTGTGTATGATTTAATCAGGTTCGTAGGATATCTGATGATTCCGTAGAATGCAATAATAATTATAATATAATCCGTGGTTTGATATGTCCGTAGTTCTATATCACTGTATATGATATATGCATATAAAGGGAGAAGCATCTCATTGATAGCAATTACTGCAAGGATATCGCGCGTCGATGTAATTGTCATTTACAAGTCTTTAATGATCCTTCATATCATTCTATGTTCTTGGAATGAAAATTCTCATGAAAGTGATTCATAGAGATGTCTTGTGTATCTAAATATTGTGGTGCCACGTGCCCAAGAAGGTTCACACGATTTCTCTCGGGGTTTTTCTCGATCGATGTAGCCAGCAACACCTTGTAAAATAATAGTACCCATTTTATTTATTTCCTAATTATATCTTTGATTATATTTTGCAGAAGTACAGGATTTTTGTAAAAAACCTTGTGGAAAACAACCGAGATATCGAACCACGTACTGTCAAGTCCTTAGCCAGTAGAGCATTTCACTCTAACTTTGCTACAGATGTACCTACGCCGATTAGTTTACCACAAAATGTTTCTCAACAAGCACCCAAATATTCATTTGGGTCATTCCAACCGGGTTCAGAAGATGGCAACTTTCAGGGTCCCAACACTCGTATCCACACTTCACATCTTAGTGCTTCTATGGTCGCTGCAGGATTTCAACTCGGGGAATCATCAACCACTCCCATGAACAACAACAACAACAACAACAACAACAACAAAGGGTTAACGGCATCGGCACAACAACCGGGGCCTACAACTAGCATTGCTGCTGCAAATACCAACCAGAATGCTGCTACAGTTAGTCCAGCTCGGTCGATCCTAACACATGTATATGGGAGGAGGAAGAAGTGGTAGGGGTACCATGAGGATAGTTCATCAGCAAAATCTAATGAGGTGGAGAAACAATATTCAAAGTACTGGAACACTTAATACTAGCACTCGTACTGTCTTCGAAAGTGGCAACTTTCAAAGGCAGAACAATAATGCATTGGTGGCAAATATGGGAACAACTGCAAACATCGGTTCATCATCCGTTGGTAATTCAGCCCAACCCATAACCCTCAATTCAACCAACTTTACGGGAATTCAGATTATCAATGATAATACCAACTCTAGTGGAACACAACACATTGGTCCTATGGTTAGTACACCCTCAAATGACAACAATATGGACTATAGCTTCACTAACAGGCCAGCATCATTAGTAATGGAAGTACCTGGTCTGATTCCTGAATCCTACGTGCAATCATCTTATTCTGCAATTGAAGAACCAAACTCAAACCCTGATTACCTGAACAACGAACCATCCTCAGTTGCACGAGTGGAAGTTTCTAATATGATCCCTCAACCTTCTTCAATGAATACTAATGGTTTTACTGCTCCTCAAGATGAAGCTTCTTTTGGAGGTGGCATTATTACGAATGTAAATTATGAATCCATTGCCCCACAAGAAGAAAATCAAGTACCAACAGTACCAGTGGCACCAGCACCGTTGGTACAAGACGCGCAACAGCCAGAGCAGGCTGGGGAAGCCGAAGAAGACTTATTTGAAGGATTATATGATCTACTAAGGAACGATTTTAACCTTGGAATCTCACTTCATCCTTTGATGGACAACTACCTGAACCTCGAACCATCCTCAATTGCACCAGCGGAAGTGTCTGATCCGATCCGGCAACCTTCTTGCATGAATACTAATGGTTTCACTGCTCCTCAAGATGAAGCTTATTTTGGAGGTAGCATTATTCCGAATGCAAACCAACAAGAAGAAACTCAAGTACCAACAGTACCAGTGGCACCAACACCTTTGGTACAAGAGGCGCAATAGACAGAGCAAGCTGGGGGTGATGAAGAAGATCCATTTGAAGGATTATATGATCTAATAAGCAACGATTCTAACCCTGGAAGCTCATTTCCTCCTTTGATGGACAACGAGAACTTTGCACATTTCTTCCAGGATTTCGAGCAATCTAATACTGATCAGGCATGTTTTCTTACACATTATTCCTGAATATATTCTACGTAATGATTTGATTTTGTTAGGTTCTAGTTTTGACGGTAAGGATATTGGTCATAATAACACTAATCAATGGCTTCTTAAATTACATTGATAAATGTAGGGAGGAGCAATGTATGGTGGCGAGGATTTTCGCAATCAACCCTGACGTCGATATAAGTGCGTGTGAAGTGGATAATGATGGCGATGATGGCATATTCCAGTTCTAATGGGTTCAGATATCCATGGAGGTCGATGGCACCAGATGACCAGAAGTTATATGCGTACATCAATGATGGTTCCCGCTGTGCATTCAGCTGTGGAGAAGCATATATATATATATATATATATATATTCAGACATCTTAAAATTTCTGCTATCATTGTGGTTTTTATTTTAGCTGATAATCTTAGTAGTTATTTTCTGAACTTATTTGTTTTTATTATCTTAATTTGAACCATTTTATTTATCCATGTGGTTTGAGTTCGTGACTTCAATATGTGATCAGTTGTTTGCTCGAATGAACATCGAGGTCGCGTACCTGTATATGGAGTTCGTCAGTATGCTAGTAGACATGCTTAGTTTGACACTTAATTGATATGGATAGTCCATACCATATCATTAGAGCCCAATATTGGGCCATTTAAAAGGAATATTGTCTAACAACATTGTGCGTGGTTTTTTTTTTGTTTTTTTTTTTTTTTTTGATGGACATTGTGTTTTTTTGTTTTTGTTTTTTTTGATGGACATTGTGTTTGGAAAGTTTCCAATGATGAAAATATTAACACTGGGGGGACAAATGAATCATCAACTCCCAATGCATTCCTCATAAACCAACATTCCATAATTTACAAAGATAAACAACAAGTTCCTCAATTCACCGGGGAAAAAAATACCATCGTTAAGATGAGCAAGCTCATGATGAGATACTTTATGAATATCAAACTGTCAACATCATATAATCCCATTTTGAGAAGAAAACAGAGTTGGATGGTCACCAAAAAAGATTAGGGAAATTTCCAATTTACTTTACATACATCATATAATCCCACTTTAAGGATAAAACATAATTGGACGGTCGTTAAAAGATTAGTGCAATTCCCAAGTTACTTTACATATAACCAATTTATGCACACTTTTATTTCACTTTAAAAAACAAACTCAAATATAGTATAGTGGTTGAAAATGTTGCACTTAAACATCCCTTATTAAATTAAAATCTGGTTATCAAAATGATTGATGTACACTACTATTTTAATATTAAATAGAAACTATCAAAAAAAAATTAGAAAAATGCGAAATGTGTGCATGACAATAGCGCAGGTAAATTTATGGTCGGGTTCATGGACATAATCAATGACTATCATATTTCTTTATTATATTAATTCAGGTTCGTTTAACAGCTAAGGTTGTTGCATTCATTTACTTGGTTATATTATCTGATTGATGATGAAACGTGTCTGTGCATTACTCAACACTGAGTAAATATAACGACCGTTTAACTATTTTAACTACCTCATGCCGATCCCAGAAATACTACAACCAAGTGAATAATTATTTGCATGACAATAGCGCAGTTAAATATTTGGTCGGGTAGATGGATATAATCAATGACTATCATATTTCTTTATTATATTAACTCGGGCTCGTTTAACAGTTATTAGGTTGTTGCATTTATTTACTTGGTTATATTATCTGATTGATGATGACACGTTTTTTGCATTACTCAACACTGAGAAAATATAACGACCGCATAACTATTGAACTACCTCGTACCGATCCTAGAGATACTACAATTAAGTGAATAATTATTTAAACACGTATACTTAACTGAAAATTTTCATAACCATGATTTTATATTGAACTCTCTCGATACCATATCAAAATCTCTCGATGTCAGTATAGAAACTATTTTTTCGAGATAAAGCCAGACTAATGATGTGGCATTATCTTGTGTGTATATCGGTTCACAAGATAATGTAAATCCTCTATCATTTTTGTGTCTTAAAATCTGCGACATATAAAATGGATTGAACTGAAATCATTGAAAAGATAAAATAAGTCTTTTATGAATAGCCTATAGATTATTAGTTAACAACGGATACCCTCTTGCTTGTTTATAGTTTCCATTAGACAAAATAACAAAAGCTTGTAACTTATTCAGAGTTAACATATTTGTTGCACAAGATAACTAAAGCCTTTAGCTTACTCAGAGTTATGACTACCTTATCGGAATGGATTATATTCAGAGTTGTCATAGGACAAAACAACACAACTTCTAACGTATTCTAGAGACCTTTTTTGGTGCATAAGGTAACAGAAGCCTTTTATAAACAATGAAACACGAAAGGTGCACATGACAACGAAGCAGTTAATTTTTGGTTAGGTTGATGGATATAATCAATGAACTATCAAATCCTTTCACTATATTAACAATTTTGTTTTATTTAACTCGTTACATCTACTCGATTGGTTTCATTCTATGATTGATGACAAGGCTTGTTTCGGCATTGCTTAAAACCGAAAACATATAACGACTATTAGATTGCTTTAAGTACTTCATATTGATTCCAGAAATATATTACAATTAAGTAAACTAACAATATAATATATCATTATAATATCCATAAATGAAAATTTTCTTACCATGATTTTACATTGAATTCTCAATATCATATTAAACTCTCTTAATACTAGTGTAAAAGCTAATTTTATGAGATAAATATAAATCAAAAATCTAGTATTATCTTGTGCATACATAAAGGTGCAAAACAAATAGCGAAAATGTTTTATCATTCTTATATCTTATTCAGAGTTTTCATTTGACAAGACAACAAAAGCTTTGAGCTTATTATGAATAACCAAAAACTTTGAACCAAATGATGAAAAAAAAAAAAATCCGAGACCAAGACGCTTCTTTTATTGTTGCAATTTTGGTAACAAATCGAATCTAATGATATGAAAATACTTTTACTAAAGAATCCCTTGAAAAGTTCATTAGATACTTTTTAAAAGTTCACTTAACTAAATTGACTATAAACTGGACCGACCAAAAGTTCACTCGACTGTTAACTGGAGAGTGGACTCACAAAATCTAATCTCTTGGGTAGTGTCAGACTGTCAAAGTGTAAAGTGACTTAAATCGGTGTGGGGAGAAATATGTATATTTACACTTGAATTTTTTGCATAAACCTTTAAATGTAAGATCACTCCCTTTTTTTGTCCCGCAAAATATACGGAATTCAAATTTCAGAAGATACTTTTCACATACATGCACTTATTTAATGATGTATCGGTAATTGTACTAAGAATAAAACAAAGGTAAAAACAGGAAACATAGATATTTATAAAAATCAAGTAATTTCTTAAAGTAAGAGATCTCACCTTATCCGTATACATACGAGGACCGTAAGGAGTACTTCTTGCTTTTCCGGTGAAAATTACGTGGTTAATAAAACACTTTTCATTCCAAAGGAACACCTCGTCTATGCTTCTTTGTTTTAAAATTAGTAAAATAATTGTGTTATTCATTTCAATGTAGATCTTAATAAGCTAGAGGATATCCAAGGAATCGGCTTTAAGAATTCACACAAGTTTAATTTGGCGGTGCTATCCAAATTGACACGGAGAGTTGTGTATGATCCACCGGTCGTATGGGCTAAGATCATGAAATTATGATTTTTCAGCAAATATAATTCCCTTCACTTTCCTTCGAGAAATCAAAATTCTTCAATTTGAAGGGTATATTCGATTGTATAACAACATTTTGTTTGGAAAGTTACCAATGGTGATAATATTAAAATTTGGGAGGACAAATGAATCATCAACTCCAAGTTCGTTCTTCAAAAACAAACATTCCATAATTTACAAAGATGAACAACAAGTTCCTCAATTCAGCAACAAAAAATATCATTGTTAAGATGAAACTCTTGATGAGATATTGTATGAATATGAAATTGAAAAAGTGGGGGTACAACAACCTCACCAAATAATTCGCTCAACAATCTGTATGGACTAACTCCAATATACTTTTAAGAGAATCAACTAGACAGTAAAACTCAATCTTAATAAAAAGTATATCAAAGAGTTATATCTCAATTTCTCGATTCAATCCTTACTCAAGCAAATAGAAATCTGCGAGTCTAATTGAATACAAGAGAAATTAACTTGAACGGTACCAAAGACCAATGTTCAAGTATCAATCAATTTAAATCAACAACCAAAGGTTGGATTTCCCAATTGATTGATTCAACGCACAACCTGTGATATTTCAATTATATAACAAAATATAATGCGGAAAAAAAATAAAACAGACACCATAAGTTTTGTTAACGAGGAAACCGCAAATGCAGAAAAACCCCGGGACCTAGTCCAGATTGAACACACACTGTATTAAGCCGTTACAGACACTGGCCTACTACAAACTAACTTCGGTCTGAACTGTAGTTGAACCCAAATCAATCTCACACTGATCCAAGGTACAGTTGCGCTCCTTACGTCTCTGATCCCAGCAGGATACTACGCACTTGATTCCCTTAGCTGATCTCACCTACAACTAAGAGTTGCTACGACTCAAAGTCGAAGACTTTAATAAACAAATCTGTATCATACAGAAAAGTCTACAAGAATAGATAAATCTATCTCCCACAGAAATACCTACAAGTTTTTTGTTCCGTCTTTTGATAAATCAAGGTGGACAGGAACCAATCGATAACCCGTACTTATATTCCCGAAGAACATCCTAGAATTATCAATCAGCTCACAATAATCTTAATCGACTAGAAAAACAAGATATTGTGGAATCACAAACGATAAGACGAAGATGTTTGTGATTACTTTTCTATTTTTCCTATCGGAGAAATTAATCTCGAGCCAATTTTACAATTGTACTCAATACGATAGAAACAGCAAGATCAGATCACGCAACTACAGAGAAAATAGTTGGGTCTGGCTTCACAATCCCAATGAAGTCTTCAAGTCGTTAACCTAGAGGGTCTCGGTAGAAACTTAAGGTTAAAGGAGAATTGACTCTAGCTTATACAACTAGTATTACACAGGAGGTGTGGGGATTAGGTTTCCCAGTTGCTAGAGTTCTCCTTTATATAGTCTTCAAATCAGGGTTCGCAATCTAAGTTACCTTGGTAACAAAGCATTCAATATTCACCGTTAGATGAAAACCTGATTAGATTCAAGCTAATATCTTTCAACCGTTAGATCGAACTTAGCTTGTTATACACAAATGAAATATACGTCATTTAGGTTTGTGTAACCGTACCTAAACGTGTACAAGTCCTTGGTTCAACAGTAGTTAACCAAATGGTTAGCCATATGAGCACTTTCATATCAACCATATTCATCTTCACCATAACTAGTCCAAATGACTCAAATGAACTTGTTCAAGAGTTGTTTAATTGCTTAGATCTCATAGAAGTGTACAAGACACAATCGAAGCGAAATCGGTTTTGATTCACTCGAATCGATCCATGAACTTTATAGCCACGGTTTGCAAATATGCATTCCTTAATTTATAAAGTTTAAGTTCACGAATAAACCAATTTTAGAAAGTAACACACTTAAGTATGTGTACGGGTATGCGTACTTAAGTAACCGGATTTGAGTTTGTTTTGGTTTCCAAACTCAGCATAAATTCACGGACGTGAACTTTACGCTAGTATACGTATGGGTACGCATACTTAGGTAACCGGAATGAGTTGGTTTTGATTTCCAAACTCAGCAGAAATTCACGGACGTGAACTTCTGCCAGTATGCGTACGGGTACGCATACTTACCCAGTCTCCATCAACCATTTTGTACAGACACAAGTATGCATACATTTGGTTACCGGTTTTGGACTTATACACTAATGCGCGAACACATTATATGCTTATATACAAAGATTGTTACATGTTCTAAACTCTTTATTTCAATCATTGAAACATTCTTAGAGGATGTTAAATAGAGGTTATTCACACACTATTTTCATCAAAGCAATTTTCAAGATATTGAAATAATCAACATGACTTTCGTCACTTGTAAAGATGAACTTGGCCAAAGCGAAGGCTTACCAACACATATTTCGAGAAAAAGATAAGCGAGATAAACTCGGCTCAAAATAGCAAATGTGTATAATCGAAGTCTATATAGCAATACGACTTTTGTCTCAAGATAGGAGATAGAGTAGATAGACTTTTTGAGTGATAGATAAGTTTAAGTCTCCACATACCTTTTAGTGATGAAGGTCCACCAGTTCCTTGAGTAGTTCTTCGTCTTTGTATGATGAACGCCGTGGAGTCTAGAGCTCAACTACACTTTTTATCCTAGTCCGAGACTTATCTATAAGTAGACTAGAAATCAAGACTTACAGTTTTGGCAACTAAACTTGATAACAATCTTGAGATAGCAACGCTTGCGAGTTCGACCGAGCAGTGCTCTAACAATCTCCCCCTTTGTCAATTTTAGTGACAAAACTATCAATACATATGGTTTACAAAAAATAAACTTTGCAGCTTCTCTTCCACATGCATGATCTCCTTGGTTCTTCAACATTACTCGAAATCTTCGTCACTTCCAAGTACTCAAATCATTCCAAAGGTTGTAACTTCAGCATCATCGTTTTTGAAAATCCGTAGCCATAACAAATAAAAAACACAAGCTCTCAATCATTTTTACATAGTGTCATAGTATCATTACACAGCATCAAAGTTCAATTGTATCACAACTTTGACAACAATACTATGGTGATATGTATCACTCCCCCTTAGTCAATACTCTATCTCACATGGAAACCACTCCCCCTTACATAATGATCCGAAAACCATATGTATTTGTAGTGTGAACTACAAATTAATTCTCCCCCTTTTTGTCAATAAAATTGGCAAAGGTACGAAAACTAGTGGGATCCTAATGAAATTTCCATAGAGACATTTCATGACCAAAAGAAAGCACATATCAACTTTTTAGATGCAATCATATAGCCAAAACTAAATGCATTCATCAAGGAGTTTATAAAGATACAAGATAACCCCTATAATATTCCACAGCCGCACTCCCCACAAAGATTTGGCAATAAAGCACAAGTTCAAATAAGAACTCTCCCCCATATAATGTCATTCCCGAAAGAACAACAAGAGCGACCTTACTTTCACGAGGAAAGAAGGATTTCTTTGGACAACAACAAATCATATAAGAATATGAATTTGTATCCAAAATACTCAATTGAATTAACCACAAGAGAACCCATGATTAATTCAACCGGAATACTCAACTAAATTAACCACAAGAGAACCCATGATTAATCTAATTGGAAATGCTCAACATAAGAAAACTTACTGTGCCACACAGTATATACATAAAAGATATGGATCAGGGAAGATCAATACTGCGGAATAAACAAAGATTCATTCTATCTTCCATCACTATTTGCACAATGACATACAATAGACATAATCTTTGTACACAAAAGTTCATCCTATCTTCCATCAATATTTGTATAATGACATAATAGGCTTAACTTTTGTTTTTGTCAAAAATTCATTCATTCTTTTATCAATACTTGCATATCGACGTACGAAAGACTTAACTTTTGACCACGTATGGGACAATCATAGTTCACGGACGCAAACACACATATCCCATACCAAATTGCAATATATAAAACCATAAAGATTAATACTGCAGAATCATCTTCCAAACAAACTTTAGAATTTAAACAAATAAATCTAAAAATATTGAAAATGAAAACGTTGGACATAGCTATGTGTAATCACAATAATGGCTATTCCAAACTCTAGTTATTCCTCTTAAACACACAAGAATAAAATTCTCATAAGAAGCTTTTTCTAGACAAAATAAGAAAATCAAGTTTCTTTGACAACTTCATACCTTTGAAAGGGTCCATCATAAAAAGTATCACTGATATCCTTGATTTTCTTGACCGTAGAGACTCCATGTTCATGAGTTAGAACATTAGTTTTCCGGTCAACAATTCGGGCAAGATGCCTAGCTTTGACACAGTCCAAGATAAGTTTCTTCTGATTCCTGATCAAGAAGTTCTTGACCTAACCATCAAGCAGTTGATTTATTTGCAGTTGAATGTTTGCAAACTCGGCCCTAGAGTCATTCTAAAAAAGAATTAAATCCTTGACATATTCTCCAACCCAGGAGTTATACTCTTTCCTTTCAATCATCCTTTTCAGGACAAGATCTTGAACAGAATTGCATCTTTTAGAGTCTTCTTCCATCTCAAGATTCACAACTTCTTGAGGTCTTAAGGAGTTTTCCATACTTTTTTTTATTAGGGAAGGAAAAACAATATAAGATATATATATGTTTTCAGGCAAGTGATTGACACCCTTGTTGTGAAAACCCTAAACTCCCAAGAGAGATCCTGACGTTCGTGGACCGGTTGAAAATAACAGAACTGAAGAGATTAAAAGAAATACCTCTATTTTCATATATCCCACATCATCATGAATCAATAATTAAAATTTAATTAGAGCATAAGAGTGAGATTCAAGACAACAAGGAGTAAAGAGACTCTACTTTTACATCAAGGGAAAACAGCATAGTCAAACGCAACACAGATGGAAAAAAAACTTCATTAGACTTGAGCATCTCCCAAGAATCATTCTTGCATCTCTCAAGTTAGATACAAGAATAAAGATACCTATGATTAGGCAGTCAAGTGAGATGTGATCCCACTATGAGTGTTGGGAGATGACTTGTAAATTCCATCTGAAGGTTTGAACCTGGTATTCCTTACCTTCCTTCGGTTATTTTTTATTCCATAAGAATTTAACATAACCTTCTCAGGTGATCCATCATAAATATTTTTCTGAGGATTAAGTCTAGGACCTCTGGAAATTGGTTCCAGGGAATTAGAAGAGACATGTCTCCACCATCTAGACTTAGATTTACCAGACATATTCTCATAAGCTCTGGGAATATGTGTTTTCGTGGTGTAGGAATTAACACCATATGGAGACACACGATTCCTGTGGGGATTTTGAGATAAGTGACAATTGAAAAACCTTTTATGAGAATTCTGGTTTTCTACAGGAATGAAATCCATTGTAGATGTCGTCAGACGATTTACTCGGTTGACAGTAAAAAGAAGTAGATTTTGAAGATTAGAAATCTGTTTCTTTCTAGCAAAATAATGTTGAACATAGTGATTCTTTTTCCCACAGAAGGAACAGGTTCGTGGAGGAGAAACGTTTACAGGAGCCTTTTTTGAATTCATAGCCCTATTAGAAGATTGCAAGTTATGTAAACACTTCTTAGCAGAAACTTCCTTTGGAGAACATCTCTTCATGTACTGTAATTCTGTCTGAGAATTGGTCGATACAAAAGAGTTTCTCATTACAACATAGTTTTCCTTTTTTAAGGATTTGCATTATTCTTGGGCTAGAATAAGAGAAGCACCTAGTTTCTCTTTTTCAATACGGAGTCTGTTTAGATCAGATGAATGCGTCTCGATCAAACGTTTTTCTCTAATTGAGTCTTCTTTAACAATATTCTCAAGAACACTAATTTTTTTCACGCTGAAGAGTAGTTTCTTGAATAAGTTTTTCAATATTGTTGGAGAAGGATTCAATTATACTATAGAGTTCCAGTTCTCGACCAAGACACTTCTCAAATTCATCAATAAGCTGAGCATGATTATGAAAATCAATAGCCACAGACGATTTTTTTGAGATTATGGTGATATCCATTTCAGCTTTTGACAGAGTGTCAAATGTCTCATTTAAGGAAAAGTTATCAATATTTGATAAGGCATCCTTTCTACCTCAGGATTCGTAAGAATCAGCTAAGGAGTTATCCTTTGGGACAGTTCCAAGACATTTGGCATAATTGAAAGCTTTGGAGAACATTTTGGTGTGCAGAACAGCAAGAGATAATCTTCCGTCCACAGAGACAGATTGCTACAAACACAGAATTATAAGGTTTTAAACGTGTTTGACTGCTCTGATACCAATTAAAAAAGTGGGGGTACAACAACCTCACCCAATAATTCGCTCAGCAATCTGTATGGACTAACTCCAATATACTTTTAAGAGAATCAACTAGACAGTAAAACTCAATCTTAATAAAAAAGTATATCAAAGAGTTATATCTCAATTTCTCGATTCAATCCTTACTCAAGCAAATAAAAATCTGCGAGTCTAATTGAATACATGAGAAATTAACTTGAACGGTACCAAATACCAATGTTCAAGTATCAATCAATTTAAATCAACGACCAAAGGTCGGATTTCCCAATTGATTGATTCAACGCACAACCTGTGATATTTCAAGTATATAACAAAATATAATGCGGAAAAGTAATAACACAAGACACCAAAAGTTTTGTTAACGAGGAAACCGCAAATACAGAAAAACCCCGGGACCTAGTCCAGATTGAACACACACTGTATTAAGACGATACAGATACTATCCTACTACAAACTTACATCGGTCTGGACTGTAGTTGAACCCCAATCAATCTCACACTGATTAAAGGTACAGTTGCGCTCCTTACCTCTCCGATCAAAGCAGGATACTACGCATTTGATTCCCTTAGCTGATCTCACCCACAACTATGAGTTGTTACGACCCAAAGTCGAATATTTTAATAAAAAAATCTGTATCACATAGAAAATTATACAAGAATAGATAAATTTGTCTCCCACAGAAATACCTACAAGTTTTTTGTTCCGTCTTTTGATAAATCAAGATGAACAGGAACCAATCGATAACCCGGACTTATATTCCCGAAGAACAGCCTAGAATTATCAATCACTTCACAATAATCTTAATCGACTAGCGAAACAAGATATTGTGGAATCAAAAACGATGAGACGAAGATGCTTGTGATTACTTTTCTATCCTTCCTATCGGAGAAATTAATCTCGAGCCAATTTTACAATTGTACTCAATACAATAGAAACAGAAGATCAGATCACGCAACTACATAGAAAATAGTTGGGTATGGATTCACAATCCCAATGAAGTCTTCAAGTCGTTAACCTACAGGGTCTCGGTAGAAACCAAAGGTTAAAGGAGAATCGACTCTAGCTTATACAACTAGTATTACACAGGAGGTTTGGGGATTAGGTTTCCCAGTTGCTAGAGTTCTCCTTTATATAGTCTTCAAATCAGGGTTTGCAATCTAAGTTACCTTGGTAACAAAGCATTCAATATTCACCGTTAGATGAAAACCTGATTAGATTCAATCTAATATCTTTCAACCGTTAGATCGAACTTAGCTTGTTATACACAAATGAAATATACGTCATATAGTTTTGTGTAACCGTACCTAAACGTGTACAAGTCGTTGGTTCAACAGTAGTTAACCAAATGGTTAGCCATACGAACACTTTCATATCAACCATATTCATCTTCACCATAACTAGTCCAAATGACTCAAATGAACCTGTTCAATTGCTTAGATCTCATAGAAGTATACAAGACACAATCCAAGCGAAATCGGTTTTGATTCACTCGAATCGATTCATGAACTTTATAGGCATGGTTTGCAAATATGCATTCCTTAGTTTATACAAGTTTAAGTTCACGAATAAACCAATTTTTGAAAGTAACACACTTAAATATGCGTACGGGTATGCGTACTTAAGTAACCGGATTTGAGTTTGTTTTGGTTTTCAAACTCAGCAGAAATTCACGGACATGCACTTTCTGCCAGTATGCGTACGGGTACGCATACTTAGGTAACCGGAATGAGTTGGTTCTGATTTCCAAACTCAGCAGAAATTCACGGACGTGAACTTCCGCCAGTATGCGTACGAGTACGCATACTTACCCAGTCTCCATCGACCATTTAGTACACACACAAGTATGCATACATTTGGTTACCGGTTTTGGACTTATACACTAATGTGCAAACACATTATATGCTTATATCCAAAGATGGTTACATGTTCTAAACTCTTTATTTCAATCATTGAAACATTCTTAGAGGTTGTTAAATAGAGGTTATTCACACACTATTTTTCATCAAAGCAATTTTCAATATATTGAAATAATCAACATGAATTTCGTCACTTGTAAAGATGAACTTAGCCAAAGCGAATGCTTACCAACACATATTTCGAGAAAAAGATAAGAGATATAAACTCGGCTCGAAATAGCAAATGTGTATAATCGAAGTCTATATGGCAATACGACTTTTGTCTCAAGATAGGAGATAGAGTAGATAGACTTTTTGAGTGATAGATAAGTTTAAGTCTCCACATACCTTTTAGTGATGAAGGTCCACCAGTTCCTTGAGTAGTTCTTCGTCTTTGTATGATGAACGTCGTGGAGTCTAGAGCTCAACTACACTTTCTATCCTAGTCCGAGACTTAGCTATAAGTAAACTAGAAATCAAGACTTATAGTTTTGGTAACTAAACTTGACAACAAGCTTGAGATAGCAACGCTTGCGAGTTCGACCGAGCAGTGCTCTAACAGAAATTATCAACATCATGAATATATCATTCCACTTAAGGAGAAAATATAGTTGGATGGTCATTAAAAAGATTATTAGGGCAATTCCCAATTAACTCCACATATAACCAATTTATGCACACTTTGTATTCATTTTAAAAGGAAAACTCTAATATAGTGGTTGAAAATGCGGCACTTAAGCCTCCCTTATTAAATTAAAATCTGGCTACCAACATGATTGATGTGCACGACTATTTTTAAGAATATTAAAGAGAAAACTATTAATTTAAAAAAACGTGAAAAGTGTGCATGACAATCACGCAGTTAAATTTTTGGATGGGTTGATAGATATAATCAGCGATTATCAAATTTATTTATTATATTAACTCGAGTTCGTTTAATGGTTAGTAGGTTGTTACATTTATTCACTTGGTTATTATCTGATCATTATGACATGTGTTTGTGCATTAGTCAACATCAAGAAAATATAACGATCGTTTAAGTATTTGAATTATCTCATACGATCCCAAAAATACTACAATTAAGTGAAATAATATATTTAAACTAAGATACTTTACTGAAAATTTTCAAAACCATGATTTTATATTGAACTCTCTCAATACAATATCAAAATCTCTCGATGTCACTGTAAAAACTATTTTTTCGAGATAAAAACAGACTAATCATGTGGCATTATCTTGTGCGTATATCGATCTACAAGACAAACAAATCCTCAATTATTTTTGTGCCTTGAGATGTGTAACAAATATAATGGATTGAAAAGAAATAATAGAAAAACATATTTCTTTATTTACTAATTCCTTCTCCTGATATCTTTTTGTTTATTCATAATTTCAATTGGACAAGATAACCGAAGCTTCTAACTTATTCATAGTTACCTTCTTTGGTGAAAAAGATAACTGAAGCCTTTAATTAATCAGAGTTATGACAACCTTGTTGGGATGGCTTATATTCATAGTTGTCATCGGAAAAAATAACATGGCTTCCGGTGTATTTCAGAATTACCTTTTTTGGTGCATAAGGCAACGAAATACTTTTTGAAAACGCAGGGGATACCAAGTGTAACACCCCGTGTTTTTAGCATGACGCATGCTCAAAGATGCGCCATGGCCTGAGATGAAGCTTCATCTCAATCTCCGTTGCGTAGAAAAGGGAAGATTGACTTAGACCAATACGCTGCCAAAAATGGCATATTACATGGGCATATTGGTCAAGGCCAATATGGCACCAAGAGGGTGTAAGCTGTAAGATATATTGGCCAAAGGCCAATCTCGCATCAAAGGATGCATTAGGCCAGTAGGGAGGATGACCTAGAACAAAGTAACGCCAAAATGGCGCAATAAGAAGGTCATTGGCCTATGGACAATATCGCACCACAGTGGTGCAACAGGCCAGAGAAGGCTGGCCTTTGAAATGTACAGCAATCCCGGCTGGACATTGGAGTGGCCTATAGGCCAAAGTCGGAAATACAGCCATCACGGCCCTTCACTGGACCTAGCTCAGGAAATGTTCAGCCATCATGGATGGACATTGGAACTGGCCTGTGATCTAGAACTGAATGTACAGCCATTTTGGACGGTTATTCAGAAAATATATGGCAACAGCCATGAATAGTAAAAGTGGGAGTTGATGAATGATTTTTTCTCCCCCAATTTGAGTTGTAAAAATGTCTTTAAAACATATATAGGGAGGGGTAGTTGGTTGAAGGTGCATATGCGGACCATGCACCAAGTAAGCTTCATAGCTTAGACGAAAGAGTATAAATGATGCCTAACTCTCATTTATAGCTCCGTAGCCTAGCCAATGGAACGCATTAAGCATGGGCATCACTATGCCATGCCGTGGGCCAAATATGCATTCCTGAGATGCATTTTGACGGAACGGCCTATACGGACTAGGCCATTACAATTAATGCTTGGACACGGCCTCGCAAACGAGTTGGTTTTTAGTCTCTGTCCCTCGAGGATGAACTACGATGTGTGCTTGATCCCTTTGGAGCAGGGAAGGGTACGTAGGCATCCGCAATGAGTTGCAGCATTTCCGGTCCAGCACTTTGTCGCTCATATCATCTATTTGAGAGATGATTGTGGCACATTGGCCTCTCATATCATCTAAGATCGGTAGCTCGACACAAGAGATGATTGTGGCCAGACTTGATGAGGCAAGTTGCATGCCAGCCAGCGGATGCTCATACTTCCTATCAAGCTACACGGAGTTGGTAAGAGAAGCCAGTGATGCATGCAAGATGCACTAGCCTCGGCCCTATGGCCTTATACCCCTTTGCGGATAAGGGTAAGTTTGGAACGGTGTGGAAGCTAAGTCAGCTGCGTCATGCTCCACGAGCATGCTTGCAAGGGAAAATGGAAGTTCATTTGCCTAGATTTAAGGCCCGGATCATAGCATCGAAATGGCGCATCAAGGTAGTTATGGCATGCGAGCCCAGGCGTGCCAAGTGTAATTTTTCGGTCCGTCACACCAAGTACACAAAACTTTTTCGTTCGGAAACTAGTATATACAAAACTTAATACAATAACAAGTAGACAAACTTAATGATCCTTGACAATATGTATAGAGTTAATATCTCAACCTCTACTTAATATCTCAACCTCTACTCAATCAGTATGTATATAGACACAAGGTTCGTGAACCTGATTGCTAAAAAGAATACTTGGACGATCTCAATAATCAATATCCAAGATCAATCTAGTCGTATCCAAATAATTAAATCGGAATTCTTCCAAGTGATTAAACTTGATATTTATCTTTCAAGATACGAATTCTACATGAAACTAGTCTCGTAATCAATTACAATTAAGCGGACGTATCTACTTAGATTGAATATGTACAACCCTGTGAAATTTAAATTATAAAGATAAACAATATAATACGTGAAAACACTGGAGGTACCAAAATACACCACCAACTTTTTCGTAGGCAATCTGTATGGACAAACTCAACACAACTCCGAGAGTTAAAACTCAATCATTGAAAGAGTCTAGAGTTATATATATATATATATATATATATATATCTTGGTGTTAGAACGTTTACAGAACTGAATCCGCAAACCTAACTACAAAGAGAGTTCTTGGATGGTACCAAAGACCAATATCCAAGGATCAATCAAGTCTTATCCAACAAACAAGGAAGGACATATCTACTGTGATTTATCACCGCATAACCTGTGATATTTCGACTATAAAGATAAACAATATAATGCGGAAAAAGAAATAACACAGACACCAGAAATTTTGTTAACGAGGAAACCGCAAATGCAGTAAAACCGCTGGACCTAGTCCAGATTGAACACCAAACTGTATTAACCCGCTACAGACACTAGCCTACTACCAATTAATTTCGGTTTGGAATGTAGTTGAGCTCGAACTCAGTCTCCTACTGATTCAGGTACAGTCATGCTCCTCACGCCTCATGAATCCCAATAGGATTCCGTGCAATTGATTTCATTAGACGGTCTCACACCAACTAAGATTTGCTTCAACTCAATTGAAGACTTTAAACCAAATCTGCCTCCCACAGATTAAGCCTATGATTGATTTACCGATTTACGATCTAAAACATAGAACTATATTGGCTCGCATACCACAGTTCCAAAATGGTTTGCATACGAATATGCATACCTATCTGGATCACGAAACAAACAGATTTTCACATCATGTACATACGAATATGCATATCATACAAATCTGAAAGTCGATATATAGCTACTCCGCTACGTGTACAAGTACATGTAATATGGCTTCAGACATATAACAGTTTTCTCAGTTTGTAAAACTGATAACACTATCTTGTGTTTCGAGTATAGTAGTTTTATATTTCTCTAAATCAATTCGAAACATTCCTGAATAACATTAATGAAACATATAAATGTTCCAGGTTGTTTTCGAATGATAAGCTTGAATCATGATTTGGTTACGAACAATGAATTTTTTTCCACCGAAATTTGATAAATTATGAACAAATTTTTATTAAGCTTAGTCATTATATTTCGAGAAATTCGTAAAATAAATAATTAGTTCTCGACTCGAAATTATTGTCTATGCAAGCTAGTCTAATTAGTTATGAGACAATCGTCTCAAGGATAGAAAAGTGAATATAACTTGAGAAATAGGTGGTTCAGTCTTCACTTACCTTTTGTTGATGAAGAACTCAAAAAGCTTCAGTTGATATTTGCCTAAAAATGGTAGAACGCAAATGATAACTGGCTCGTTTCTCAACTATCTATATCCTAGACCGAGACTTAACTAATTGTAGACTAGAAATCAAGATATAGTTTTGACAACTAAATTTGACAACAAGCTTGATATATCAACACTTGTGAGTTCGACCGAGCAATGCTCTAACAATCTCCCCCTTTGTCAATTTTAGTGACAAAAGTATTAATACATATGGATAACAAAAATAAAGTTTGAAAAACTCCTTGGCCCATCATGCCTTGGTTTCTTCAAATCTCCTTGAACTCTTCGTTGTTCCAAGTCGTAATGATTCTGAACGCGTTCAACTCAGCATCGTTGTTGTTGAGGAACCGATTACATAGCGATAAAACTTTGAAAATAAATATTTTCAATTGTTGATATACAAAAATATAGTATTATTATCTTCTCTCCAAAGTTCAATTGTATCTCAACTCTGAAGTAATACTACGGTGATATATTTTTTCCCCTTAATCAATACTTACATATTTTGTATTATAGGTAAAACCCATTGCGTAAATGATTCACTCCCCCTTACATAATGATCCGTAAACCATATGTATGTAGTATGAAACTAATTCTCCCCCTTTTTGTCAATAAAATTAACAAAGGTACAAAAATCACGGGATCATAATGAATACAACCAAAAGATATCTCAATCTTTAAGGAAGATGGAGATACTGCATAATAACATAGTTAAAATTCAACTCCTCGTATCAACTTATTTAGATGATATCATATATTAATAAATACTTATAGCGCTTATCCTAGGTGATTAAAAAGATACAAGCATCCCCTTTAAAATTCCACAGCCACACTCCTCACAAAGATATATCAATTAAGCACAAGTTCATTTAAGAACTCTCCCCCATAAAATGTCATTCCCAAGAGAACAACATGAGTGACCTTACTTTTGTGAAAAAGAAGGATTTTTGCGGACATTAACAAATCACAAGGATTTGTATCCATAGTATCGACATAAATTAATCTCAAGGCCAGTTATGAACAACGAGACAATTTTACTCGATTTTACTCAACATAAGAGAATCTTACGGAGTGTGTCAAGCAGAAAAACACAAAGTGTGATCACAAAGAGATCAATACCGAAAAAATCTCAAAGAGTTTGTTCTATTTTCCATTTGTAAAAACATAATAGATTTAACTTCTGAGCATATATGAAATATTAGCTCGATTCACGAGAACGTAAAAGCACAAATATTTCATAAGTTTTTTTGCAATAATCAAACCAATAATGATTACATACTGGAAGTTCATCTTCCAACAACTCTAGAATTTAAATAAATAAATCTAAAAACATGCAAGATGAAAACGTTGGAAATAGATATGTGTAATCACAATCTTTGCTATACCAAACCCTAGTTATCCTTCTCAAGAATAAAATCCTCAACATAAGTTATCTAGTATTTAAATTCTTTGAAGAATTCCTTATCATATCTAAACTCCTTATCAATGACTGGCAAAGGAACATACGGTTCATGAATGAAAGAGTTAGTTCCTGCAAACCTGGTAGGCTGCTGATTGAAAAGAGCATCTTGTAGTGAAAGAGATTTCTGTAAAATCTTTTTTAGTCCCTGCACCTCCTTCTTGTTTTTATTAAGTTCTCCAGGAAGATTTGCAAACCTTTTCTGATTGGAGTAATCCGATCTATGTTTCTTCTGATTCTTCCTTTTCCTCTTAAGGGAATAGACCAAAGGAAAAGACATCTCTTTCTCCTTGTTAGTTGGAACAGTATCAACAACCATTGGAGCATAGGTTTCACGAGAATATGCCGTGCTTGGAGCCTCCATGATTCGTGAGAACAAAAAAATGCATTTGTGAGACACAAATATATGGCTCAACATGCAACGCTTTTAGTGAAAGAGGTATGGGTCTTGAAGAAGAAGACATTTCTCATGCAAGATTTCGGAACTTATAAAAGTTCACGCACTGGAACATAAAAATCTAAAATGGAATGAAAATGTCATTTTTATCCCTTCTTTAAGTTTAGCAAATCAAAATTTCCAATACCATTACGTGAGACATAGAAAAGGATGAACAAATTAAGGTGGATATCCAAGTAATAATATTCAATTTTGATCTCAAATGAAAAGACGAGGGTACAACCACAATCTTTTTGTTTCAACCTATAAGTCTGATACCAAGTGTGATCGTCTATGGAAAAGTCGAGATAATACGACAACTTGATATTCACTTGATAATAGCTACGGTCCGAAACAGATTTAATATAGGCTCAATATCAAGTGATTAGGATTAACGCACAAGTGTATTTACTTTATTATAATATAAAAAAATTATAATGCGGAAGTAAAGTAAATAACACAATACAATATTTTGTTAACGAGGAAACCGCAAATGCAGAAAAACCTCGGGACCTACAACATGTTTGTTTACTTCTGACTCATCTGAGTCGTATGGATCTGAGTCATCTGGATCTGAGTGAAATCACCTGACTCATCTGGATATGACTCGATATGTTTGTTTTGAGTCAGATCTGACTCATCTGACTCAAAAATATGTGAGTCAGTGGTTTGGTCCCATGAGTCAGAGGTATTTTGTTACCTGACTCAAATGGGTCCGAGTCAGGGGTTATGCCTGAGTCATAGGTCGAGTCAGATCTGACTCAAAATGGAAAACAAACGGTCTAACTGCTGACTTGGCCCGAGTCAGGGATTGACTCAGATCCAGACGCTGAGTCAGCTGCAAACAATCAAGGTGCTAGTCCAGTTTTGAATGCCCTCAGAATTAAGCCGCTATACAAAATCTAATACCAACTTCGTATAGTTGTGACCAAGAAGACTACCCCTAGATACTTAGTTCCCTCAGTATGTTTGCGCCTTCGAATTCTAGGGTCACGCACGTGAATAACAAGTCTTTTGGATCGTATTCCAAAAAGTAAAGGAAGAATCTGTTTGGTAACCACTTTAATCAATCTTGCTACAAGATTTAGATGAGTCGTTGACAAAGGCTCTTCCGTTTAATCTAATAAACTTGTTTGTCTGGTTAGATCAATATAACTTTAACTACCAAAATAGTCAAGTATAGATTCACACTCAATCAAAATAAATCTCAAAGAGAAATATAGAGAATGTTGATCTCACGCAACTAATCAATCGAATAAATCCTATTCTAGTTGGATCCCAGCCGATCAAGGTTTGTGCACATAATTCACAAGATACGAAAACTAATAAGAAATCTTCTTCGCCTTCAAATCTTCTTTAATCTTCAATAACCTGCACAACACCACTTTAATCTCTTGTGATCAATCATGCACAGAATGGAATTTGTTAATAATAGATTATCACAACATGTATTTAGAACTAACAATAGTTCTAATGATCCCGTTGATACCCTGATCTAGTTTGAGTGAATCTTATATCAGAAGAGAAGATTCTCAAGCATTAACAAACTTGGTGCAATCGAAGTTTCAACAACCGTTAGTCAATCAAATAAAATTGAAAACTAATAACACTATAATTATCTAGTTTCCCACCAATGGTACTCATAGAGATTCTTGATTCCACAGAAGTCTTTAAATGAGCGGTCGTAAGAGATTTCACCTAATTAGGATACTTTCCTCTTCGAATAGACGGCTCCACCAGAAACAACAAACATTGAAGTTTGCCTGGCTCTTAGGATAGTTTTCTAGAAATGCAAACTTAGGTATTTGTAGACAAGGGATGTTTGGACACCAAGAAATTTCCAAAACCGAAAGTATCCTCAAGATATGCAATGAATGGAAAAAATCGGTTTTCCTAATTCCAATGTTTGTTCAATATTTTCCGAAATCCCTCAATAGAAAATCTCCAATTAGTAAATGCACATTACTAATTTTTATTCTCTAGAGTTATGCATTAATTGCTGGTAATTAAAGCATATAAAACCAAAAACCTTAATTAAAATATTCTTAATTTATTTCGGAACATGATCACCTTGAGTACCAAGGAACATCTTTGAACAATAAATGATAAGAGTTACTGCTCGTGTTCAAAGTATGTTGACATCTTTTCACTACAAATCCTTATTTTATATTTACATGGATTTGCATTCTTGGAATCGGTTATACCACACTTCCAAACAAGTTTAGAATTGGTTTGCCTGTATTCCAAGACTATTATGTGATTGATCATACAAAATCACATACATGGGTTCAATCGGTTCTACCAATCACTAGGAACAGTTATACCTAAATATGGAAATACTTATGATATGTCACACCAGCCACTAGGATCGGTTACACCAGTTAAAAGGATCGGTTCCATCTACCAATGGTATTACTTATGATAGGTCACACCAGTTACCAGAACCGGTTACACCAATTACAAGGATCGATCACACACACTTATGATCGGTCATACCAATTACTAGGATCGGTCACACCAATTACAAGGATCGATCATACCATCACATGGTGATTACTTAAGATCGGTTACACCAATTAACAAAACCGGTCATACCAAATCATAAGTCAGGAATTGTGATTAGATATACCAAGATACATAACCTAAGTTAAGATCGGTTCTACCATCTCAGACATATTGGTCATCCAAAGATTTGCAATGAATAGCCATACCAATAAGCCTAATGATTTCCCTTTCGATTCACGAAACAAGTTCATAAATGTACATCCTTTAAACAAATGTAAAACATTGTTTCCTAGGATGAAATTTTCACCATAACCCATTCACATAATCAAAACAATATATACAAGAGTATGTCGATGTCATATCTACGAAGTTCAAAAGATAAGTGTTATACTTCATAGTCTAATTCCTTAATACTATGATCATACTATTATGATCATGTCACATCACTAGACTATCATATAATATGTAAACTATATACAGCTTCGTAGTTTTTTAATATAGCACGACTTGAAAGATACGTTAGGAATGAAACAATTCAAGTTAATATTACTAACCTCAAGTGGAAGGATGATGTCGTCGTTGTAGTTCGTTACTTCTTCACATTTTTCAGGTCTTCAGAGTAATAGTCGTATGTCTCAACATTCCTAGACTTTTTAGTCTAACTTAAACGTAGTTGACTCTAGTATTTAATCAACTGACTCTAGATGAGTTTTGATACTAAAATATGACAACCAAACTTGACATACCAAAGCTTGGTGAGTTCAACCGATCTATGCTCTAACACCTAGCCCTGATGTGCAAAGTTCTTATCTCTTCCAAGGGAACATGGGATAAGATGCACATTTCAAGATAATTAGATTGTGTTGAGGTGAGCACTAAGTTGCTCACCGCCATATTCCTGCACGGAATTTACAATATCCTTCAAAACGGAATGTTTAATCTGGACTCTTCTCTTTGTTTGAGATTTTTCCTTAACCTTTGAATTTCTCTTTGTTTGAGATTTTTCATTAAACTTTGAATCAAACAATCTCTTAGAAGACGAAGAGTTAACTTTGTGTACCTCAGGATTGGACTTTTCAACAAGTTTAAATGCATTTGCCAACCGACTAGCCCTCTATTGCAGTTTGTAGACATACCTTAGCTTATGTTTGTATTTGAAACATTGTACGAGTCCGTGACTTTTACTGGTACAATAAGGATATGTCAGATTGGAGATTTTTTCAGGAAAAGCTTTAGCAGTTAAACACATGGTACCTGAAATAATATCAGAATTCTCATTAGTATATACAAAATCCATAATATTCTCCAATTATTTTGATGAAGAATCATCAATTAAATTATCAAGATTGATATGAGTATAGATACAATTATCAAAATTGACAATTTCACCCAAGAGTGCTACATTTGAATTTTCTTTATCTTCAGAATCATAATGATCAGAGGTCTAATCAAGTGTTATAGCCAAACTCTTATTGCCAGTTGTTTTGGGGTAAAAACTGATTCTGCTGATTTTGGTAAATTTGGGTGTGTTGATGAGAAATGAATTCAAACCCTAAAAAAATGCACTGCGCGGGAGTACTTTAGATTCGAGAGATAAATCTGTACAATCCTGGCCTAAACCAAGAAATGGACGTTCAAGTCTTGCTTCGGTCACAAAGTGAAAGAGAAGGGTTGATCTTAGGGAGGGAAGCGAAGAAGGTGTTGAGATCAAAAATATTGAATTTTGAAGGTGTGGCTGTTTTATGACTTGTATCAGAATATGGAACTGGCTTGCAAAATGTAAGCTATCAGTTCTTGGTGTTTTCTGGATACTTGTGTTGATAACCAAAATTGTCGTTGGTTGAAATAGGTTGAAAACCTATTTATACAAGTCATTGAGCACCCACGATCTCGTAGGAAGTGGAGACAGTTAAGTAGTGGAGAAGTAAGGTTGTATAGAAGCGGTTTACCATAACGTTCCCATTGTGAGGGGAAACTGGTCAGCCTTACACCCACTATCCTCTTACTGCTATTTAACCATCCGTTCTTTCCTGACACTTTCTTGTAATGGGCGCATTGCACGCCGCACGCTGTAAACCGCCAGACCAATACCCTGATGAGTATCCCCCAGTTTGTGACATGTTTGATGTCTCGGGTGTTTCGTGGAAAAATGTGCAACAAGTTACTGAGTGGGTCTAATATGCAAGACCTAGTTATTCTGACCAATCGCACGTAAGCTAGGCAGCATAATGGCATAGTGGCGCCTGCAAAGTGGCAATATGGCACCTGTTAGTGGCACAATGGCAATGTGGCGCATGTTAATGGCTAAGTGGCGAGGTGATGCCTGCCAATGGCATAGTGGCAAGGTGGCGCCTGCCAATGGCGTAGCGGTCAAAGTGGCGTCTGCTACATCTTGGCATATTGGTGTTGGATCCAAATATGGCTTAATGATATTAGCTCTAGTTGCCACATCGAACTTAATGCCTAGGTGATGCTATTTGGCATGGGGCGGCGTAATGGCCCTTGCCAAATTAGGGTTTGGCATATCAAAACCCTAAGTGGCGCGCGCGACTAGGTGGCGCGCGTGACTAGGTGGCGCGTGCGACTAGGTGGCACGGCACGGCAGCATCTTGGCAAATACTGCCTTGGCCGTTTTGATCAAAGATACCATGACAAGGCCATAACGTGGGCATGTCCATGGACGATCATGGGTAATCATAATATGGCGCGAGCGCCATTCTTTAGGGTCTCATGGGTCCCACATGGCTTGTGGCATGTTGTGGGCCCAGAGTGGCATAATTGGGCCATTACTAGAAAAATAGGGTTTCCCTTTGGTTTGACCAAAGCCATTGGCATATTGTTGCCGCGGAATGGCATGGCCTGCCAATTGGCATACTGGCGTGATTTGGCAGGTTAGCTAGCCAATTGGCATGGTGCCTGTGATGATTACCAGGCACGGTTTGGGATGGTTTGTAGACGATCCCAATACTTTGGCGCATAATGCGGCAACGGTGTTGGCATGCTGTTTGTGGTGGCATGGCGATGCCTTTTTGGGCGCGTTGGGGGGCGGATAAACTTAATAAATAAAGTGGCCAAATCTTACGGCCGTGGTTGTTTTTTGGAGTCTGGCTTGGGCCATCTAGATTAGATCTTAATAGAATTAGGTGCATCGACCCACCAACTTCCAATCTTTATTAAAAATTTGTGTGGCGGGTTTTGAGCGATTTGATTGGTTGATGGGAGAAGGGGCCGGAAAGAGAAAGATGGAGCGTGGACAACGGCCACAGGCGGCACCCATTGGAGCGAATTGGCCGGCTATGTGGCGTGGCCGCGTCTCTTTCGTCATTGCTGCTATTTGCCACAGTTCCTCTTCTGTTTCTTGTTTTCTGGTAGGACTTTGCTCCCACTAGCTCCGTGTCGTATCAATTTCCTAGTTTACCTAGGTTTTGCCTCGACCAATAGGATTCGAGATATTTGCACAAGGAGCAAAAGACCCAATGTTTGCAAATTAATTAGGCCTAAAACTTGAATCTTGTGAGTTATCACAAAATTGAGCAAATTTAACAAATTATGTGTGTTGACACAAAATTCTCTTTATTCTCAGAGAGCAGTTAGCGCGTCTTCTGATTGAGCATTTTCATGCAGACCTTAATTTTTATACTTCGGGAAATTTATGCTACTCAGCTGCGAGTGAACACTAATTGTCATGTCATACCAATACTAAGGATTCAGCTGGGGAATATAGCATAGTAAAACACTCAATAAACCATACACTAATGAGTAATGCAGGCGATATTTTTACAGAATGTTTGGGATTGTTGTTACATGCACCATTCTGAATAAATATATTGAATTGCTCAATACATGTGTGAGTAGAGAGGCCCGGGCGCTCATTACTTTTAAATGGCTCAGTCCTTTTGCACACGGCGCATTAAATACATGGTTTTACAATTTTAGCCCTGAACTGAAAACCACCATCAACACCAGTGTATTTCATCGATTTGGACACTCATTGGCAAAGTGATCGAATCCTTTACGCTTGAATCCCTTTGGCATATTCTCGTTGCCAGTGTCGTTGGAATCTCTGTTTTTAGCAGAAATACGATTATGTGACTTAGCTGACATTGGAGGTTTGTCTCTGGAGAATCGTTTGTTTCTCTTCCTAAGAAGTTCTTTAAACTGTCTTGTGATCAGAGAAACTGAGTTATCAAGATCTTCATCTGAAAAATCAAGATCGACAAGATCATCTCTAGAGTTGTCAACACTTTCACTTTTTAGGGTTCTAGTGTTTTTCAGTGCCATGAACGCAATATCCTTTTTGGCTTTGGATTGCAGTTCATGATCAAAGATCTTCAATTTTCCAACAAGAGTGTTCCTGGAAAGTGTATCAAGGTTATTTCCTTCCATGATGTCATGTCTCTTAGACTCGTATCTTGCTGGTAAGGATCGGAAAATTTTCATCACAGTGTCCTTTTGGGAGATAGTTTTCCCTAATGCAAAACAATCATTAACAATACTAGACACCTTTTGATTAAATTCTTCAAACGAATCCTCATCACACACACAGAGGTTTTCCCAGTCAGAAGTTAGGTTTTGAAGCCTCGCATCTTTCTTTGAGGTATCTCCTTCAAATACGGTTTCTAAGATATCTCAAGCATCTTTAGACTAAGTGCACGAAGTCACATGGTGCTGAAGATCTGGGATTATGGTGTAGATAATAGCGTTTAACCCGTCTGAATTATGCTTTGCAGCACTTATCTCGGATTCATTATATTGTATTAATGGCTTTGCAACAATTTTCCATGTCTCAAAGTCACTGCCTTGTAGAAAGGAACGCATAACGATTTTCCACTGTAAGTAATTTGGGTCACCAAATGCTGGTGGTATGTTTATCGAGATTGCACTCATGTCCATATAGTCAGACTGCTTCAAACACAAACTTATTAGGTCTTAGCGTGTTTTCCTGCTCTGATACCAATTGAAAACACTGGGAATATGTTAGAGCACCGCTTGGTCGAACTCGCAAGCGTTGCTATCTCAATCTTGTTGTCAAGTTTAGTTTCCAAAACTATAAGTCTTGATTTCTAGTCTACTTTTAGCTAAGTCTCGGATTAGGATAGAAAGTGTAGTTGATCTTAGACTTCACGACGTTCATCGATTGAAGACGAAGAACTATCAATAGGAGCTTGTGAAACTTCATCAACAAAAGGTATGTGGAGACTCGAACTCATCTATCACTCAAAAGTCTATCTACTCTATCTCATATTTGAGACAAAAGTCGTATAGATATTTAGACTTCATATTATACACATTTGATATTTCGAGCTGAGTTTAACTCGCTTACATATTTCTCGAAATATGTGTTGGTAAGCTTTTGCTTTAGCCAAGTTCATCTTATATTCTTGACGAAAGTCAAAAGATGATCATGTGAAAATCGCCTGGTAACATCTTACATGATTTGTGTGAGACAGTCATTTGATGTAGACTCGGAATGTTTCGTGTCGATCATTCGATCACTTGAAAATTGCTTTGAAGCTAATAGTTTGTGTGAGACAGCTATTCCCGTCTTCTAAGAATGTTTCAATGGTTGAAATGAGAGTTTAGAACAATTTGATTTAAGCATAGTGTGTGTACTTGTACATATGTAATCCATGTTCGGGAACCATAGTATGCAGACTCGTATGCGTACCTGTTAGTTTGAGAAGTCCACGAACCTGGTATGCAAACCGGTACGCATACTGGCGTAAGGTTTAGGTCTGGGAATTTCTGCTGAGTAAGGAAGTTGTATTGGTATGCGTTGCACTTCGCGTACTGGCAAAACCCAAACTTAGTATGGCTGCTTAGGTACGCATACATAAGTAGATGATGTTCTAAAAATCGGTTTGTTTATGAACTAATACATTTATATAATAAGGAATGAAATCTTTGCAAACCGTGGCTATAATGTTCATGACTTGATTCGTGTGAATAAAAATCAATTTTGCTTCAATTGTATCTTGTATACTTCTATGAGAATATAAACAATTGAACAACTCTAGAACTAGTTTCATTTGAGTCATTTGAACTAGTTATGGTTAAGATGAATATGGTTGATATGAAAGTGTTCATATAGCTAACTTATGTTAACTATTGTTTAGCCAACAAGGTGTAAACGTTTAGATACGGTTACTCATATCTAAATGAAGGTACATTTCATTTGTGTGTAACAAGCTAAGTTCGATCTAACGGTTGAAAGATATTAGCTTGAGTCAAATTAGGTTTTTATCTAACAGTGAATATTAAATGCTTTGTTACCAAGGTAACATTTATTGCAAACCCTGATTTGAAGACTATATAAAAGAGAACTCTAGCAACTGGGAAACCTAATCCCCACACCTCCTGTGTGATGCTAGTTGCGACTAGAGTCGATTCTCCTTTAACCTTAGGTTTTTCACGAAACCCTGCAGGTTAACGACTTAAAGACTTCATTGGGATTGTGAAGCCACACCCAACTTTTTTCTCTGTAGTTGCGTGATCTGATCTTTTTGTTTCTATAGTGATTGAGTACTACCTTCTTTAAGATTGGCTCGAGATTTAATCTCCGATAGGCAAGATAAAAAGTAATCACAAACATCTTCGTCTCATCATTTGTGATTCCACAATATCTTGTTTCGCTACCATACGATTAAGATTATTGTGAGATGATTGATATTACTAGGCTATTCTTCGGGAATATAAGTCCGGTGTATCAATTGGTTCCTGTTCACCTTGATTTATAAAAAAAAGGAACAAAACTCATAGGTTTATTTGTGGGAGAGATATTTATCTATACAATATACTTTTCTGTGTGAGATGGATTTTTTTATCAAGTCTTCGACTTTGGGTCATAGCAACTCTTAGTTGTGGGTGAGATCAGCTAAGGGAATCAAGTGTGTAGATTCCTGCTGGGATTAAGAGACGTAAGAAGCGCAACTGTACCTTGATCAGTGTGAGATTGGTTAGGGATCAACTACATTCCAGTCTGAAGTTAACTTGGAGTAGGCTAGTGTCTGTAGTGGCTTAATACAGTGTGGTGTTCAAATCTGGACTAGGTCCCAGGGTTTTTCTATATTTGCGGTTTCCTCGTTAACAAAATTTCTGCTGTCTGTGTTATTTATTTTCCACATTATATTTTGTTATATAATAGAAATATCACAGGTTATGCGTAAGTTCAATCAATTGGGAATCCAACCTTTGGTTGTTGATTAAATTGATTGACACTTGGATATTGGTTTTTGATACCGTCCAAGTTATTTCTTATATTCAATCGGGCTCGCAAATTCCTATTTGTTTGATTGCGGATTGAATTGAGAAATAGAGATATTAATCTTTGATATACTTTCCTGAAGATTAAGTCTGACAGTCTAGTTGATTCTTTTGAAAGTATATTGGAGTTAGTCCATACATATTGCTAAGCGAAATATTGGGTGTGGTTATTGTACCCCCACTTTTTCAATTGGTATCAGAGCGGGCAAACACTTTAAACCTAATAAGTTTGTTTTTACTGATCCCTAAAGTCTGTCCCTATGGGAAATTTCTTTGGGAAACTTGCTCTTGGCATCTGTAACGCACGCCAGAATTCCTTAAAGATTGTTCAGAGCTTATTATCCATTAGACCTCTGGTCCCTCATAATAATCTCGTTCCATCTAAGACATTGGGAAACTTAGATGTTGAGAAACAGTCTAAAGGAAAAATTAAAAGTTCTTCTAAGAAAGGAAGTTTGAGAAAACGTGGTGAGCGCTCAAAGATATGGAATATCACTAGATTAACTCTTAATATTTTTGAGGAATACTATCGTAATGGATCAATTGACAATGATCTATTTAGAGCTTTTGAAAGCGTTTTTAAATTCTTAGAAAAGCTTAATTCGATTAAGAATAAGAATCGTTCTGATAAAGGTTCTGTATCTGTCAAACCATGTATTATGGTGTACTAACTAGGCTTACTACCAACTCATGTGAAATTGATAAAAAGATGTCTGGTGAGTTTGGTGTAGGTTCTAATTGTCGGAAAAAGTCTTTTCTTGGTCATAAGAAAAGAGATTAAAAAAATTCTTTTAACCCTAAGTATCATCATTACTATGATTATATACTTCTGGTACATTTCACAAATATCAACCGAAGAAGTTGCATGAGAATTTCTCTGCACATGTCGCCTCTTGGCAATAAGCTTGGCTCTACCCCATTTGTATATAACTTGAGATGGGGCAAGTAATGGTTGGATTATTTTTGTGTCTGGGTTAATTTATTTGTTTATCTCTTTTTTTATTCAAGGTTATTTAAGGTGATGATGTTTCTTCCTTCTATCCCTTTATTGCACGGTACTGATCATTTCAGTTTGCGAACCTTGGTCGTTGAATGCTTTAATAAATCCTGCCTTCTTTTGCGGGTCGCGGTTCTTGAACGGGTCCAAGCCCATTATTGAGTATATAAGAAATATGGTACGCGTACCTTTCTTCTTCCTCATGTAGTCCGCGTACGTGAACTATTCTAGGGTTCATGTATTATCTCCATTAAAATTTCCTTGAGGACTCAAAAGAGACTAAGGCTTTTCCTCATCTTTAAGGAGCATACCAAGTAAGTTTTTCCTTCTCCTTGTACTCTTAATTTCTAGGTCTCATGGGAAATTTCAAGGTTTCAAAAAACTTGGATTCATCATCTTCTAGCATGACTATTCCTAGATCAAGCCTCTATTAGAATTAGATTTGTCAATGATTCTTGTGGAAAGGTTTTTGATAGGATTTCTTCTAATGGGTTTATTTTAGAGAAGAATTTGGATTTGATTAGTGGTCATAAAGAAGATTTGGCATGTTTTGAAAAGTTTAATCTTGGAAACATCTTCGATGGTCTTGGAGAAGGTTTTGACACTCTTACAAGAATTTTCTATGCTAACATCCATGATGTTGATCTTGTTGACTTGGAATTCAAGACCATGATAAATAGAGACATAAATCTTGTTAATAGAGAGTTGATTTCAAGAATAACCAAAATCCCTTTGGGTAATTTTCACCTTCCTAGACCAAGGGAAGAAAGACCATCTCATGAAACCATTTCTAATGGTCTTTGTGGCAAGATTGTTGATTGGATTAATTGGAAATTTCCTACAGATTATCTTAGTCTTGCTTTGATGTCTTTCGGAAAACTTGGTATATCTAATCTCTGTCCCTCCACTATTGAGAATTCTCGGTGGAGTCGTGAGTTTGCGGAGTTAGTCTATTTCCTTGAATTGGGATCTCAAAGTCTTGACATATGTGGATTCATCATTCTTCAAATGCTGTCAATGAAAATGCGTGGGTACAACAACCACACCCAATATTTCGTTCGGCAATCTGAATAGACAAACTCCAATATACTTTCAAAAGAATCAACTAGACAGTTAGACTTAATCTAGAGAGAAGTATATCAAAGAGTTTATATCTCTGTTTCACAATGTAATCAACAAATCAAACAGATAGAAATCCACGAGCCTGATTATTATGTGAAACAACTTGAATGGTACCAAAGATCAATGTTCAAGTGACAATCAATTTAAATCAACAACCAAAGGTTGGATTATCTAATTGATCGATCTTAATGCACAACCTGTGATATTTCAATTATATAACAAAATATAATGCGGAAAAGAAATGACACAGACACCAGAATTTTGTTAACGAGGAAAACCGTAAATGCATAAAAACCCCGGGACCTAGTCCAGATTTGAACACCACACTGTATTAAGCCGCTACAAACACTAGCTTACTACCAATGAACTTCGGAATGGACTGTAGTTGAACCCTAATCAATCTCACACTGATTCAAGGTATAGTTGCGTTCCTTACGTCTCTGATCCCAGCAGGATACTACGCACTTGATTCCTTAGCTGATCTCACCCACAACCAAGAGTTGCTATGACCCAAAGTCGAAGACTTGATAAACAAATCTGACTCACACAGAAAAGTCTATAGGAATAGATAAATTTATCTCCTACAGAAATACCTACGAGTTTTGTTCAGTCTTTTGATAAATCAAGGTGAACAGGAACCAATTGATAAATCGGTCATATATTCCCGAAGAACAGCCTAGTATTATCAATCACCTCACAATAATCTTAATCGATTAACGAAACAATATATTGTCGAATCACAAACGATGAGACGAAGGTGTTTGTGATTACTTTTCTATCTTGCCTATCGGGGATATAAATCTCAATCCAATCTTACGATTGCACTCACACACGATAGAAACAGCAAGATCAGATCACGCAACTACAGAGAAAATAGTTTGGTCTGGCATCACCATCCAAATGAAGTCTTTAATTCGTTAACCTACGAGGTCTCGTGAGAAACCTAAGGTTAAAGGAGAATCGACTCAAGCTATGCAACTAGTAATACACAGAAGTGTGGGGATTAGGTTTCCCAGTTGCTAGAGTTCTCCTTTATATAGTTTTCAAATCAAGGTTTGCAATCTAAGTTACCTTGGTAACAAAGCATTTAATATTCACCGTTAGATAAAAAACCTGATTCAACCAAGCTAATATCTTTCAACCGTTAGATCGAACTTATCTTGTTACACACAAATGAAATGTACCCTCATTTAGGTTTATGCAACCGTACCTAAACGTGTACACCATGTTGGCTCAACAATAGTTAACCGAGGTTATCCATTTAAACACTCTCATATCAACCTTTTTCATCTTAACCATAACTAGTTCAAATGACTCAAATGAAACTAGTTAAAGAGTTGTTCAATTGTTATATTCTCATATAAGTATACAAGAACACAATTGAAGCAAAATCGGTTCGATTCACTCGAATCAATTCATGAACATTATAGCCACGGTTTGAAAATATTGCATTCCTTATTTTATAAATGCTTAAGTTCATGTACACAACCGATTTTAGAACTTTAACCTTCAAGTATGCAAACGGATACGCATACTTGAAATACCCGGACCAAGATTGGGTTACGCCAGTACGCAAACTGGTACGCGTACTTCCAATCCCAGCAGAAATATTCGGACATGAACCTTACGCCAGTACGCAAACGGGTGTGCATACTTAGGTTCCCGGATTTTTCAAGCCAACAGGTACGCGTACGGGTACGCATACTATGGTTCCCGGACATGGATTACATATGTGCAAGAGTACACAACATGTCATATCCAATAATGGTTAAGTGTTCTAAACTCTTATTTCAATCATTGAAACTTTCTTAGAGGATGACAATAGCTGTTTTCACACACTATTAACATCAAAGCAATTTTCAAGTTATTGAAATAATCATAACGAAACATTCCAAGTCCACACCAAATGATTGTATCACACAAACCATGTAAGATGTTACTCGGCAATTTTCACATGATCATCTTTTGACTTGCGTCAAGAATATAAGATGAACTTGGTCGAAGCAAAAGCTTTCCAACATATATTCCGAGAAATATGTAAGCGATTTAAACTCAGCTCGAAATCTCAAATGTGTATAATAGAAAACTATATCGTAACACGACTTATGTCTCAATATAGGAGATAGAGTAGAAATAGACTTTCCAAGTGATAGATGAGTTTCAGTCTCCACATACCTTTTGTTGATGAAGTTCCACAAGCTCTCCTTAGTAGTTCTCCGTCTTCAAATGATGAACGCCGTGAAGTCTAAGGCTCAATTACACAATCTATGTCCTAGTCCGAGACATCTATAAGTAGACTAGAAATCAAGACTTATAGTTTTGATCACTAACATTGACAAACATGCTTGAGATAGCAACGCATGCGAGTTCGACCGAGCAGTGCTCTAACAGTAAATGGCGTCATCCAACAAGAAGTTAGGCTTCCCTTGTCTAATCGAGCAAATCTGTCGAGAACACTCTATTGCTTCTATTGGCAATTCCATTGGAACTTCCAAACTTATTCTCCCTTATACTTTCAAACGTAAGAAGGAGAATGCTTGCAAAAGACAAAGATGTGATACCCTTGACGGTTCTTGTGATTCTTGATATGATTTTGAAGTTGTAGTAAAAATGATTCGAACTCTAAGACTTTTGAAGATTCGAGTTTTTAAATTTAATAAAAATTATATACAAAAATATTAACAAAGTGGGCGAGAGGTACTAGGGCTTAGGTTTCCATCAAATTCATTTCTTAAGGTTAAAATAATAATTCTTTTAATAATTATAGCTCAATAAAAATATAACATAGAGTGACTCTTATTTTTGCCAAGATAGATTCTCAAAATATTAGATGTAAATGTTAAGCATGGGACATCAAATCACCTAAGCTAAGCATGACCCATCTAATCAAATGACAACTAATTAATTCAAATCATAATTTCAATTAAAATTAGTGCAAAAGTCATGAAAAGAATTAAAAATAATTACCCAAGTGTGAAATAAGGCTTCCTCCGTCGCCCCAGTGTTGGGGTTTAGCTCCTCATATTATAGACACTTTCAAAAGATTTTTTATTTGCTCAATAAGTGTTTACAATGGTGAAAATGGAGAAAATAGTGAAAAACAGGATTTTGTGACACATGCAAATCGTCGCAAATGAACGATAGAAAGAAAGTGTTGCAGTCACTATTCCGAAGTCGCTTGAAAGGTGTTGCAAACTGTCGAGTAAATGCAACAGTTTCCAACGACTTTCTTTGACGGGTCTTTGTTCTTCTTGTTCTTGATGTTCATCAGCAGCAGAACCCGAGTTTCTGGAACTCATGATTTCTCGCTCCTGAGCTCTCCTCCGCTCCCCAAACTCTCGACACCCTTCTATACGACCTGGGTAATCTATTTATACCCGAAAGATGCATCGAATCTCCTCCATAACTTCAAAAAATCTTCTCTTTATTATTTTTATTCTCACGGCAATAATTTCCTGTTTTAGCTTCTCCACGCGTTTGTAGCTGGATTAATCTCCAAATATAACTTATTTACGCTCCAAACTGTTGCTCTAGTCATCATACACAATCAGAACATGTTCAAATTCTCCAAAACTCATGCAATCCCGTGAAATATTTCTGTCATGCACGTGCTGCCCTGTTTTGCTCCATGACACGATTCAGCCAATTCTGATCCAAACGAACACCCATACCAGCTTTCTATAGTAATATCACGTCTACCCACTAAGTTTCAGGGATTGAATCTCACTAAATCACGTCCAAACATCCGATCGAAATTCTTCCAGAGAAGAAATGGTTTTCCCGCCAAAATTTACTTTTTGAATTTGAGAAGAAGATGTCCTCCCCCTAATCCTGCACGGGTGTCCCTTTAGCACTTGTCTTATGGGGTGCAAATAATAATTTTTGGGCGTAGATAGTAATTTTTCCGTTCCTCCGACACATTTTTGGGGTGCTTCCGGTGCATTTCTGGGGTGCCTTTAGTACTCTATCCTGGGGTGTAAAACACCACTTTTCAAGCCAATTTTGCCGCAAGAGCTTATTCCCTAGAAAAGACTTAAAACAACTTTATTAGAAATAAAATGAGTCCTAGATAATGTAGTTATGGGTGAAAATGCGTCACACTTACGTGCTTATCAATTCTACCCCCTTTAGCATTCTTCATCAAATTCACAAGGGTGTGTGTAAGATCAATTCCAAGGTAAAATGAGTGCAAGAACAATTATGTGTTATTGCCACAAAGTTTCCCAAAATCAAGGAAGACATGGATAAGATTCAAGCCACTTTGATGGATTTCGATGATGAAGATGTTGTCTATGCTATCTTTCTCTTATCTTATCTGGTTATGCCTAGGAAACTTCTTATGAGAGTTTATTCTTGTTTTAAGAAGGATAACTAGGGTTTTGAATAGCCATTATTATGAGTAAGTTTAATCACAAAATTTCTGAAATTGTTAATGCATGTTATGCGATAGGTAAGACCATTCCTGAAAAGGACATCATGATGAATTTTTTTTGATCTTTACCGGTAAGATACGAGTCTAGGAAATATGCCATCATGGAAGGAAATAACCTTGCAACACTTTCCAGAAACACCTTGGTTGGAAAGTTAAAGATCTTTGATCATGAACTGCAATCCAAAGTCGGAAAGGATATTGCGTTCAAGGCACTGAAAAATACTTAAACACTTAATTAAAGTGGAAGCGTTGAAAACTCTATGAACAATCTTGTTGATACTGAATTTTCAGATGAAGATCTTGATAATTCAGTTTTATTAATCACAATGAATTGAGCGAGCCAAGAATCACTAAATTCCGAGTTATAACGAAGAAGTTATGGGTGATTTATGAATAGGAAACACTCCACGATCTGTTTGTAAAGGTTCATGGACTTGAGCTTGAAAACATGACTAGATGCCTTTTTGGCCAAGTTTTTGATGTTTCCTTATCTAGGTAAGATTGTTATTCTTCCACACACAATTGATTACCATATTAAAGTGTGTGTGATTTTATAAACTCCATCCTAAGTTAAATTTAATTTATTTTACAAAAGTACAATTTATGGAAAGTAATTAATTATTTAATTATTTAGACAAGAGTTGTAACTTAGGAAAGACTCTCAAAATAAGGAGAGTCTTTATGAAAGGAAATAGTTCACGAACTTGCTTAGGTTTCAACCAACCATTCACTATAAATAAAGGGTTCATATAAGCTATACAATTCATCCCTTGGAAAATTGGTGTCAGCTTCATAAGGTTGTTTTACACTACTTTTGTTCTTCGTAAACAAGAGTGAGACAAAAAGGTCTTTTCCTTGGGGATCACAAATCCGAGTTGGTAATAACCTCTTTGATAGTTCGTAACCTGTAATAATTCTTGTCTATTCTAAGGTCTTTTTCTTCTAATATAAGGTCATTCAAGGATTGTTGATCATAAACCCTGGGTTTGATAGATTTCAGTTCACGATCGTATACCGACACTTGTTGGTCAAAATCTGAACTAGATAGAAAACTTCGATTAATGTGTCTCATAAATTCCTTAAGAAGTTTTAACAAGATATCTCTAGATTTATTCTAGTTGTTCTTGATAGACGCATTATTGTGTCTAATATGTCTCAATTGTATATATTGTTAGTATTCGATTTTGTATTTATTTTGTTATTTCATGTCTTTGTAGGTATTTTTAGAGAAATAAGTTCTTGCGACGAAATTGGCTCGTAAAGTGGTGTTTTACACCCCAGGATAGAGTACTAAAGGCACCCCAGAAATGCACCGGAAGCACCCCAGAAATACACCGGAGGAACCCCGAAAAAGTGTTGAAAACATCCCAGAAAAAGTGTTAAAGGCACCCACCAAAATTACTAAAGGCACCCTAAAAATGGATAAGGGCGCCCCCAAGGCAGCCGAGATGCTAAAGGCACCCGCGTTTGGATTCAGGGAACTACACCTTTCTTCATCGTTTAAAAAATAATTTTGGCGGGAAAAAAATTTCATTTTCTGCGTAATTTTCTGTTGGATTTTTTGAGGTGTTTCAGTGAGATTCAATCACTGATTTTGATTGGGATGAACGTGATATGCCCAAACAATGGTGGTATGAGTGTTCTAATGCGTTCAGTTGGGCTGAATTTTCGTCGGGAAGAAAATATGCAACCTCGGAATATAGCGTGTTTGAACGTGCA